>CM031598.1:18360510-18420510 GCA_018398815.1 Conus ventricosus
AAAACCCTTTTTTCCGAAGGGAATTTTTTTTTCTAAGTGCATCAAAAAAGCTGGGGTAGGTGAATGGCCATGAGTATTACTGTGATTAAAGAAGTAGTGTTGAGAACTGCAACAGTGAGAGCCATATTCAAACTAAAAATCGCCAAGTTTACCACTGGTCCAATTTTTTTGTCCTCCCACCCATCTCCTACTGTGAGTGTGACTATTGTTCTTATTGTCAATGGCAACACAGACAGACACCAGGGACAGTACATGTTACAACTCAGGTCATGTGTTTAAAGGCACATAAATGCTCTAGGGTTATACTATGACTAGGGGGGGACTACCAGTTCAACACAATAAAGTAGAGTATGTAACGATCAGTACACTACTACAGAGAGGGGTACCTTCATCATATCCACACGGATCTAGCATGGAATGAGGTGAAACCAACACATTAGCTGGCACATACATGTCTCAGCACCGATAAAGCAAGCAATACATTAAGGGATTCAACTTGATACATAACGTACCAAGAAATTATCATTAATAAAATGCGTTCTCTTCACAAGTCAATGCATTGAGTTTCTATACAGACGTCACTCCACAGGAATAATTCTGGCTGGTCAATGTTTATCTTTTAAGTCAATCATCCCAAATAAGCTGACTGTACACAGCGAAGCAGGTATGTGAGAGAAAACTAGACATTATCCTCCACACTCTTGTTTTATCAGGCTAAAACATGTACAGTATCTGCATCATTACCGATGTCATTCTTACTATCTACATTTGCTGTTGCCTTTCTATGACAGCAAAATGTGATCCATATACTACCACACCGTTTTTTTCATTTTTAAACAGACTGGAACACCGTCATTGAAAACAAGCCAGAACACAACTAAGCACACAAAGTAAGGTGCAAAGTAACGCTTCTTTAGTACACAGAGTAACGCTTCTTTAGTACCAGAGTAACGCTTCTTTATTTACACAAAGTAACGCTTCTTTAGTACACAGAGTAACGCTTCTTTAGTACACAAAGTAACGCTTCTTTAGTACACAAAGTAACGCTTCTTTAGTACACAAAGAAAACGCTTCTTTAGTACACAAAGTAACGCTTCTTTAGTACACAGAGTAACGCTTCTTTAGTACACAAAGTAACGCTTCTTTAGTACACAAAGTAACGCTTCTTTAGTACACACAACAAAACTGACCAGTGAATTTTCCACCAATGTGTCTTCATCAGACTGAACGACAAGACAAAAAGGCTCAAAACAACACCCCCCGCTTGGTTGGTGGCAAAATGGCAGTGTAACTGGAGGAGGTGAGGACTGTTCAGGCATGTACAGTGGGAGCAGGGAGACACCAATGAGCTGGATCTCTTCTACCACAAGTTATGCACGGCAAAGTGTTGGTAAGTGACAGCAATGTGGATTATGATCAATACATTCATTTGACAAACTTATGATGGGTCGGACACCAACCAAAATCATGGTTTGACCGCAGAACACGTTGCCAACCCAATAACAAGGAGTCAGAGGGAAAACAGAATTTCAACAACAACAACAAACTGTAGTCAGGTACATCTAAGGTAAAAATTCTTCAAAGCTGGCTTTAAAAAAAAAGTGGGCGGTGGAGAGGATAAGTGGTGGGGGAGTTTCAGTTCAGTCAAGGAGAAGTCACTGCATGCAGGCTAGTCCATATGCTGCATCACATCTGCTAAGCTATGCGACCACAGTATGCAGGATTTACAGCGGATGGATAAATGAATTAACCCCCTTTACTGCCGCTATTTTGTATCAGTTTTGTAATTCTGTGTGCCGGAGCAAAATTTGACTTTTTGCGGTAGGTTCACTAATTTGATCAGTGCTCATTTATTTGTGGAGATATCTCTTAGATTTTTGGCATGTTTTCTTCTCATACCCAGGGCTATAATACCTGCAAATAATATTTGATTTTGTTCATTCTGAGTATAATAAATAATCTTATAATTCAACTTTAAAAAAAAAAAAATTTTGCAAGCACACAAAAACCCACAGCAGCAAACAAAAAACATACAAACCCAGCCAAAGTGGTTTTAGTGTTTACTGAACACCTGTGTAAATATTTGGTAGTGAATTTACAACCCACAATTGTTGTTTTATATGATAAATTTATGCATTTCTGGGGTACAGTACAATCCAGGTATCAAGGGACACAATTTGTTTTCTTAGGTAGGTTCACTGTATGCCAGTGCTCTTTTAATTCTTGACATATATCTTAGATACTTGGGAAATGTTCTTGTTATATCCTTGGCTACAACAGATATCACAATAGTTTGATTTTGTTTGTAATGAGTAGACCAAAAATATATATAATGATGAATGTTTTGTTTGAAAAACAGACACTTTCAGAACATAAACAAAACTATAGCACTAAAATCACAATGAAACACCACAAAAAACTGGTGTTAGTATCCTTTGAACTTCAGAAAACATCTGTATTCACAATAAAGCTTGACAATGCATAAAATGTTTAGCAACCCATATCACAGGGGGCATCCAGCCCAGGTAACGTGGGAAAGAAGAAGGGAATTGAACATTATCCACAGCATCGTCTGACATCTTGCAGCCTCTTGGGAATTGGTCTTGTTTAGCAGAGATGAACTAACAATAACAACACTAAGTGTAACTTCCAATTATTTCGTCAGTATTCTTTCACACATGTGGTTTGGTTCACTCATGAACTAAGTGCGATTGATAAAAAGCCATTACCACAGAAGGTAATAAACAAAACATTGCAAAACCAACCCCCCCCCACAAAAAAAAAAAGGAAAAAAACAACAACCAGAGACTGCTAAAGATAGGACTGAGCTACAAAAGGCCACACCACAGATGATGAAAGCACACTAACAACTGAAAAATACACTAGTGTCGCAGAGAATACACCACAACACAGAACCTGTGGACAGAAGGATCAGGATCCCACACTACTGCCAGTAAATGCAAGTTATAGTTGACTGACACACATTTGGGTACACACAACACACACACACACACACCACACACACACACACACTGTGCACAAGCACCATATTCAAAAGCAACACACACACACGCATGTACACACACACACACCACACACACACCCACACACACACACACACACACACATGTACACCCACCCACACACACACACACACACACAGCACCACATGCAAAAGCACCACACACACACACACACACACACACACCATGCACAAACACTACACAAACACACACACACAATGTATACCCACACCATGCACAAGCATGCTCTCTCTCTTCTCTCTCTCTCTTCTCTCTCTCTCTCTCTCTTCACACACACACACACACACACACAGCCTGCACAAACACCACACACCACACTCACACACACACACACACTCACAAGCACCACACACACACCACACACACACCACACACACACACACACACACACACACCACAAAAACAACTGCACGAAATCCATGGGCTTGAAGTTGCCAATGTTTACCTTGATACCTGGGTCACTGTGTAAGAAAGGTCGAGATTTGGGCAATCAGCACTGGCCTCTGTCCATTCTGAAACAAGTTCGACTGACGAGTGCCACGCCCTCTTCCTCTGCCACGCCCCTCACACTGAACCCTCGCCGTTGTCCAAACCCCCTCCCTTCCTCGACTCTCCTCCGACTCTCACGAAAGGACGGAGGGGGCACTCGACATACACGGAATCGGCTCGTCACTCTCGATTCGGCCCCACTTGCGCCGGTATCGCTCGGTTTGAAGTCGGGGATCAGCTTCGTCATCAACACCAACCTCCGATAGCAAAGGGTGGTGTTGATTGTAATCACTTTATTCCTCCTCCGAATCGCTTCATTCCACTTCTTTGAAGTCTTCGTCATCGCTTTCACGGTCTCGGGTAACTTCTTGAAGCCTTCAAGAGCATTAGATCGTTTGAAAACGGCACGCGCTGATCGAACTGCCTGCTCGACTCGCCATCTTCAACGAGAATAACTATCCGAACTTTGCCGAAGTTATTGACCGAATGGACGCGAACCGGTCAGTCAGCTGACCCGCGAAAGGGAAGAAACCGTCCTTTAGGGTCCCTGCAACCGTTTAAAACATCTTTTCTCCTTGCCTCCCTTCTTTAAATCGCCAAATTTTGATGATGAAAATTATCTCGAACGCCGTTCGAGCAAGGGCACACAGCTTTCCCGAAACCATCTCGAACGCCGTTCGTGCCAGGGCAGTCAAGGAGTTAAGAACCAAGATGAAAGGATTTACAATGAGGGCCTCATGCAGACCACTTAGCAGATGTTTGATCTGCTTGTTAGCCCAATGCATGTGGTCAGACCTTGAGCACTTTTCATCTGCGCTGCTCTGTGTGTGTGTGTGTGTGTGTGTGTTCATGTATTTGATTATTTGTGGAAAATGGCTGTTCAGAAAATGACTCAGTTATCAATGAAACTCTCCCAATGGTGGGGAAACTAGCGGGAAACCATATGCCAGAAATTTCAAATTAAAAAAATGATAATGTACACATATATGTGTGTGTGTGTGTGTGTGTGTGCGAGAATGTGCGAACGTGCAAGTGCATGTGCGTGTGTGTGTGTGAATGTGTGTGTGTGGTGCGGTGTGGGCTTGATCACGGTTGTGAGCATACCTGGTTAGAAGGCGAGCAAGTCCATGCATGCATGCATGAGTTTGAAACAGATGTATACATGGGTCCTTTTTTTCTAAGATTTTTGGAAAGTGTTATAAAACTGTTTCATATCATTATTATTATAATTAATATTACGTTATAAACAAAACAATATAATGATATGAGAATTGAGGGAAAGAGACAGTGAGATATGAGGCCCAGGGAAAGGATGAATGACAGAGGAAAAAGATGCTGATGTATGATTACTTCAAAATATGTGAAAAATTCATAACAATACACACACACATACAAATATGTACATGTTTATGAAAAGGGTATACTCATCTATGTAAACCACAAGTAATGCAAAGCAAAATGTTGATGTGTGACAGCAACATTAATCATGATCGATACATGCTTGACCAGATTTGAACAAACAGACCATACATTTTGATCTTCTGTCTCCATCATTTGTCCCTTCTTCCTGCCTCGTTTCTCTCTTTTTTTTCTGTATCCCTCTCCCTCCCCCACACATCCCATCCTTCATGTAATAATATCTTTTTGTTTACTGCATTTCTTTCATAATCCACTTTCTTGTAAGGCAGAATGGCAGCTTTGTAACAGTATCATCCAAGTTTGACAAGAGTTTTTTTGTTGCTTTTTTTTCTCAAAGTTCTGTTGTTCCTCTCATCCCAAAAACTGAGGTCAGACCACATGCGCCAGGGTCAACCTCAATTTCGGCCGCTCAAGAGTTTCACACACACACTTTCAAACCCTTCCATTCTGCCCTGAAGTTTCTGAGGGATATGTATCAATCGTCATCCACATTGCTGTCACGAACCTACACTTTGACAAGCATTACAGGAAGTTCACGAGATCCAGCTCACTTCTTCCACACTCCCCACCCACCTTCCCACCTCTTTGCTGCTCCTCTTTGTTTCTGCACTGTGCTCACTTCTCCAGTTTACTATTTTGCACGGCCATTCTCCCATTGACAGCCATACGGGGAGTTTTGTTTGGTGCATTTTTCATGTGTTATTTGTGATGTCTGAAGAAGAAGTATATGTGGAAAATTAACTCCTCTGCTTTGCAGTGCGCATCGAATAAGCCTTATTCTGCACTAAGTTATGTGCAGTTATTTGCTTTGTAGCTTCAGTCTGACATTTGATTCTCCACATGGAATAAGTTCTACATCAAGCTGGAAGCAAAGGTACATTCATCTAAACCAATGTGACCATTCTCTTCAACAGTACAGTTAACAGGAAAATGAAATGTTATTGAAATGGTGATTGAAACAATGTCATCAAGAAAATGAGACACAACCTTAACAGAAAAATGCAATACAACTCAATTAGAGAAAAAGTAAGGATGTTTCTCAAAAAAAAAAAAAAAAAAAAAAAAAGGATGTTTCTTCAACAGCATTCACTCACAGACCACCAACTGACATGTTTATGAACTGGGTATTATCAGTTGTCAGGATCACATGCATTCCATCACACTTCATCATCAGATAAAAAGAGCCATCTCTTTCATGACCCACTGATAACGAAGTTGGCACTGCTGCGGATGTCTCTCTCTTATTCTGAATGCAGGCAACCTTCCAGCATTGCCAGAAATATGGGGAGTTTGTATTATACTCCCTGTTTGGCTAGTATACTTACCATGTCAGACCATAGCATTCCACGGCAGTTAGTTAGCTCTGCAGGCCGAGATTTTTTGTGGCTAATGCAGTAATAAGACCATCACGTGACGTCCACACTACTTCCGCCAGGGAAGAAACCGGTGTAAACTTCCTGTTCCTCATTCAACCTCGGCCTCCTGCCTAACAAGGACAGGTTTTTGCTCTGTCTCGCCTATACTTCTGTTTTTTGTAGAGATTGCTTGTGTGCTTGCCTTCTTTACTTGCTCTGTTGTGGCTTACGTTCGACCATGGGTACCATTGCCGCGTGAGGCTTATGGATGGCATTATATTTCATTTTATTCACGCTCTAGGCGTGACGGCTCATGACTTCTCTTCACCCCATTGTTCTCCATTCGTCCCTTACTCACAATAACTAAAGACTGCAACTGGAGGGGAAATAAAAATTCAAAAAAATAAAAAAAAGAACGAGACCTGAGCAACTCTTTGTTAATTCTGTCTACAGACTGTGTTAGCTGCATCTATGTGGATTTGGATGAAGAAAGAGACAGCAAGCCTGTACCACAGCGGGCACCAACTGTGGAAATGTATATGCAAGTTACAAACATACTGTATCATTTTTTGACTCACTTGCACCAGTTTGTTAATAAAAATGATCTGATCGAAAATGAAAACGTGAGAACAGAACATCAAAAAAAAGAACACTGCCTATAAAAGCAATCACAGTCCCAAATCGACGTTCAAAGTGCATGGTACAGGCAAACTATGAGCCAGTTAAAGGCAAAACACACATCGCAGCTGTTGTCCACATCGTACCTCAAAGGAGGGTCCAGGTCCATCATCATCACCACCGTCATCATCATCGTCTTCATCTTCTCCACTGCAGCTCTGAAATAAGGAGCAAAACGGCACATTATCACCACAGGTATTAACGCATATGTTACACACCCAAGACCTGACACAAAGTTTACAATGGCAAACTTCGCAAAGACACTTCAAAACATGTATTAATACATTGTTAGAGAACAGGAAAAATATTGACAGATAAGAGTGCACAACCCATTAGGATTAATTCATTTTATTTTGGCTTGTTGCCTTTGAGATCGTGCACACCACACACACACACACACACACACATTTGCTTTCAAAGGCAGCCAAGTCACTTTCGAGTAATGTGAATCTGCCAAGGGCTACATTCAAGCAATATCTTTATAACTGTCTCGACTCTTTTTTCTTTCATGTTGAATGTATTTATCACTGGTTTTCCACTAAGACTTTCTGGAGAAGGTGGGAGGGGAGGGGGGGGGGGAGTAGGCTATGTTCCACGTCACAACTTTCTGCTGAATGCATGCAAAAGTGATCAAAGCTTACTACTGGACTGAGAGAAAAAAAACGTAACATAAAGAACACCTTAACACTTTTTCATAATAAAAAAAAGTCAACATAATGATGCTAAATCATGTGAAAAACAAAGACGATGTTGACAAAGACACGCATCTGTTTTTGTTTTTTTTTATAAATCAATGTGCAATTTTGTCCAAACAAAAATGTCAGCCATACTGCTGCATCACTACGCTGTTCACCCCATCACACACCACAAAATTCCAAGCATTTTTAAGCCTTAAAAACCAAAATGACTTATTAACCCTCTGCCCCTTGTAACGCCCGCTGTGGCCCGAAACGCGATGCCTTTCGTATCCTTGTAACGCCCGCTGTGGCCCGAAATACACCGATACTGTTTGGCTGCCCCTAGCAGACGAATTTTTCCCACAATGCTTTGCGGCGTTATACAGTGACGTAGTTTCCGGTTTCCAACTTCCTTCCAGTCCAAACCGCGTGTTTTTACATGCAGTACTTCGATGGCAGTGATTTTTGAAGTTGAGAGCAAGTTTGTGATCGAGATTTTTCGCTTCCGCAAGATGGACGACGAAACTGTGGAGATGTTGGCGAACATTTTTGGTGGCAGTGACAGTGATGAGGAGCTGTTTACTGGCTTTAGATTAGAAGAAATAGTGAAAGGAGAGGAGTCCGATGTCGACTTGGACATTTTGGTGGCTGATGGAGGCGATCTGGGCGAAAATCTGAACATCAACTATGCCGATTACGATAGCGTTTCATGCAGTTCGGTCAGTAGTGTTGAACTTAGCAGTGAAAGTGACAGTGATTTAGCCCTACTGCTGTTCCAGGACCAAGCAAACGAAAAGAAAACAGAAGAAAAGAACAAAACAAGCACAACGTAAAAATGTGAATGTAGAAATGAACTGGTCAAAAGAAACCAGCGAGGTAAACATCGACCATCCATTTGTTGAGGAAGTGGGCGTGGTGCATGATTTAGAGGTTGGTGCATCACCTTTTGACTTTTTGTCTCTGATTCTTCCCGAGTCATTTTACTCTGATGTTGCTGAACAAACTAATCTCAATGCTGAGCAAAAAATAGCTGCATCTGGTAAAGCTGATAAACCCTTTGGAAGCAAGTCAGTGCAGAGGAAAAAAATATATCTGTACATCAATTACATGTTCGGCATTCACCATATGCCTGAAGCAAGCATGTATTGGTCATCAGATCCTTTGCTCAGGGTGCCAGCTGTTGCTGATGCAATGTCAAAATCTCGATTTGAGAAGATTTCACAGTATTTCCATCTGAACAATAGTGCAAATGCTGTGCCCAAGGGTCATGCAGGATATGACCCTTTGTTCAAAGTGCGACCACTTTTAGAACTTGTTCTGAAGAAAAGCAAGCAACACTACAAGCCAGGGAGGGAAGTAAGCATAGATGAAGCTATGAAAAAATTCACAGGAAGACTGTCTTTCAAACAATATATGAAGGGGAAGCCTCATCCCTGGGGAATTAAGGTTTGGGTGGCTGCAGACCCACGGACAGGTTACATTCTGGATTTCGATGTTTACCTCGGCAAAATAGCTGAACCAATGCCTTTTGGTGTGGGACATCATGTTGTCATGAAAGTTGGAAGTGATTTCCTGGACAAAGGCCACCATTTGTACTTTGACAATTTTTTTTCCTCTGTGTCACTTGCAAAGGCATTAGAAGACAGAAAGACTTACTCATGTGCCACAGTCAGAATGAACAGAAAGGGTTGGCCATCTGAGCTTGACCGCAAGTTGGTGAAGAAGATGAAGACAGGGGATGTCGAATTCTATCAGGATGGCAATTGTGTGGCAACCTTATGGAAGGATAAGCGACCAGTTGCAGTTGTGTCAACCAACTGTGATGCCAAGATGGACGTTACTTCACGCAGAACTCCAGGTGAGGAAAAATTATTTTATACATGTACTTTTCAATCCACAAACACATGCACGCACACACGCACGCATGCACGCACGCACACACGCACGCACGCACGCACGCACGCACACACACACACACACACACACACACACACCACACACACACACACACACACCACACACACACATGCACACATTCCATGCTTGCATACAAAGTTGTGTTTCCTCAAAGATTGCAGTGACCCTGGTGTTATGGTGGTGATTATGACTGTGATGGTATAAATGATAATAATGTTTCCTCAGAGATTGCAGTGGCCCTGGTGTTATGGTGGTGACTGTGATGGTGTAAATAATAACAACAACAAGAAGAAATGTCTTAACTAATTGAAATTTTATTTTCAGAGACAGGTAATGGTGAGGAAAAAAATTAGTCAGAATAATTTATAAGAGTTTTGTGCAGGTGGGCGGAGAGACTTCCACGTGCCATGTCCAGTGCTGACGTACAACCAGCACATGGGAGGGGTTGACCTGGCTGACCAGATCCACAGCTACTACCCTGTTGGTCGTCCTGGTGTTAGATGGTGGAGGTACCCGGCGTGGTGGCTTCTTCAGGTGGCGATGGTCAACGCCTTCGTCATCTGGCGAGCAAGCAATCTTCCTGTGCCATCTACGAGGGGCTTGAGACACTTGGATTTCGCCTGGACTGTTTGAGAGCACTCTCTAAAGTTGCAGTGAAGTCCAAACGAGTGCAGACTCTTCCTGCAGTCAGTGCATCAGATCCCTTCAGCCACACTCCATTCCGCTACCCAGGACGGAAGGCCAACTGCATCCTGTGTCAGACTGAGAAGATGAAGACGACAAACAAAGGGAAGTGCCCCAGACTGTATATGGATGTCCTGTGTGCAAAATTCACCTCTGTAAAGGACTTTGTTTCACACAGTACCACCTGAAATTGGCCCAGTAGTCAGAACAATAGACTTACTGGTTGCAGACATTCCTTTATGTGACTCTCTTTCAGACAGTTTACTATCTCTGCTGTTTGTGCCCATAAACTTTTCCCATGAACTTGGATATTTGCTGTGAATATTGTGTGGGCATCCTGGACATAGTTTGACGTTGTGTAGGTGTCATTATCTACATCCAACAACATTTATCATCAGATAATTGGACCCAGTAGATCTTGGTGACAGCTGTAATTTTTCCTTCAGTGACTTCATAATTTTTTTTACACCATTTAATCAACAAAGATATAAGCTTTGATGCATGTGGAATTTTACTTCAAAGTTTTAACTTAATTTTGGAGCAACTAAAACATATTTATGACCAAGGTTTGTATTTTTTCTGATTTTTTATTTAGCACCGGTACATCCAATTTACGGAGTTACTTCCCTTCCCTTAAGATTTTGATACTAGTAAGCACTCAGACGGTCCAAGGGGCAAAGGGTTAATGAAACTCTCCCCATTTTCATGCCAAGAGCCGACAGACACAGACAGGCCCCTGACCAGGCTCATGATCTCGGCATAGGAGATGTAGAGTGCATCAGCAGGGAGGCTGTTCTGCTGTTCTTGGGCGCCACGACTGAGGGCGGTGATCAGCTGGGTCAGGGGTCAGGCTGGGCTTCCTCCTCCACCTCCTTCTTCTCCCCCGCTTCCTCTTCCCCCCCTTGGGACTCCTGGAGCAAAGGCAGACGGCCAGAACCAAGGGTGACAACCCGTAGAAGGCTGGTATGTCATTTCAAACAACAGTTGCAGGCATTACAATTACTCTGATTATTCTAACCACCTAACCACTAACAGATACAGAAAGGCAGGTGACAGCCACGATATCGTCCTACCCACACGTTTTCAGACAATCACGGCCGCTCGCATTTTGAACAGTCCATGTAGAGCAAGCTGCATTTTGTTTTCAAGAAAGCTGGAACTGCAGTGATCTGTGCGCAGGATTCAATTCTGAAAATAGGGCAAAGCTGATGACTTGTTCTTGTTTTTGGCAGCCTGATACGCGGTTAATGGCTGTTGATAATTCTGGACACCTGGGTCCTGTGTGAAATGCCACTTTCAGCCCCTTCTTTGCTGCTGAGGTTGTTTTCTGAGTGAAGGTCAGACCCAACATTTGAATCTCACAGTCAACTGCCATCACAGTGTTCACTTTCATATCCAAGCATGCAACAATTTGGTCTTTCTTTTTTTTTTTCTTTCTGCGTACGCAGGCTGATACTCCTGCGGACACTCCCTGTATAGCCAGGCAGTGGAGTTTTGTGTGTATGACCCTTTTTTATCCCGCCATTAAGGCAGCCATACTCCATCTTCGGGGAAGGTGCATGCTATGTGTCACGTGTCATCCATACCAACGGCCAAACTGGCCTTCTCTTCCGAAAGTTGGTGATGGGATTTTACGTGTGTGCAAGATGTTATGCGTGCGTTCACACACGGAACCTCAGTTTTAGTCTCATTCGAAGGACTATATGGGGAATGGAGTCAGAACCAATGTTAACTCCGAGGGAAAAATCCCCCTATACCGAAATTCGAACCCGCAACCCCAGGATCACGAGTCGGCGCTCTACCAACTGAGCTATCCGGCCCCCCACAATTTGGTCTTAAAACAGACAAGGGAACCCCTCCAGACGAGGCAGCATGCTCTCACAGCAGAAACGGCCTTCTCTTGTGTAGGTGTCCTTATCCATTTATGTTCCGTCTTGAAGACAGTGTTGGTCTCTTTCTTTTATCGTAAGTCATTCACTTTTACATGTCAGTCACTGCATCAAGCCTTGAGCCTTTTGATGATATGAAAAATCCATATTGAATGAAATGTAGTACCATTCTGTACCATTCAACATGTCATGAGCCCCATTACTGAAAACAGACGGGCATGAAAGTATCTGAAGAAAAGGAACTCTTTTTCACAGTGCTTAGTGTCCTCTGTGTAAAAGGCAAATGAAACAAACTGCAGCGTTACTGAAACACGACAAAAAAGCAGAAGAGCACACAAAACAAAGTGTGAAGTAAAGCAGTTTTAATGCACGACACAAAACAGGACAAGAAATTTACGGCAATATGCCTTCCTCAGCGACAAAAACATACAGACATAAACATGCACAATACTCCCCTTGTGAAGCCAACAGACATAAACATGCACAATACTCCCCTTGTGAAGCCAAAGTGGTGAATGATTCACCACTTTGGCTTCACAAGGGGAGTATTGTGCATGTTTATGTCTGTATGTTTTTGTCGCTGAGGAAGGCATATTGCCGAAAATTTCTTGTCCTGTTTTGTGTCGTGCATTAAAACTGCGTTACTTCACACTTTGTTTTGTGTGCTCTTCTGCTTTTTTGTCGTGTCCTCTGGGTAGATTTACATCTTATGACTAATGTCATGAGAAACAAGCTGGATCCATCCCATCACAGGGATATTACAAGCTCTGTGATAACAAGTGTAGAGGTAGACTCCTGGTGTGAAGGTAACCATACTCACTGTAAGGTCAGTGATCAGGATGTTCTTGTCCCTCTCCTCCGTCTCCAACCACGCCTGTTTGTAGGACTTTAGGAACAGGTTGATGGCACGGTGTCTGTACAACCAAAACCACCACACAGGGCACATCAAATCCAGCAAAGCAAGCATGGCAAAATATACATAAACACACAAAACAAGGGCAAAGTAATGCTTACTTCAGATTCAATACAAAACACACAAGAGAATTTTCAACAATATGTCTTCAGAAGTTACAAACAACTGATATAGTTGATATCATTTTTCAAAACTTTGTATCTTTTGTTACTTCATGACTAGAGCTGTTGCTAATCAAGACAGTGTTCTTCAGAATTTTGTGCACAAAAAAAAAAAGACTAATAATGGGTAAAGTCATAAAGAATTTCTTTTCAGAACATTTTTTGTTGTTGATTTCTATGATGCTATACCAACTAAATTATACAATAAGGTGAACAAGAGACTTTTGCCCTAACATCTGGGATCTGGGAAAAATTCTAACTAAATCTTCCCACACCAGAAGGTACTCAAGCACGATTTTGCTGATCAATAAATGAACTTAAGAGTTTTCCTGTTACTGATTTCTCTCAGAATGTTTATATATCCCTGTCTGTACCCTCCCAGTGGCATCACTTCCACACTGTGAATTCCTCTCATAAAACGTCACAGCATTAACCAGGCCTCAGAGGTACAAACTCCAACAGTGTTGGTCAGGCAATTTGAGCAACTCTTGTATTCATTTCATGGATGACACTCAAGAGTATAAATTCATCTGAGCCCATGGCAGGCTCAGCAACTGTGGATAAGCGCCAGTCAAGGCTGAGAAAAAAAAAGAGAGAGTGTGAGGACTTACCGCGGTGTGCCGTGCAGTGGGATCATGCGGAAACAGGCCATGACTGCACGTTTACGCTGGGAAGAAATGACCTTCTTCCAGGCATTCTTCAGCAAGGCTGATGGGTGTTCCACCTGAAACATGATACACGGAAAACTGAATTCACCTTTCACAACTTACAGCTGCCTTCTGTTTCTCTCTGCATCATTCTTCATCTTCAATTGAAACAAGAAAGTGTAATACATGATCCATCTTACTTTAGTTAAGAGTTTTGATTGTTACAATCCTGCTGACCACACACAGACTTTTCAGGGCTATCAGCAGGTAGGTGGAAAAGGTCAGATTGTGAAAAAGGCTAAAAATCTCAACAACAACAACAACAACAAAAAAGGGGGGGGGGGGGTTACACCATGAAAAAAAAGTTTAATGAAAAGACTCTAAAAGAAAAAGTCATTAAATAAAAAAGAAGTTACACACCATGGAAAAGTAACAAACAATGAAGATAATGTACGTACTATAACACAATAGCAAATTCACTGGAACACTGAACAGATAAACTAGACCATGTTGCAAGCTCCAGCTATTCCATTACACTTCTCTTCTTCTTCTTCTTCCTAAAATACTGGTTCACTCAAAAACGAGTAGGTCACCAGGTCATTGTACTTAGATCTGAAAAACTTGAGAAATTAATGAAAAACACTTACATGTATCCACAAATACATAGAAAAAGGGGTGAATATGAGCAATCATGACCCTGCAGAACAGAACCGGAATCTGTCTATCCAGGATCATCAGTGTTTGAAGTTCATGGACCCCGTAGCCAGATAACAACTACTCACTAGGTGATAACAAAAAAGCAGATAATGTCAAAAAATTGCACCAAAAACAAAGAGACAAGTTTAGAAAGCCAAGATGAGAGAAAAGTCCACAAAATCAGAATAGACAACAGTACAGGAAAAAACCAGGGGGGGTCACGAAGAGTGACAGAGATGAGGAAATCCTTGTACACAACTTAAAGAAGGCAGCAAGGAGCTATTTGTACTGAACAGCCCCAACATCTCCACATGGCTCTATCTTTTGCCTTGTACATATCAGATGGATTACATAGGTGATCACAGAGGCATATTCATGAATTTCCAAGACACTTGGTAAAGTGGCTGAAGAAAAAACAGCATCCTAATGGCCAACTCTAAAGTAGTTATGGGTACCGACCATCATTATATACAACAGCACCAAGTGAGGCCTGGACAGTCCACCACGGTTCTCTTCCTTCCATTCCGCCATTGCCTACACACCCAGCTTGATGCACTCACCATGTCAGTCCATGCCCATATGACTTTAGCCATGGAGATGAGGCGCTCGATGATGCGGTGTCTGGCTCAGCTGGTTTTATGCCCAGTGACTTGGAGTCCCCAAGTCTTTGTACAGCACCATCAGCCACCGGCACCTTGTCGTCTTCGGGCTGCACAGGCAGGCCCATGCACAAATTGGAGTTGCATTGTCATTGTAGTACCCTCATCACAAGTGGGAAGAAATACAATCAATATCCTTATATTCTGACATCACCATTTGCTATTTACAATCAAGACAACAGTAAATACAGACCTGTGGACAAGCTGATGAAGGCCTATGGCAACTACACACTCCAATCCGTTTCGCCTAACTTGTGTGAATGAACCATTTTTCGTGTTTTTGACTGCAGCACATTATCTTCCCAATCAATAATCCTCCCCCTTTTCCATACTTGTTTGAATGGATCATCTGGTCCTTTTGACTGCAGTACTTGCCGTCCCACGCGAGCAAATACCCTCACTAATAGATATCTTGTGGGGAAGTGTGTATTGTGAAGTTATAAGGGTAGTTTATTGACTTCAAGATTCTGTAGCAAATGTAAGATGAAGGTGGCCAACCGCTTGTTGATATTCAGACCAGACATTTGTTTTTTACCAAATCAGGTAATACCATATAGCACTAATCTCATCAGTATAACTGCAGAATCATTAAACAACATCAGTCAATCAGACGAACGAGAAGCCCTATACAGAGTCATCTGACAACCTATCTGACAAGATGATTCCGTAAACAAGAACATCTGACAGTCTCTCCTGACAAAATGAAAACCCATGTAATCTGTAGCTGCTTTCCAAGTTCACAGCCTGGGCAGAATTCCCTGCCAGGTCCAATATGGCTGACCAGCTTGAATGGAAGGGATACTAACAACGTAATAATCCTCCACTATCTCAAAACCTAGTTTCTAAACGAGAAAAATATAGGAAATCATATGGTTTTTTTTCAAAGTCGTTGTTCAGTAAGGTATTACAATTTCAAAGTTAGTTTGATGTGCCATCCAGATTTTCAATGCGGTGATAAATAAAAACATTGTTTTCACTACATACCAGTTTTTGAATGTAAACGGTAGAAATAAATTTGTGATTCAAGACTTTTGCACTTTTTGACTTACCACAAAGCTTTTATTTTCCAGCTGTGTCAATTTGAAATGTGACCTTGTATAGAGTTTTTGGAGTATACTGGTGTGAGTACATCAGGGCTGATGCCAGAGTGCTGCTCATGTGCAGGCTGAAGTGAGTTAATAAGACATCACACAGAAATGACCAAAACAAGTGAGTACACAAGGAGCCACTGACTTTTCCGTCTGACAATACAAATACCGTAAATGGACATCTAACCATCTGAAAAAATAAGGTAACATATACAGACACTGATATTCTGATAAGATGATGCTTGTAAAGTAGATATCAAACAGACTATATGACAAAAAGAAATGCTATATTATCATGGCAGTTTATCTGCAACATAAATGCCAATAAATAGACATCTAGCAATCTCTATCTGTAAAATGTGAGTTAGCCATAAAAAGACCAGCGGAACCATGTCTAACAAAATGAGAGTGCCATAAATGCACATTTGAACCACCTGTCTGACAAAAGGAGTGCATAAATACACATTTGGAAGTCGGACAATATGAGTGCAGGTAAACCAGGACATATTGACAGTCCCGACAAAATGAGTGCCATAAACAGACTTAGATAGTCTGATAAAATGAGGCCATAAAATAGACCTTAGACAGTCTCACAAGATGAGAAGGTGCCATAAATAGACATTTGACAGTCTGTCTGAACAAATTAGGAACCTGAAACAGACCTCTGACAGACTGATATGAGAATGTAAGTCCCGTTAATAGACAATCGACAAGTCTGTCCTGAAAATAAGAGTGCCATAAATAGACAGGTTTGAGCATTCTATCCTGACAAAATGATTGTCATCACAGCTGACTGTTTTCTGCTGACACAATGAATTCATGACCATCAGACATTGTGACAACATAAAGTGCCAGTCGTATCTGACACAATCCGACCTATAAATAGATGTCAATCTATTTCACAAAATGATGCTCTGTAATAGATTTGGACATTCTAACCTGACAATTTGAGTAACAGAAACATGACATCCAACAGTCTACACTTATAACATGACGCCCTAACCAGACATCAGACAGTCGATCTGACAAGTCCAGTGTCATAAATAAACATATCACATGGAAATGCACAGCTTCAAACTGAAGAGTGAACATGCCTGAAGTAATGAATTGATTATTTACCCTGACAACTTGGTGTGCGACCACATGAAAAAATAGACCATCTGAATGAGTGGAACAGCATTTGAGAATGATAACTGAACAGACATGTGAGAGAATGAGAGAAGAGAACAGATGACAGAATGAGGGAATAGATATAACAGAGAATCAAATGAACTTGACTAGTGACAGAATGCCAATGTGAGAAATTTGAATGAATAGTCAAGTGGAAAGACTGAGATGGAACAGACAAGTGAGAGAATGAATGAACAACAAGTGAGAAATGAATGAATAGACATGTGAGAGAATGAATAACAGACATGTGAAGAATGAATTGCAATAGACATGTGCACGAGAATTGAATGAATAGGACATGTGACAGAATGAATGAATAAGACATGTGACAGGAATAAATAATAGTATATTGAGTGAATAGACATCTGACAGATTGCGTGTGTGGGCACGCGCGTGCGCACACATACAATGGGCACAAGTGCATACAGGGATTGAATGGTAAATGGAGCAAATGGAGGAATCCCCACCCATCAGGCCCCTCCCTCCATCCATCTCCAAACGCTGAGCGTAGGACAGCAAGGTCCACCTACCCCCTTCATCGGTGGTCAGGACAGTGCAGAAGGAAGCCTCGATGTCACCCTCTGGCTCGGGGTCCTCTGAAACATGAAGATGGAGACAAGCGCATCCCTCGGCCGTCACCATCTCCATGCCCACAGCAAACCATGCGTGACAGTGCACGGGCACGGTATCGATGTTATCAGCACCCCACAAAACTGCTACACTGGCCCTGTCTGGGACTGTTTACCACAACCCTCGGCCTTGGGGCAGGGCAAAATGAAAGCTGTCATCTTCACTAAAGTCTTACCATAAAACCTTAATATTGGATGAAAAAGACGTCAAGCACTTGGTCTACTGACGTAGAAGGGAAAAGCGCATTTCACTAAATCATTGAGAGATGCTAATGTAAGAATACAATGTTTAAATTCATCTGCAGACAAAATGTTCTGGTGACTGCTTTTGTGCCTCAATGCATAATAACAAGTACACATTCTAATATATCATTTAACAGATGTTTATTCAGAGTTCTTTTTTTTCTCATCTTTCTGGCTCACACAGAAAGATCTTTTTCTTCCGAAAAGTGACCTGAGGAGTAAAAGTAAAGTGACTCACACAGGACAATCTGAAAACGCTGACAGCCATGATTATCCAACAACATCACTTGGGGACCGAAAGGGTGAGGGAGAGTTACCCGCAGACTTCATTGCGAACTTCACAACAGGAATAGATGTCCATTTTACCATTTTCAAAATGACAACAACAAGTTAAAGTATGTATAACACAACATCGAGTCTTAGTTGCCAGAACCTGGAGCAAAAACGTGTCATAACCCGATTTCATTCCAGTGACATTACTTTTGTTACTTGTGCAGTAACCTAGTCAGAAACTTGGGATTATTAATTATTTCCTGTTACATTATTTAAACTGTGTACATGTAATGGGATTTAGGAATGGAAAGAACAGGAGAACGGAGCATTAGCAGATCATGCTAATGTGTTTACTTTAGGCGGAGTTGTGGGAAAGGGGGGGTGAACTAACAACGGGAGTGCAGTGTGTTTTCAGAACAAATTTGGAACACATTGGGTTGGAGTGAACATGGATCCATACTGACATACGAGAAAGTGATGGCAAAGGCTGAGGTACATACAGGTACTGTTAACATATGCACAAAGAGCAGAGCACTGGAAAAAGGACAGAAGGATGAGAAGGGTGGAAGACAGGAAATTGCACAATGGTGCACTGACGAGGATAAATCAGAAAGAAACAGAGAGACAACTGAACAAGAGAGAACAAAAGACAGAAAGAGACAGTATTCCAGATGTGTCCCCTTTTGTTTTTGTTTTTTTTAAAGAAGACATACTGTTAGCCTTAGTCAGAAACACGCTGCACATTGACACCAGGCGGCATTGCAAAGTGACTACAGGCCTGTCACTGTCCATGGATATAGACGCCATTTTGCATTTAAATATACAAACTGAGAAAAAAGTTATGACAATATTCCTTCATCTACCTTAGATAGTCAACATTTGCATTTTCTTTTCTTTCACTTTAAGGAATGCACTTCACAAAGAAATGGACAATGCCTGACTCTTGTTAACTTTGTTCCAAGAGCTTTCTTTTTTCAGTTTGAAGGTATACCACTTTTTTTTTTTCAGTTTGAGGTATACCACAACGATGTTGGACAATGATTAACCTTCTTTCAATGACAATGACACTCCCTGAAAATATGCACACACTTATTGCAGGTTTTTTTCCTTTATCAAAAAAAAATCTTTGCAGGAACTTTTAGATTCGCAGCAACTGCCAATACAACAAGCCAGACAAGACTCCAGAAAGCGACAAGTGGGAAAGCCTCAGTCTTGTTTGACTTGGGGCAAGCCCCTCAACAATCCACAAAGAAAGCTTCAGCTTAGCAAAAGGAAGATTTTTATTCTAAAATTACGTTTAGAGGCTAACATACTTAGCCGGGCCTCAACCTAATGCAAATAACGGCAGCAATTGTGCTATCCCTGCCGTCGTATACAAAAAATTCCGTACGGACAAACAAAACCCTTCCAATGGCCTCGTGCATTGCGGCAATGCTCAGAACCATCTCGTTTCGGGGGGGGGGGGAGGGGATATCAAACCCTGACTGAGAACTCCTGATTGAAACCAAGGAAGGCGGAGTAGGGAGGGCCTCTGCAGAGCCACGGTAAGTAGAGTGTAGATTAAAACGTAATTTTAGAATAAAAAATTTCCTTTTAATTACACATACTATACCGTGGCTGCACTAATGCAGAGGCGAGCACTACCTGGAAAGGAGGGCTCACTGTTTATCGAAGCGGGCCTGGATGAGCGAGAAGAGCCGGAGCGTGTGTCGGAGGATGGAGTGTTTAGCCACCACAGCTGACTACTGATGCCCAATACCCATCTTCCATCGCGCAGACGAGAAACGACGCGCAAGTAGAAATGGATGAAGGATGCCAAGGGAACGCAATATGCGGGGCATCTACACACACTGAATGCCTGTCAATATGAGCTACTTCCAGCGAAGACGCCATGCCTAATCTCGTGAGGTCTTGGTGATACACAGCCCAATCCCCTTCAGGTCTCGCGTACGGCAGAGCTTTGAATGACTTCTCGGTCAGCACGAGAGATTGAAGAGGCGCTCGAGATGTCCTCCTTATAACCTTCGTGTGTAAGAGAGCAACAGTGGCGCTGCTTGAGCGAGAAGATTTCATATGCTTATTTGCCTATATTCCCCAGAGCGCGCTCCCCGGATTGCGGACAAGAGAGTGCGGTCTACTCGTCGGGGGCGAGAACAAAGTGAGAGGGAGAATGGAGATATCGGGAAAAATAAACCTGGCAACTTTGGTTTTTTTGCTAAAAAGTCTGGGAGGAGGCGAAGAGATATCGAGCCATCCGGTTTCGGATGGCCGACCGTCCCCGGTGCAGGCCACAAAGGGGCGGTGGACTTCACTGCAGCCCTCCCTGTAAGCCAGGGAAACGAGAAAGGCTTGTTTTGAGAAGGAGAGGGAGATATCAGAGAATCGAACTCCCGTAGGGCTGTAAGCGGGGTAGCCTGAGGAGGAGATTAATAAGAAAAGATCTCACGACGCCCGGGGTACGGCGGGGCAATCGGCCTCCTGCAGGCTGCTCCTCTGAACCAGATTCCCGCAGAAGAGGGTCCGGTGCCCCGAAGGAGGGGCCCCCTAACTGAGGCGGATAGTGGTGGAAAAATAGCCGCCCTTTGAACCTTAACAGAGGAGGCCTGAAAGTTTTTCGTCTCTGATGAAGAAAACTTGTAGTTATGCCAATTGGCATTAGGGAAGGAGAATGTGGGCGATACTGCATGGCAGGAGCAGCCAAGAGCAGCCAGCCCTTCCAGTGGGCACTGTAGAACACGTTGGGTGCCTGACCCTGTGGGCATGTTCCATGGGTGGTGGAGTGGGGGGGGGGGGGGGAGAGGGGGGAGGGGGGGGGGGGGGGGGGGGGGAGGTGGGGGGGGGGGGGGGGGGGGAAAAGGACGTTTACCGATGGGGGAGCGACCTGGTGCAGACAGGCGCGTTCCCGCACATAGCCAGGCCGTGAAGATGCAAGCACTTTGGATTGGCCGTGTGGAATGCCCCTGACGCGTGGCCTGAAGCAAGGTACTTTTGCTTTAAGGCGAGCGGTATCGTGAGGCACGTGAGAACAGGTGTAACAGTTCTGGGAACCACGCTTGGGCCGGCCACGTGGGGTCCACAAGAATAAGCGTGGCTGTCGTCTTCCCTTGCTTTGCGGAGAAACTTTCCCAAATGGGAACGGGGGAAAGGCAAATAGCCCGACAGGCCGACCAAGGGATGGACTAGGGCGTCCACAAGCCCACGCTGCCGATCCGGAACTGGGGAGAACATACAGCTGGAGACGGTGGTTTGAACCGGGGGGCCGAACAGGTCCTACCTGTTGTTTGAACCATACTTCAAGAGGAGGTTCGCAGATTGAGTGGACGAGAGTCATCGAGAGGGAAGAACCATGTGCGACTGCTGGAGGGAGTCCGCGAGAATGTAGATTTTCCCGGGAACGTGCTTGGCCAGATCCCGGATTGGTTGAGTCTCGGCACAAAGGAAAGCTGTTCGCGCCTCAGGGACAGGGATTGAAACGCTCCCCCCCCCTTGATCTTTTCTTGATAAACACGCCACAGTCGTGGTGTCGGTGTTGAGGATAATGTGTGTTTCTCCCTCAGGAAGGGAAGAAACTCTTGAGGGGCTGGCACAGCGGCTTCCACTCTAGCCAATTGATATGCCAGGATCCTAATGTGGGGGGGGGGGGGCCCATCTCCGGGTCCCATAGCCACCGGCCGCCGTCAGAGAGGCTGACGTGGCAACCCCACCCGATTGGGACGCATCCGTGAAACAGGTCCTCCAGTGGGGGGAAGGGGGATTGTGAATGGTGACTCCCTGGGCCAGCCAGGACTGGGAGTGCCATTGGGCCTACTGATGACTGGAACCACATAACCGAAAGGATCCGAAGGTCCCACGCTGCAACTGCCTGAGACCAACGCATGCGAAAAGAGGCGCTGAAACCGGCGTTTGTGCACGTCCGTCCGTGGGCACCTAAGGGGGCCAAGGACTCCGATCAGACCCAGAAGAGAGGCCATCATTTCTTCTGGGAGCCGAATCCAAGAAATGGAGAGGGCCAAGAGGTGCTTGGGAGGCGACCCAGGCGCTGGGGGGTTGGAGAGACCAACCAGATGGGGTGAGAGTGAAGGACATGCCCAGAAACTGAATCTGCTGCGACGGGATGAGATGGAACTTCGCCTCGGTGCGAACTAATCCCAGCTGCTGACGAGAGGTTTAAAACCTGGAGGCGTGCTGGGAGGGGCACCAGAGTGGGCTGGAAGAGTCAAGAAGTAAGCCAATCGTCGAGACAGGCTCTACAGACGATTAAGTCCCTTTCTCCACGAACCAATGCACGCAAAAGTTTCCCACGCCCCCCGGGCCACCTACGTGAAAACCCAAGGAGCCCGGGCCTAGCCCAAATGGGAAGCACCCCTGAACTGAAAAACGCCGCTTCTCCACACTAATGCGGAGTTACTGTCCAGTGCCCCTTGTGGGATCAAGAGGATGGAAGTACCAGTCTTTTACGGTCGATGGACAACCGCCCAGTCGCCGGATGCATGGCATCGCGGATTTGCACATGGGGTTTCCATTCCGAAAACGGAGGACGATAAGAAACCTGTTTCCAAGGGCGCGGAGGTCCTAGAACCGGTCTCCAACCTCCAGAAGCTTTGGGAACCACAAAAATAATGCGGCCATCAGAAAAGCCCGGAGAGGAATGTGAAATGGACGTCCTCTTCTCCCTGTGCGGCTAAGAGCCCCCCCGAAAGGACCGTCCTGGGCTAAGGCCGGGAGAGGCCGCCAGAATCCCGAGGAGGAGCAAAAGGAGAGGAATTGAGTGAGAGGAGCCGTTACGGCACCCCAAGGAAGACAAACCGCGCCCTGACCTGATCAACCGCAGAGCCCAAGGGCTTGCGGGAAAGCCGCTCCCAGGCACTGAGGTGCATGGACAGACTGACCCCTAGGACCGCCCCGGTGAGTACCCAGGTCGGGGCAAGTCCAGTGGGGGTGGGCCGTCCTGAGGAGTGGGACTTTTGGACCCGCCGGGCCGTGGCCTGAGGCCGACCCCTGCTGGAATGCATGCCTCGGAGCCCCCGGGGTCCAAATACCGTCGTCCCTTGGGTTGTTAAGGGACCCGGTATGGAGAGAGGCGCTGGCGCCTTGTCCTTTTTGAACCGGGTGCGGGTGAGGGGGGACTGATTTGAAGAGGCGAGTCACTCCTAATCTCGGCCATGGCTCTTAATGGTCGCCTGAAACGTGATTCCCGAACAGAGA
Source organism: Conus ventricosus (assembly GCA_018398815.1). Lineage (NCBI taxonomy): Eukaryota > Metazoa > Mollusca > Gastropoda > Neogastropoda > Conidae > Conus > Conus ventricosus. The sequence continues at coordinate 18,384,347 of CM031598.1, forward strand.
CCCTGGACTTGACTGGCAATAGCTCTTGATGGGTAGGCGCGGGCGGAGGCATAGCGGGCCAGAGCAGACATATGCCAGAAGGACACATCTTCATCCTCTCTAGTACCGGGAGTTCAGATGGGACCTACGAAGGCCCCATCCTGAAATACTTAAAGCCCTTTGTCTTCAGCCATTGACAGAATACCAGCTACCACAGCCGCTGGGTTTCCGCGGACTGGGCGGATGGAGAAGGAATCGGAATCAGGATCCTTAAGGGCAGACACAGTCCCCTTAGGAAGGAATCCATGACCCGAGATGGCCTCCAAGACCCCACCTCGGCAGGACTCAGTCCCACTCAGCAAGTGCAGAAGCGCTCTGAAAGTGACACCCTGCCTAGCGTGTATTTCATCCTTCTCCTGGACCGATGATTAGTCCTCCTGGAGAGGGGAGAGTGGCTTCGCGGGATAGTATCATTTGCCAAGAAGGCCCTTCTGCAAATGGAATCCTCTCAAGGCTTAAGGAACTTTCCCGCACTCCAGCGCACCAGGGAAATCAAGCCAGAACCGGGCATGATGTCCGGTGCCCCCCTCTTTAGTTGGGCCGCCCTGCACTTCCATAATTGGCCCTCCACATGCAGTCGGGCACCATACCCTTTAGCAGAGAGGAGAGGGGCATAGCCATGCCCAATGGGTGAGATCCCAGGGCAGTTTCCGCTGCCGAAGGGGCAGGGCTCTGACCTCGCTGAGAGAGGATGACACCGGGCCTCCGGGACAAGGGCAGCCAGACGAGGGCCACCGAGTCCCTGAAGGAATACTAAAACGGAGATTGGCCCTCTTACCGCTGACTCAGAATCCGCGCAGAGTCAGAACACAGGACCGAGGGGTGGCCGCCTCATGGCGACACAGTGCGCGCGAAAGCCAGGGTGGCCTTGGGAATGGCTAGATATCCCCAGAACTCCGGGGTGGGATCAGCCACGCTCGGGCCGAGGTGCCAGTGAGAAGAGGCCTTTACTGGTGGAGGGCTTCCGGGGGTGGTATCAGCCACCGGCTGGCCGAGGTCCAGTGAGGAAGAGCCTGTACTGGTGGAGGGCTGGGCATAAACCAGGCCACCAGGGAAACCCCGGGACAGGTGGCTGTGGAAAGCCCATGACGGGGGATATTGCCATTGGGCCATGGTGCCAATGGCAAAGGGCTCTGACCCCCAATGAGTAGGGGGGGCTGAGAGGTGTGGGCTGCGGCCCAACCCAGAAAATGGGGGCGCTAATGCCCGTTCCCCTGAGGGGCGCTCGGAACGAGGGCGAACCCGAGATGTCTTGCCCAACAGAACGGGCCGACACATGAGTGGGGAAGGGAACAACACGGTGACCGAACAAGAATGCGAGAGCCCCCTGAGAGGCAGTTGCTTCCCTTGAATCGCCTACCGAGCGAGAGAGAGGGGTAGACAAGTCTAACCTCATTACCAGCCGTCCCCTCCGAAGAGGGCTTACATGCATCTTCGGATCGCCATGAGACCGAATGTTCGCTGTAGAACCGCAGCTGAACTGACGCCCGATGTCAGTAACCGTGAACGAGCAGAACCGCCGCTGAAGTTCCTCGACGGTAGGGGACCAGTGGGATGGAAACGACAGAAACCGCAGCTCTGAGAGCCGATCACCGTCAGAAATGAGGGTTGCGAAGAAAGAGCGCGCTGTGACAGAATCGACAGAACCGCAGCTGAGCCGATCACCGTAACAAATTGAGGTTTGCGAGAAAGAGCTCGCTGTCACAACAACCGGCCCCGCAGCAGAGTTGAAAGTGAACCCTTGGGGTGAAAGTGATCGGGTGAAGCGAGAGGAAAGGTTTGGCGCGGGCAGAGGAAAAGGGCCTGCTGGCGAGATACAGGCATCGAAAGACGAAACCTTCGTAACTCTCGCCTTACCAGCCCCAATGCTCTTCACGTACGTTTCTCCCTTAAGTGAAAACATAAGCAAAGACACCAAAGAACAGCAACAACAATCGATCGATTGCGAAAAATCAAAAAATACTTAGCTGTTTGTATACACGTGGAGCTTAGACGGAAAAATGGCTGCCGATCAAAAGGATGATTCTGAGCAGCGCAAGGCACAAGCCCTTTCAAGGGTTTTTGTTGTAGTACGACTTTATTGTATACGCGGCGGGATAGCAAGTTGCTGTGGGCCGGCTTATTGCCATCAGTGAGCCACGGTCATAGTAAAAAAAACAAAGAATGTGGTAATTAAAACTGAAATCAATGGATCAAGGAGAAATAAAAACTGCAGTCCATAAAGTTTTAAAAACAGCATTCCAAATGCATTCATATCAGAATCAAACTGGTATGTTTGAAATATAAGTAAATGCCCAAAATGAATGAAAAAAAAAGTGAAGAAAGATGGAAAACCCGCACTTGGCCATCTTTCCCGCAAGCCGCAACTGAACAGCAGCACAGATAAGGATCACAGTAAGAATACCGGAAAGAAGCAAGTCAGTTCATGGCACGGAAGAGGACATCAGATGACAAGATGTGAATCACAAGATACGAGGTGAAGGTTAGAAGGATCTGCACAGAAAAGCAGGCAGCAAACCACTGAAGCATGCTCCATGCCTGGATTAAGCATCATAGCATTCAAACCTCAGCCGCAGTCAGCAGGAGAATCATGCCAATTTTTGTGAAGCACGCAAATTCTTGACACAAACAAAGGAATCAAAGCACACAAAAAACCATTCCTACGAAGGAAAAATAAACAGAGCCCCAACAGGCAGACTATGGGAAACAATACAAAACATCATGGCTGATTAAAACACCACTCAGCTTGTTAAAACTTAATACCTCAAAATCAACTCTTCAAAATGAACACTCCCCGCCCCCCCCATCAGAGACAAATTCCGAGTGCCAGACAAGAAATATCTTGATAAAAATCAATTGAAAATGAGGGGTGTGTCAGCTAAGCAAAACGTTACCATAACTGTCTATAAGTCAAAGTGGGAAACTTGTGCACAGGAAACAAAGTGATTTGATCACTGAAACAAATGCCTTAAGGCTTCCTGTAGTGGAGACTTTCAAACTGTCTTGTAACCATTCCATGCAAGAGGACACTCATCTACTCCGTCCATTAGCATGTGCAACTGTGGCAAAACCATGTGTCATCGAGCACAGACGTAAGTGATCACGCAATTGAGTGGCAAAAGAATCATTCATCGTGCCCAAATTGTGACGATCTTTTATCAAGTGCAATTGAGTGAGACATTGCATCATGTGGCAATGCGCAAACTGCATTGTGGACGCATCATTCACCATGTACTGGCCTGCATCCATTTGTCTGTTTAATCATTCATCATCGTCAATTCATGCCCTGATTTCTGCCTTTGCGGTCGGAGGGGCTTATAAGCAATATTAACTTATCTTTATCGTCAATCATTCATCATGTGGTGTTCCTGCAACCACTGATCATGGTGCATGTACAAGTCATGCAGCCATGTAACAATCATCCATCAGTATACCGATCATTTCATATTTTACATCCTGCATTCACATGTAGACCATTCGATCATTGTACATCATTTGCCAGTGTATTCGTCAAACAATCCATCATCATATCATCCAACAAATTCATTCATCATGGGACCGTTACATAATCATGTCGTCATGGAGCCATTCTCATTTACAATCATTCTTCATGTGCGGGGTCTGCAATCATTGCATTGATGCTGTCATCAGTCATCTCTACATAGCATTCAGCAACCGAAACTAGAGGAACACAAACACATCTCCCATCTGATCATGTGTCCACAATAACATGGAAACAGACGGTCCCATCTTTCTTTTCCACGGGAAAGGATGTATATATTCTTTGTATGATTACATCTTCGAAAACCATGAGCTTGTCAACAACCATCAGACAGACTCTACCTAACTGTTATTTGGACATCGCTGTTTCATAAAGTCTGAAGAAACACTGGTCGATTGGAAATTTAGCAAATATATACATTTAGCCATAATTTTAAGAATACAGATAGTTGAAGCCGGGGAGCTGTTATGCCTTGATATTCCTATGGCCAAACGAACAGCTCAATTGCAGTCAGGTCCTGTGCTGTGGGAACAGCTGACAGAGAAAGGAACACACAGACTGCTGGACATGGTAACCAGACATTGAAATCCTGGCTTAATCTCCGCTTCCTTTTTTTTTTGGCCTCAAGAGACCCCTGACCTGAAGGAAGGCATGCTCCATGCCACCCGCATGGACATCCCATGGCTATCTATCTATCAACCCTCCCCTTTCAGGCTATTCCAACATAAACCCCCCACTGATATTTCAGTCAGCTTTTGTCCATAGACTTGCGCAGACCTCCAAACGCATGTCAGACCCGCCTGTTGTATGATAGGCGCAAGCTGTGAACAGACAACGCACTGTTCTGTAGCCAAAGCCCTGAGTCCCAGGCATGAACATGTGAGGTAAGGTTGTTCCGTCCCTAACGAGGCTCCAACTCTCCCCTCCACTGCAGCTGGGTCTCTCGGTCAACTCTCATTGAACTCACCGGAATTTATTGGACACTGTCATCATCATTTTGTTGGAACAATGTTTGTGATGCAAGACTGAGTCCCATGGGGATTATGTCGTAGAGTCTCATGAAGGAATGGTAAAGGTATAATGAAGAAAGGCAGCCAACACATTCAAATAAAAAGGGTGCTATGGCTGGTGGGTGGTTTTTTTTTCTGACCTCAAAGTTGATTAAAATAAGGTCAAAATGTTTTAAGGTTCAGTTAACTTGGTGCTATAAGATAACAAGTCAGATGATAAAAAGGAACAGGTGTTAAGAATGGTGATAAGACACAGGCTTTCCGAAACAAAACCCGCTGGCAAACAAATAACAACTGCAGACAAAGAACAGCTGGCAGACAAAGAACACTGGCAAACAATGAAGACCACTGCAGGGGTTCGACCATCAGGCCAAGGCGACAGTGAAGGCACGAAAGGAAAAAACAAAAAAAAAAAAACAACCCGAACCAACAAAACAACCAAAAAGAGCTAAACACAATTGTAATTTATCAAATCTTGCCAATCTTATTTCCAACCATTATCACATTACAAGCAGCCATGCTATTGTTAACCAATAATGCAGGCCCATTTAAGAAAGGAATTGACTTTTCCTCGTGAAGGTGTGCATTTTACAGTTACACTGTCTTCAGAAAAGGAGGCAAAAACGAGAAAACAAATCACACACACTGGTCATGAAGAAGAGGAAGGTTGTACCACTAACCAACAGCCTCTAACTCCAGTGCAGGGAAACCTTGGTATTTTGTTATATGCTTCAGAGACATTCACTTCTTTATCCCTTCACTGCTTATTAAGCAAAATCAGGTTCATAAAGACAGTTTAGGAAAATATCTGATGGTTACATTATGTTCAATTTTTGCCTACTGGATTTAAACACTCTCAAACAGCTTATCGGAGAATAACCTTGACCTTTAGAGCAGACAACACTTCAGTCCCATTGAGCCTGTCATGGACCTCTGTTGACAAACACCATGGTATCTCACATGTGTGCTCATGATTATCTCCATACCACTTTCAACAAAGACTTCAGGTCAAAGATGATTCTGATACTTTCACACACTGCTTATTCCATTGAAAGAGTTATGACCAAATCTACGTCAAGCTTTCCTTGTTGGTTTCAAGTTCCTACATACGAACAACTGCTGGTGAATAACTGATTGTAAATCTAGGGTTATCCTTTAGCCACAAGACATTTGTCCGTCGCGAAACCTAAGAACATTCCAGCTGTTACGTGAACAATGGCTGCTCAAATCTAATAAATTTGCAAGCATTTCCTCAGTGAATGACGTTCTCCTCCACCAACTACTTCAACATACACCCTCACTCCAGCTTTTCTCAAAAGAGGCACCAGCGAAGTGCGTTTCACTAGCCAATGCCTCATCTATAAGCGAAAATTGTCAGCACACTTGCTATTGCTGGTGCAAACTAATGAACCATCTCCTGGGCAAGTAGAAATTAGGTATGTCTAGGCGAGATTTTAACTACCTACTTGTCCTCAGAATGACAAATTTATCAGGGAAGTGCTAGCCTTGCTGGTGACAACCAGTGAGAGGTTTACAACAGGTATCCATTTCAGTACTGCGGGTGCCAGGCCTCAGCCTCCCTGGTGGGGATATCCTGGCAGGAGGATTTTTTCCTCTCTTTTAAGTTTCACCTCTGTGCTGACCTACGCAGTGTCTGAACCCTCTGTGTGCTCACTACAGCAGATCAGACAAACATGGTCCACGATCCACTGATCTGGTCCATATTCAGTGCCTTATGGAAAACGGGCAAATGCCAGCAGGCACTAACTACAATACTGTAGAGCCGATGACAATTCTGTGTGTGTGTTTGTGTGGCTGTGTGTTGTGTGTTTGTGTGTGTGGTTGTATGTAAGTGGCTGCAGGCATGCATGTGTGTGGTGGTTTGTGTGTGTGTTTGTGTGTGTGTGTGTGAGTGTGTGTGTGTGGTGTGTGTGTATGGTGTGTGCAAGTGTGTGGGATGGCAGTGTGGCATGGAGTGTTGTGGCATGACTGTTCGTGTGTGCATGCTTGTGTGTGTGGTGTGTGTTTGTGTGTGTGTGTGTGTGTGTGTGATGTGTGTGTGTGTGTGTGTGTGTGAGCGCGTGTGTGCATCTGGCGTGGAAAAGAGAGGGAGGCAGGCGAGAGAGACATAGAGCGAGAGGAGAAACCGAAACAGACAGAACTGAGAGAAACAGAGAAAGAACAGACATGCAGAAACAGAGCGAGTGAGAAAGAGGGTGGGGGAGGGACAGGAGAAGCTCACTCATTCTGCCTTCAATGCTGAAAGACCGACAACAGTCCAGTTGGCAGACCCCCCCTTCCCTGCGTACCTGCAAGCAGGACTTCTTCTGGTCTAGCTGCAGCAGCTGCCCTTTTCCCGCCCTCTGAAGAAGCCCATCCCCACCAGGCAACCAGGCGTTTCAGGCAGGCCACGTGTCAGTACTGTTGTGAACCTCGCCGGCCGAGACTTCTTCTCACACGGCCGCTTGCCGCCAGGCCGGCTTGCTGCCGGGGGTGCCTTGTCCTGCGAGGAGGCCTTGCCACCTTGGTCCATGGACAGGCCGGTGGCCTGGCTGGGGCATGATCAGGGCCATGTTGGTCGATCTCGTTGTGGTACACAAAGTTCTGCTCCTCACGCTTGAAGAACTGGTAGAGATCAGAAGGACAACTATTTTTTGCTAGGACTGTACAGATACACACGGTAAAGATAATCATGCAGTTAGGTCCATGGGATATTTGGCCTACGCCAAGACATTGGGAGCCAAGCCTTCTTCATGGGGACACACAAAAATACAGAAGCAATGACAGGTCTGCATCGGTGAGTCCATAGACAAACATATCCCAATTGAAGTCTTCCTCGTCCTATTTTAAAGTTCTTATGTGGCTTTTGTATTTGGATCCAAAAGTCATTTCTTTCAATAAAAACTCGTCTCTCCCGTCTCTCTCTATATATTATATATTATAATATTAAATAATACATTTTGTATATATATACATATTATATACATACATATATATATAAAGTCGATTTACCCTTTGAGCCTCAACAGACTAAAATCTTCATATTTCCCAAGTTTTCTTTGCGCTGGGAGACGCTGGATTGGACTGGGTACTGACATCTATAAAAAAAAAACTATAAGACGCAGAGCGGGATTACAAATCAATTTTATTGTGCGTGGGGACATCTTAATTAAACCACAAGCATAGCCTAAGAACAACATATCTGGATCATTCCAGGTTAGCATGACATGTATAACCAAGAGTTTAAAAATCATGCAATTCATCATCTGATCTAACAAATACTTTAAAAAAAGGTGTTCTATCATTGCAAGTCTGTAGTTGAACACTTTGCGTAAGGCTCACAAACACTTAAGTTCCAGTACCATCAAAAGAATCTTTAATAAATATCCGGCGGAAATGTGTACGAAAGGAATAAGAAACAACCGAAAATTGGAAGAAAAATGGCAAAAGACAAGGAAATTATCACATGAAACGCTCTAATTTCACCTTTCAAACCAAACTGCCTCAGATCTACCGCTAATCATACAGAAAATGACTAATCAATGGATAGTGTAATAGGGTAGGAATAGAAGTACAGAGTAATGCTTATGAGGGAAGAACATACTCAAAAAGGTTAGTGTTGCTGTGCTACACATCTTTCACCCCAATACAGCCTTTGGGATTTTTTTTCTTTCAATATTTTCTTCTTCTTTTTTTTTTACCAGGACTTGGATCCACATGGTGAAGATGTTCGGCCACACAGGAGAAATGGTTCCCATCCTGCCACGAGCTGGGTTTTTTCAGCCAGGGAAGCGTGGAGATCAACCGTACTTGATGAAGAAGAGGGTAGACGGCATAGATGGCACCGCACCAGCTGGTGAATTTTCTGCTCATGCAAAGTGTCCATTAGATTATATCTGTGGCCGAAGAGAGACCACTGACTCATAGTTTAATTGGCAAAGGTATTTGTAATTCCTATACATGCAAATATCCCACAGTGAGGTCAGTATTTGATAACTAAAATCAATGCAACACAGGTCATCACACCAAAAGTTTTTCAGATGGGATCTTCTCATGTACAGGCAGTGCAGTTCAACCTCCAGTGGTCATTTACATGAACCTCTCCCGACATTATCAGTCTGTGGGTAAAGTCTGTCAGGTATGGGCCTGCGTCTTGCCAAGTACTCACTGCATCTATGCCACCATGTGAGTCGAATTACCATTTTTTGTATTGTACTAGATTCGCATACCCGCTTCACTGCTTCACCGAAGATTTCTCTTTCAGTTCACAGCACACACGTCCCAGGATCAACAACCCAAAAGCATGGTACAAACCAACGCTGAACCGACAATCATGGTTACACTTGTGCCACAAGCTTACATTCACATCTGTGAAAAAAACCCACCCTGACTGCAGAATTTTAAGATCTGTGCAAAATCCGCAAGAGAACAATATGCCAACACTCATGCACAAAACATCATTAGGAAAGTATGAGTCGCCAACTAGAAGGGTTCATAGAAATCCATCCAGTCAAATCACTTTGCCTACTGCACATACTGCTCCAGGTCCTGCGGAGCCCTCCAGATGAGATGCGTTTTCTCGTGGGCCATTTCTCTTCATCCAACTGTTCTGTTGCTTCCCGTTTCCGCTTTTCCTTTCAACTTGCGAGCGATGGCAAGAAGTGGTCTTTGATCATTCGGGGGGTAGAGTTGGCAAATGAATTGGCTAGTGCGAAGCTGAAAACGCAACACAGAGTTCAGCTAAAACCTTTTCTCTTGAATAACCTGGATTATTTCTGAAATATGGATTCAATTCGTTAGATAGATCAATTTGAGTACATTGGATTCTGTTTTACTGGGGGTTTCCAAGTCTGTTGATCAGACTGGCAGTGCTAATGTAAACTGAATTGCATACTCCAAGTTTTGTTGTGAATTATTTTTTTTCCTTGTGTTTTGTCTTCTGTCTCGTATCGTGTGTCCCCTCGCAGAGAATTAATGCAAGCAGCTCTTACGACTCTTCATACATAGCACACTACAGTTTCGCTGCAGAGGCCCTGGCCACTGTTGTCTGAATGAAGCGATCCATATCACTTGTGATAACGTTAGGTCATGCTGGAAACAGCATTTCTAACTGCATGGGTTACATTTTCTTCGATGCAGTGTTCTGGACACGAGGTATGTTCTGATGGAAGGTGTCCTGTGGGTGAGTTGGTTCTGTTGATGAGGCGGATTTGGACATGAAGTGATTTTTGTGGAATGGATGATGGTATGTCCAGGATATGTACGTGCTGGTGAGTGAGGGCAGGTTCTGGAGGATGAAGCGAGTTCTGGAGATGACGAGGTTCCGGAGATGTTGTGGTTTTCTGTCGGATGATGATGTTTGGGATGATGAGTTGGCTATCCTATGATGATATGTGTTTCAGATGATGAGATGGGTTCTGTTGAGGAAACAAGTTCTTGCACAGGAGAATGGGTTCTGATGATGACAGGTGGTTCAGATGATGAAGTGGGTTCTGATGATAGATGGGTTCTGATGAGAGATGGGTTCTTTGAGGACAGCAGTTCTGCACATAGGATGGTTCTGTTGACAGTGAGGCTTCAGAAATGAGGTGCCATTCTGGAGATAAGATGGTTTCTGTTGTGAAGTGAACTCTGTTGATGAAGTGGTTTTGGGAGATAATAACAGTTCCAATATAAGCAGGTCCTGAGATAAAGTGGGGTTTTTGTTGATGAGGTGGTTCTGTGGGATGAGGATATGTTTCTGGATGAAGTTGGTTCTAGAAAGTTGAGGGTATACTCATGAATGGGTTCCGGTGGGGTGAGGGGGGGTTTCAGGCATGGCTAAAGTGAGTTCTGTTGTTGAGGGGAATCTTTGGATGAGGCTGGCTCTATGTTTTCTTGTGGATAGGCGGTTCCATGGAGGGGTTCTGTAATGAGGTGGGTTCAGCAGCTAAAGTGAGTCTGTTATGAGGGGTATCTTTGGATGAGGCTGGCTCTATGGTGTTTGTGAAAGGCGTCCATGATTTTCTGTAATTAGGTGGTTCGGCAGTAAGCTTTGCACTGATGAGATGTTAGCTTCAATAAGGTTTTTTTGGAGTGAGGTGGTGGCCCAGTGTGACAGCAACTAGGATTCTGTTGATTTGTTGAATTCTGCTGGTAAGCTGGACTCTCTGCAGTAATACATGAGGGCACTGTATGTACTCCTGCATGGATGAACTTGTCAATTTGAGAAATAGAATCACTTCAAGTTCTGTTTAAAAAGCATTGACAGAATCCTTTATCAACTGAAATAAAAAAAAGATATTTCATCTGGAGAAAGTGTGCATAATCTCTGGTACGTGTTTGTGTGTGGTGTACGTGGATGGGGGGGTGGGGGGGGGGGCGGAAGATCCACATGTCTATATATATATATATATATGTATATATATATATATAAATAATATATTTAAGTATAAGGTTTGTGTGTGTGTGTGTTTGTGATACAAGTGTGAATGTACTGAGTTAGAGTGGTGCGTTTGGGTGTGTGTGTTGTGTGTGTGCGTGTGTGTGTGTGTGTGATGTGTGTGTGTGGTGTGTAATGCGTGTGTGTGTGGTGTGTGTGTGTGTTGTGTGTGTGTGTGTAGTGTGCATGTGTGAGTGCATGGGGTGTGTGCATGACCATCTAGTGTCCTATATGTAACTGTGCATGCATATAAGTAGTACAGTGCATGATCCACCAGTAAGCAAAACAGGTATTAATTTTTGCATTTGCATCTGCAAGTACAAAAAGACCACAAAACAAGATGAATTAGATGTATACTGACTGGCAATCCTGTTCATCCAAGGAGCATCCTCTTAAGCCAATTGTTTGTTAAGGATCAGCTTGAGCACATTGCCAAGGACGAGTTCATTGCTGGGCTTGTCACGTTGGTTCCCCAGATTGTTCTGCAATCACACATAGACACCAGTTGGTTAGTTTTAGTCTGCAAGGCACACGAGGCATTCCTCAACAATTATCATACATTGGTACTGGTGTGACAGGCACTAATTTAGCAATGGTATCTGAAGAACACACACACACACACACACACACACACACAGCACACACACACACACACATACACACACACATATAAGCCTCTCTCTCTACCACACCAACACTTTTATACACACACAACATCAGCACAAGTCCTCTTTCTCTCACATACACACTACATACCACACACCACACACAACACACACACACAAACACACACACACACACACACACACACTCCTCGTCTCGCTCTCTCTCTCTCCTCTGTCTCTCTCCCCTGTGTGCCCATTACAGCACGACAGACCCACACTGGATTCGCTGACTACTTACCCTTCAACGTATCGTTCCATCAGGAACCATGGCGCCAAAGCCAGAAGGCAGGTAACTGAAGTAAACACAGAAAAGCATTCAACCGAAACCCTGTTTTGTTTTGGTTGTAACCATCTTAGGACAACACATACTTTCTTCCTCCATGATCACAAGTACATCATATCCACCTATCATCGAAAAACACATATTTTTTACTTACAAGATTTCATCGAAGCCTGTACTGCATCTACTGTGAATGAAAACTTCCTGCTTTAGTATAACCATTGAAAAACAAATTTGTTCACATTCGTGCACTACACCCTATGACAATGTGTGCATTTGGGGGGGAACATTTCGGTGAAATGTTAGAAAAGTCAATTGTTACAAAAAGACATCTTAGAGTAAACCAGGTCCATACAAGGAAGGACAATTTCGAAATTCTTGGGACTTTTCAAATTAAAAATGACATTTAAATGCCATCTGGAGGAATTTTCCATGACTCCAAATAAGTTATTTCCACACACAAAAGTTATTTTTTTTTTTTCTCAAAACAATCGTTCAGAGATGCCATGATTAGGCTAAATGTTACTGGATTTTCTTCAATACTGAGACAGACATGCGCCCATATCGAACATTTTCTTTGCTTGATGCTTTATTACTTTCAATTCCATGACTTACCATACAACTTGTTCCAGCAAGTTTGAAGCTTTCCACTACTCACAAGAAAAAAAAATTCCATGGATTTTTTCATGATGTCCTTTTCCAATACCCTGTGTTAAATACCATGAACCACTAAGCTGATGCTATTTACAAGTGTATGGCAGACAAAGAGAAAGAAAAGAAGGAAGATACTCAGACGCGGACTGTGGGGAAAAACTGTCTCAGTGGTTCACGTACTGAAAATGTGTAGATGGGTATCATACCTCCTGTCTCAAATCTATTCACACTTCCTGGCACCACCCAATAAAAACTTCAGGATATGGAATCATAATAAACCTGTTCTGTAATTCGCATCAGTGGGAACAAGAGAGATAAGAGAGGTAACTCGAAGAATATGAAGAACAGGGGTCCCTGGCGGCATCCACAAGGATGAAAAACTAACATCTGTTTCCCAGGCCCCTCACCTGATACTAGCAGTATGATGAGTGCCAATAATCTGTGTGCCAAAGGAAAGTTGTGGGGATCTATACCTCCGCCTTATTAAGTATTCCATACTTCGGATAGAAAACAGTGATGTTTATAGCTCTTATTAGCTGAAATTTTCAGAAACGCAATTTAAGCAGTAATAGGAAGTATATCTCCATTTCCATATGATGAGGAAACACATGCTTGCTGGACATTGAAGTGCCTACCGTATTGACCCTTTCAGAAAACATGAGGTGTCTGTTGTTCTCACCGGCAAGACCAATGGGTCAGAGTGACCTCAATGACGTGGGGGGCCTCCTGGTACTTGCCACCAGAGTGGGCTCACATCTTCAATCACGGCCACAATTTAGTCCAGGCCTGGCAGGCTCGTCCTTTCACTGTCCATCACCTCTGTCAACACAGGGGCAACAATCTGAGTGGAGTGCCGCAGCTCAGGTAAAGCCAAACAGCGCCGAGCACAGTGCAGCCTGCATCTGACTTCGTTCTCTACATTTCCGATGAATATCTGTGCCTACATTCGACTGGCTGAATGGGTGCCACACAAACACACCCACACACACACAACACACACACACACACACACACCTTCGCACGTACACACACTAATGCACAGTAAGCATATTTATGCGGGTCATACACAATCACCCACCTGACAACCATGATGACACAAGCACATATCCCACCACGCCATGGAGACACCCATCAACTTACCCTATCTCCAGCGAGTGCTCACAGAGATTTTGCCCCAGCCAACGTAATGGAGTGCCTGTTGTCTAAGTTGAGGTCGGGCTCCAGGAAAGCCACAAGGGAAGCGAAGCTGGCAAGGGAACCACACATTCCCGCCAGCGCTGGAACGATGTCTGCAGTTAACACAGTACCCATCTTTCAACTCTGCACACTTTCTGAACTCAACATGTACGGCTTCAAACAACATTGTTGTTTTTTTAACCTTACAACATTTCAGTGCCTACGTGGCACGACTGAAAACTAGTTGTTTTTACACTAACAACTTATGATTGACAAGACCCTATCTGTGTCTACCTGTGAATGTCCCTATTAAGACAGGTTTTACACCCTGCAGCTCACCATGCCTTCCCTAGAGACTGGGCTGTTGTCTGGTGGCAAGGTAAAGGAGTCAACACATACCCGCACCACAATCAAGGCACCATTCTTCCATATCAGGCCTTTTTTTTTCACTTGGGGGGTGGGTGGGGGGGGGGTAATGTTAATTATCATCATTAGTTTTGGTTGTTGTTTTTGAGAGACTGGGGGTTGAGTTGGAGTCAGCCAGGGAGTAGAGGGGGTAGGGCATGTAGGGGGAGTTGGGTAGGGATAAGGTAGGGGTTGAGGAGAGGGAGGAGAGCGCAAACATGGCTTTTACTCAGGCGGCTCCGGTTCTTCTTTCTGGACTTTGTTGGGTGATGCAATGAATGGGCAATGTTGAAGTAGCAGCACTTCTCTGTATAAAATGAACATGTGTGTGTGTGTCGTGTGTGGTGTGTGTGGTGTGTGTGTGTGTGTGTGTGTGTGTGTGGGTGCAACGCACTGCAATGCATGAGTGCACATGCTTTGCACTTGAGAGAGAGAGAGAGAGAGGTCTGTAAAGTGTGGTGGAGGAGAGGGGACATGTTCGCGCCGACAATGGGCCAGAGACCACAGTGGATCACCAGACTCCCAGCTTAGTTGGACGGCTGAACTAGATTTCAGCTCAGTCAATAATCCTCGCATCTCTGCTCGCACCCTTCCCGTCCCCACAATACCACCCCACCTCTTCATCCCCTGCCTGAGCTTCACACTGAAACTATAACGTCTTTCTCATATGCATTTTGGTACACCAAAACACTGAAGAAATATGCTTCATATGTCAGTTCAACACCCTATCTAAACAAGAAAAAAAGTCGGTGTAAATTCTGCTGTGGATGTCCCCTTGGCAAGACCAAAGTTGTTGCTGCATGAGCTCACAAGTCATTTAAAAGGATTTTCCACAAAGCAGGTATAGGAATGAAAAATCAGTTATACAAAAAGTCCAAATTTAGACATGTAGAACCACTTTTACTAACCATCTTAAATTTTAACACGAAAGAAACAAAAGAAAGCAAATGTGGATATTTGTCAACTATTCTGGATCAATACGTTATATTAATTTTCTGTTATTACAGTAGTTCTCAAAATTCTAGCACAGAATTGATGAATAAACTGGACAAATAACACACACGAATAGATTCCACAAAGAATCAAACCAAGTGCACACAAGATAACTTTACAACAACTTCCTTAGTGTGCTAAGACATTATTGCGTTAATGATATTGAATTGATTTATTTGTTGTTGTTTTGAAAGCATGATTTCCGCTTTTTTATTCCACCTTGAATCTGACCAAATTTTACATACCAATCCTGACACATGCAAAATCATCGGACAACATTTTTAATGATCAATCTGACAATTCCAAATCAGTCTACAAATTCAATGATCTGACACATCTTTGACCAATCCATACCATGGACTGGACACATCATATAATCAGACATATTCAAAATCAACCTGACACTTAGTTTTAAATCGTGATCTGCTACATTTTTTCAAAATCATTCAACACCTTTTTGTTGATTAACTGGCACATGTTTTAAGAGCTAGATCTCACACAATCTGACTTCACATTGAACAGATCAATCTAACACATCACATGATCAACCACTCTGGCAAGTTTTATGATCAATCTGATACAAGTTAAGAATCAACCTGGACACAAGTTCTATGAATGCTAACCATATCTTTTCAAGATCACAAGAATCTAACACATCTTTCATGACGCAATCAACATGTTTTATGTCAGTCTGACACAAGTCATAAGATCAATCTGACACAAGTTTTATGATCAATTTGAACATATTTCATCTCAAAAAGTTAGATGCTTGAACCTTGCATGACCTGGAGCATAATCAAGCAATTACCTTAAACAAAGTAATCAAAATCTAAACTTAGTCCATCCCCTCCCACCCTCCGATTTTTCAAACCAAACATACAGCAATCAACTATGATTCATGCAATCTGTTTAATATAACATGCACTGTTATTTCAGTGACAGTACAGTCCTAATTCAAGAGCAGAAGTGGATATGAAAATGATAGTAAAAGCATGGAACGAACGTGGTGACAAATGCTCTAACAGAACATGCAGTCACTGACGCCACAGTGTAAGGACTAAGTATCGATCACCAAGGTGTGCAATGGCCTGCAAAACGCATGGGGGGGGGTCAATATCATGCCACAAAGAGAGATGGAAAACACCACTCCTAGTCTTAACAGCATGAAAACTGACTATACAAAACCAAGATGATGATCATACCATAAACTAAAACATCAGTAGACAGGAAATACACACATCTGATTTACAAATACAGGCACAAACACGTAAAGACATGTTGAAAATTAACACAGAGAACCACAAGTATCAGATTTCTCGGACAACAAGGCGTACAATGTTTGAAAATCTGAGCCTGAGGTCTTGGTATTTCAAAGCATGCCTATGTTGGGAGTGGTAACCTTTGTCGAGAGCCAATGTGCAGAATCAATACACACATGATCTACAGTCAATATCTGATTTGAGAGTCGACTGATCTGCCAGTATGCATATCAGTTTAGTACACAGAGCACAGCAGTGGTTCAGTCCCATGGCACTCACATAAAATGCAGAACCCAGTATAGGTCAGGGCAATCAAGGCACTGTATTGTAAAGCATTATACAAAAATGCATCAGCTCTGTGAGAGTCTGTTTCCAGGTCTTCTACAGCACGGTCATGGGCACTACCACTGTAAGCTACAATACATGTATCATCCTTCCTCAAAGGGTAAGTTCCACTTGCACAAGCCTTCACAATAAAGCTATTATTGTCCATTAACAGGACCAATAGCAGTTATCCCCTCTGCATGTAGAAGTTAGGAAAAACAGGCACCACTGAACACCACCAAATGACACAGCAACACACACAGCAAAACACAGCCACCTGCAGAGGGGTTGCCTCAAGACAACTAATATTGCCTGTCACCGCATGGACAGCTGGCACTGTGACCACAAAAAAGAAGGAGGGGGAAAATGAACGGCTTGAAATAATAGGTTAAGAGAGATCACAGAAAAAAATCAAACAGGTCCTGTTGAAAAATAAGTTGCATGCGATTTGCTTTAACCAGGTGAGTCCAAACCTGTGATCACCACGCTGCATTGATTGGACAGACAAAGGCCAACACCAACTACCCCCAGTTCCAGACTTCCACAACCCACCAAAACAGTTTACAGGCCCCCAAGCAATTGGTAGATGTTCTGAACAACTGAGCTTCTGAGCAGCGCCATCAAGAGTCCATCACTACCACACTCCAACCACTGGATCAGGTCTGAAAGAGGCAAAGGAAATCTGGCTGTCACCATCTCACAAGATCCTTGGCTTACTC
This sequence comes from Conus ventricosus, assembly GCA_018398815.1. Lineage (NCBI taxonomy): Eukaryota > Metazoa > Mollusca > Gastropoda > Neogastropoda > Conidae > Conus > Conus ventricosus. The sequence goes on from CM031598.1 coordinate 18,401,794, forward strand.
TCATGACACTTGAAAGTCATTTTAAAGGAGACGGCCCTTGAAAGCTCTTGTGAGACCTACACTAGAATACATCTTGCTTGCCTGGGACTCCGTCACTGAAAAAAACATCGAGAAACCTGAAAAGTGCAGTGAGTGTCACCTGCAAGGTGGTGAATTATCCCTTTGTCTAGCAAGAAGAATACCTTCACCTAGTTCTCTTGGAATCCATTTAAAGATCAGAGGCACTTTGTGAGTTGTCAGAGTTGTACAACTTTCTACAGGTGGTAGGGGTGGTGGATGGGTGAATCCACCTGCAAGATCTGCTTGCCACACCCACAAGATGGCCCACCGTCTCCCTGGCTTGCTGCTGACTCAGCTTTACGTGGTACTTTTTATGATACATTATCAATAAGTGGAACCGTCTTCCATCTGATATCCTCTTTAACAGACAACATTTAAATCCTGAATCCAAACCCTTCACCATCATCCCTACTCTCCCTCCCTGCTCCCCTCTGACCTCAGTTTCCTTTCCCCTCCCATGGCAGATTGATGCATTTCCCTGGTTTACCCTCCCATGATCCTATTCATCCCCTCTCCCTACATGTTCATTCAGGCAGCAAGTATTCCCTGACTTTTACTATTACATCAGAATCATCAGCAAACTGACACTGTACATTTCATACAAGAAAAAAGAACCAGCACTCCATGCTTACTTTCAACCAGTAATTTCAGGGAAAATGACTGTCTGCCTGGTAATGCCTTCAAAAGTGTTGTAAGAGGTTACTTCAGCATGCTGAAAGAGGTGCTAAGTGTAATAAATAACAGTCCTGATCTACAAACAACAGACATGTTTCTAAGGTAACAAAGCGTTTGCTTGTGGATCCCATCTCCAAAATATTATCAATACCCTCACAATAAGAGAGCAAATTAGGGCTATGTATATGAGAACATGGGCCTGGTTGGAGAAAAACCAAAAATTTCATGCACAAGGTTAGGAAAGGTACCCCAGCATACCCCGCTGGTTTCTCTAATAACCACGCAAGAAAAACTTTTGTTTCTAAAGGGTTAAAAAAAGCAAAAACTTGTGGGGGCAAAACAAAAAAAAAACGTTTAAAAAGTGTTTTAAAAAAAAAAAAAAAAAAGAAAACAAATATGAAAAAAATGATTTCCACACTTTGAAAGAAAAAAAAAATAAACAAAAGCCAGAAAAAGGGGGAAGGATGGACGAATCAAGGCAGTTTGGAAGCGCATGCGTCAACCCTTGCAAAACTAGGGAGGTGAAGCCCGGGAGCAACAAGGGAAACCAAAAACCTTGCCAGTTCCGCACTGTTGGGTTGCCCCCTCCAACGGGACGGGACAGACGACAGACAGGTCAACACACCTTTTAAGAACCCCAACACACCTAGCCCTCCATCCCCATTTTCCCCATCAATCATTTCTCTAGCTCCCCCCCCCTTTACCAAATTTTTCCCTCCCCCCCCCCCCCCCCCCCCCCATCCCCTTAACTCCCCCACCATAAAGTCTTCACATTGAAGGTGTGGATTAGATATGAAGTTGGTTGGCGTGTGTTTTGTGTGGTGTGTGTGTGTGTGTGTGTGTGTGTGAGAGAAGAAGAGAGAGAAGAGAGAGAGAAGAGGGGAGAGAAAAGAGGAGAGAGAGAGAAAAGGGGAAAAGGGGGGAGGGGCGATAAAAGAGAGGGGTGAAATTCTAGCCCCAAACCCATCTGTTCCATTTTTTTTGTTAGGGGGTGTGTGTGTGTGGGGGTGTGTGTGTGTGTGTGGTTTTGTGGTGTGTGTGGGGGGGGGGTGAGAGAGGGGAGGGGGAGAGAGAGAGAGATAGGGGGGGGGGGGGCCAAAAAAGAAAGGAGGGGGGAAGAGAGAGGGAGGGGGAAGGGGGGGGGGGGGAGGGGAAAAAACCGAAAAAAAAAAAAAAAACCCCACAAACCCCCCCCCCCAAAAAACCCAAAACCCCCCCCCCCCCCCCCCACAAAAAAAAAAAAAACCCCCCCAAAAAAACCCCCCCAAAAAAAAATCCATCGTTCCATTTTTTGTTAGGGGGTGTGTGTGGGGGTGTGTTTTGGGGGTGTGTGTGTTTTGTTTTGGTGTTGTGTGTGGTGGGGGCAGCACACGTGTAAGTTAAAACATGTCACTAGGATGGCAGTTAATACCAAGAAAAATTACGGGGTGATGGAATAAAGGGAAAATGAATGCAATAAAAATTTTTTAAATTTAAAAATTTTTCTTGAAAAAAAAAATTTGGGTTTTGAATCTTCTTTATTCTTTCATTTTTTCTTTTTCCAAAAGCAAAAGGCTCCTCCCCCCTACTCCTCCCTCAAAACACCCCCCAATTTTTTGGGCAAATTTCCAATCGAAAAATTTCCAAATTTGCCGGGAAAAAGCAGAACCCAGAAATAAAAAAATTTTTTTAAAGAAAGTTTCCTCGGGAGAAAAAAAAAAAAAAAAAAAAAAAGACAATGGATGAAAAGGTAGGAGGCAGCCCGGTCCCATGTACATGAAAGCCGCACAAAGGAAAAAACAAAAAAGCTTTTTAAAAGTTAAAAAGGGAAAAAAAAAAAAAAGACCGGGAACAGCTCACGAGGTTTACAAAACCTTGTTTCATAGAGGGAGAAAAGAGAGAATATGGAAAAAAAACATAAACGCCAGGGGTTTCTGCACAGACGGGAAAAGGGAAAACTTTTCAACAGTTACGTGAGAACACCGAGAATAAAAAAACTCATCTTGCAGTTTTATTTCAATTGTCTTTTTGGGGAAAAAAAAATCTGCGAACCTTTTTTTCTTTCAATCAACAAAATATTACATGAGGGGTTTTAAAAGAGAGGGCCTATAAAAAAGGGGAAGGAAGGCATTATAAAAGCAAGCATTTCTTTTCTCACCCCAGAGTAAAAAATATACAAATAAGAGTAAAAGGGTGATTTTTTAGGGCCAGGGTTTACAAACTGGGGAAAGGGGCATCAAGCAATTCCCTGTTTTTTTTTTTTTTGTTTTTTTTTAACTGTTTAGCCGCAGTGTTTTGTGGAAAAAAAATCATATGGTTTTCTTGACAGCACAAAAACCCGACAATTAATTTCTCAGGTGAGAATGCCCGAACAGTTGAAAAACAGAAATCATACATTTTGAAATCTGGGTTTCAACCCCAAAATTTTCCCCGAAATTTGAAAAAAAATTGATATTAACCTTTAAATGCAAACCCCTTTTGCAGAACAAAAAAAAAGGTTTTTTAAAAAAATTTGATTATTTTTTATATATTTGTTAAAAAAATGTTCTCTTGTTTTTTATGACAATGTTCACATATTTTCCTAATTTCCACTTTACTTTCTGCCCGCACAAAAAAAAATTAAAGAAAAATTTTAAATTATCCAAAAAAACATGTTTATCAAATCTGAAAGAAAATTTAATGACTTTTAAAAATTTTTTCCTGCCAAAATCTCCCCTTCAGAAAAATTTTGAAAAAAAAAAACCAAAAAGGGCTGAATTCACACTTTTAAAATTTTTCCTTTTTTTTTTTTTTTTCTAAAAAATGGGGAAAAATAATGTGTGTTTGACCTGTGGGGAAAGGGAGAACTTTCTGGGGCCCCGGGTGTAGAGGGGGTTCAGGGTGCCGGTTTGGGAAGCCAGTGAATGTTTATTCACTGAAAGAAAAAAACATACCACATATGTAGACCTCTAGACTCTACCCAAATGGGTTTCATATCTAAGTATGGGCTTTTTAAGTATACTTCCTGTTTGCCTCCATACTTCACTTGTCAAAAAGGGAAGCCAATTTGCTTCCAATAATTCCATGTCAAAAATTGTAAAACCAACACACTCTGTTTTGGTGTTATTTTTCCCCTACAAAGGCTTAAAAAGTTCCCATGCTTTTTAAAATGCACAGGGGCATCTGTTTGCTGTATCACTGGGTTTTAAAAAAACCCTTTATCAATTTTGGCCTAGGGCCCATCTCCATGTTCTTTGATGCAGTACTACCCTTTTTATCAACACTACTCCCCCTGAACAAGGGGAAAGTAGCTAGGGTCTTTGGACCTTTCATGGGGAAATGACCCTCCTCCAGTCCACCTTTTGGGGTACTGTCCCCTGCTCCTGATATCATAACAGTAACATGGATTTTTCCAGGTTTTATTAAAAAGTCAGCCCCTTTACAAACACAGACCAGTCTAAACGTTTTGTTGCCCCTTTTAAAACAACCACTTATTTGGTAAGGGCAAAGGGATGAAGTGTGGGAAGGGAAAAAGGCCTGAACAGCAGCAGTCAAGAAACCCCCCCCGTGATTGTTTCCCCCCCAATCTTTGCCTACTCAGTTCTGTAAGCATGGGGGGGCCTCATCTCTTTGCCATCCCCCTTTCAAACCCCCAATGGGGGCTTTCCCCACCGTTGGTGTAATGGGAAAATTCCCCCCTGTCACAGGGTGGCCTGTCTTCCCCTGCACCCGACCGGAGAAAAGCCTCAATAAGGGGTCAGGAGTCATTACTGTTCGGACTGCTTGCTCAAAAACCACCTCACACTTTTCCAGAGGGGCGTTCCCGTCAGCAAGGAAACAAGGGGCCAGTCCTGAGTCAGCCCAGGGGGCAAAAAGTTTTTGGGGGCCCGGCCAATCCCCCCCCACCTGCGACATTCTTGGGATCTCCTCTCGGGGGGGGTTTTAAAAGTACAAATCTTTTTTGTTTAGCATTCCCCAAATCATGCACCCTTGGAAGGAAGGACTATTGCGAATTAGGGGTACCTAACCCGGTCGTTAGCACATTATATCATTCTACCCAATGACCCACCTTCACGCCTCAGTCAGGGAGGTATTCTGGAGGGGGATGGAAAAAAATGAGACAATAACCTTATTCCATCCCCCCACCCCCTCCCCAAATCCCTCCCCTCACCTCGCATCCTGTGATTCTTCAGTGACTGTGGTTGACGAGTCCCTCTAATACCTGTCTTGATTGCACTTTGAGTTTCTACCACTCCAAAAATATTGCTTTCCCCTTCTGGGTGTGTGTGGTGTGGTGTATTGCTTCCCCTTCTGGTGTGTGTGTGTGTGTGTGTGTGTGTGTGTGTGTGCGCGTGCGCGTGCGCGTGCGCGCGTGCGTGCGTGCGTGCGCGCGCGCGCATGTATGCGACAGTGAGTGTGTGAGTGCATGTGTGCATGTGCGAGTGTCTGTGAAAAATTGGCACTGTTTATGTTACAAGTTTCAGATATATCAGTAATTTACATGCATGAGGAATGCTATATTCATCTTTGCCATGAACTATATTGTGTACTCCCTAAATACAACTAAGAAAACAACCACTTTAAACATTTCAAACAAAATCAACACCACCAACTCCCTGACATCGGGACACACACCGATGAGATCTGTGCCGAAGTGGTTGAGTCCAAAGTGGCGTACAGGGAGCTGAGGACAGGCAGCAGCACCATGTGGACATAGTTGAGGGAGGTGGCCCCCCTGGAGATAGTTCCCTTGACGTGGCTGAAGCGCTCCTTCATCAGGTTGTCCACCACCTGAACACACACCAGGCAACAACATGGTTCCCATTTCATACAGCACAAAATTCACACTCTTAACAAGCTTCTAACACCTAATGTGACTACATTTCCAAACCCAGCATACATCGAAGACTGCTTACTATGAATCACACTCAAATGAAAACATGTGTATAACCCTGCTGTTATTTCAAAGTGGTATTTCAAAGTGCTAGCTGCTTCGATCAACAAATGTAGGGTTCACATATCATGATAATACTATTGGTAGGGTCCAATTTCTTAAGTGCCTCCAAGTAGCAAAAATGTTCTAATACCTTCTTTTTGAACCCTGTTGGAAACTGAATTCTTTTGTATCAGCCTTATTTTCTTTTCTTTTTTTTACATTCAAGCATGGGGAGTTTGTATTATACTCCCTGTTTGGCTAGTATACTTACCATGTCAGACCATTGCATTCAACGGCCGTTAGTTAGCTCTGAAAGGCCGAAATTTTTAGTGGCTAATGCAGTAATAAGACCATCACATCACATGATGGTCTTATTACTGCATTAGCCACAAAACATTTCGGCCTTTCAGAGCTAACTAACGGCCGTTGAATGCTATGGTCTGACATGGTAAAGTATATGACGCCAAAATTAAATTTACAAAATGTTTAAGCTCATGTAAGTTTTCACAGACTTTTTCAGCCTTAAAAAGGGTACATCAGTTTCTCAAAACATTTCAATGCTCATTTTAACCCGAAGAGTGCCTTTAAGCCGTCAGTTGACACCGAAGTAAAAATGCTTTCCCAGTGCCTATGGGCCGTCCACTGACGTCATGCATTTTTCTTGAATTTTCATTCGCTACTATTTCTAACAACGGACTCAAATAGAGTGTGCGTAGAAACCCTTATATGTCTGTAGTCTTAAAATAATATGTAAATGACCACACGTGAGGGGAAAGCCCATTTATTCTCATCACTGACTGGATGACCAGCCAGCACTTCGTCTTGCTTGCAAAGATGGCGGCGCAACCTTCGACAAGCCCAGCGACCAAATCAACGTATTTACACAGCTGAGCAGGCTCTGCTGATGATTTTTGACAAAGACAATAATCTTTTATTCAACGACTCACTCAAGCATGAAGGTGAGATGATGATAGTGGTGGAATTGCCGACCATATTCGTCAGTTATTGAGTAGGGCTGTGTGACCTCAGTGTGTGTTCAGCTGACTGCGTCGAACGAGCTAGCCTAGTGTGTACTCTGCACTGTGTGCCGGTGGCCAGTGATGTGAAAGTGAGCGCGAGAGGGGAGCGTGGCCTGCTCGCGGCGTGACACGGGCAGACGGAAAGGTAGGGGAAGATGAGGGGTGAAAGAGAGGGTTGAAGTCCAGCAAGGAGGCGTGATGTGGAGAGGGGGGGGCGTGGTCGTGGACTGGTCAGTCTGCATAGAGTGTGAGCGTCTTGATAGACTTCTAAACTGTTTTACTTTCATTTACAGGTGTAGTGTGACAATACAAACTTATTTTCAACTTTTTTGCTTTGTGTTCTTGTTTGGATGTGAAGATGTAGTGGTAAATACATACGTTTTTGATTATGCAAAAAAATCTATCCAAATCTAAATGCCTAAATACTTTTTTATTATCAAAATTAAAACAAAAGAAGCCCAGATTCAAAATCTTCATTCGATTTCCTTAAAAAATTATATAGGCTTCATTTTTATATCTTTTATAGTTTCTGAGCTAGAATTTTTTGTTAATTATTACCCCCAAATCATTAGATTTCCCTGGCACTGGGAAAGCCTTTGTACTATTTTTAGGCAGTCAACGGTTAAACTTAATTATTGGAACACTATTTAGAACAACGCAAGCAGTCTACAAAGAACCAAAAACAAATACCTCTGACTGGAACATGAAAATAAATGTCACAGCATTTTCTTACACTGAATGATGAACAATCTGTACAAAGATCTCTTTTTCTTACACTGAATGATGAACAATCTGTACAAAGAGTCTCTTCAGGTTTCTCTACACAACAAAGCAGGTCACTTTGACGGAAACACTATACATATCCACACTCCATCATCAGACAAAGAACACTGGCCCTAAACAAATTCTCACTAATTCTGTCCAAAACACAACCTCAGAAAAGCCAAAATAGAAAAAAAACTTTTATCATTTATGGCTACAGAGGTGAACGACCATTCTTTGATCATCATCTCTATATCATCACTCACAAAGTGTCAAAATGTTGTGAGAGAGGAATAACACACAACACAACAGTGTGAGTGAGAGAACAAGTGTAACAAGGCCTGGGAGAGTGTGAAAGGCCCACAGCTCCAACTCGGCCGTACCAGAGTCAGATCATCGGCAGCGTTGTTGAAGAAAGGCAGGAGGAGGAGCGCACCATCTCCGGACCATTCTTCACCACCGATCTGCACAACAGTCAACAGCCATCGTCAGACCAACATGCCACCTGGTAGGGACTAGAGATTACCAAACCCTCCTCTCCGTCTCAATGACACTGCCATCAACAAATGACTGAATGAAGGAACAAATGAATGAACTGGTCGCTGACACCTGTCCCCTTCTTCTCCTTTCCATCACAATTTCTATTTTTCAGCAAAGAAATAAACAGATTGTTAACTATCGCACTGAATTCTTTTAGCTTTCACCTCTCCTTACTCAATCCTACTTCCACTTCTGAAACAAAAATGCATCATTATAAAACAAACAAATAAATGGGGAAAAAAGAGTAAGAGAAAAAAACAAGAAAAACAGAAAGACTGAAAATTAAAGTCAAGTTTTATGCTTTCTATCCACTTCAAAAAAAAAAAAAAAAAGCTATGAGCGAGTTAAAAATCAGTCAGTAAGATGTGACAAGTGAGTAATAGTTTAATCCTTTTCAAAGATTGGCAAGCTTTTAAATCTCATAATCTTCAACCTGAATCGGTCAGTTTCATCTGCTGTTTTCAGAACATGATCTGCAATGTTATCCATTACTCATGGAACAAGATACGTGAGACTTCTCACTAACTAAGGGACAGAACTGACCTGAAATCCACAGCCTGCACCAACATGCGCAGACAGCGAACAGAGATGTTGACGTCATGACCAAAGGCAGTGATCTTCATGCGCAGGGTCTGTGCCAGTTTGCAGAACAAGCTGAAAATACAAACAGGTATTTGAAAGGCTTAATTAACTGTCAGTTATTATCAACTCATAAATTCATCCCAAGTGAACTGAAGTATGAAAATTCCTTTATTCACCTTTTTTTTCAGGTTCATGTTATTCAGTCAAAAACAATTAAAAAAACATAAAATTAATGTTACAGGAATCCTTGGAACAAAATCCAGAATAATGAGAATCCTTTACTGTGCCACTTTCTTTACTCATTCCTAAGCTAAAGTGGAAAGGCACTTGTCATGTTAATGAGAACTGTGGGCCTGTACAACCTGTATGCAAGGAAAGGTTTGAAACACTGAAGATAACGAGGTCAGGATGTGACCAATAGGACACTCACTAAGGAACCTCGCTCCCCTCGAGATTGGGGAAGAGGCTCTAATTGGTCCATTTCTATTTTGTCATCTTTCTTGTCAAATGTATGCAAGCTGGGAACAGTGAAGTCAGATGAGTGAGAGCCCTTCTTCTACCATGTACAGTACTTCCTCTCTCTGAGACTATTGCTGCTAAAGTTGATTTGGTATGATCTGACTAGGATTCTTGTGTGCCCTAACAAAACAATATTAATTCCATTCACACAAATTTCAATAAACCATCACACTGTTCAATAAACCTGAGATATACAAACAGGCATGTACACTGAGCCCTCAACTACCACCACCACACACACCACACCACACCAAGCCAAGAAAGCCATCTCTACCTGGCTGCCATTTCTTTTTCCTTGATTGATGCCATTCCAGATGAGCTCTGAGGGGAATTGGGTGGAGCTATGAAGTATCCTCGATGGGCATGGAAGTACTTCTCCACAAAAGGCAGAACAACCTGTCATACAGAGGTCAGTGCAAGTGAATGGATGAAACATCATCAAAGTCATTACAATCTGTGATCCCTGTAAAAAAAAAAAAACCATAGATGAAAAACAACTTGAAGGCTCATGGGAAAAAAGACTGCAGGAAGATATAATGTAGTTATGCATTGCTGCCCTTTTTGTCTAAAGCCTGTGTCACACTTGAATATGCTCAACTTTTCCACCAAGACACCCTCACAGAGGTGATCAGCCGATCAGAGCAAAAGTGGAGGTCAAGTGCCCGGCTGGTCATTAATTTTCTGCTGTTTATGTCTCTGTTCTTCATCACCAAGATCAAAAATTATCGTCGCTTTCAGATTCTGTGTCAACTTATTTCATATTATTCCCCGAAATAACAAAGTCAGGACACCTTAACAGGCACTAAACAACATTAAAAGAACTGCCAAAGTGAGAAATGCGTTCCATGCCTGAGTAACATAACATAACTAGTTGATCTGCACGCTGCTTTCCTGCAAACTCTCCAGGTTCGATCATAAAAGACCAAGCAGGAAAGAGTGAATGCAAGAGAAAAACCTTTTTTTGCCACTCAAGTCAGGGATTTGCTTAATGGCAGGGAATTTGAAGTCAAACTGATAATACCTACCTTTCGGCTCAGAATTTGCTCCAACACTTTCAACAGAATATTTCTTAATGAAATAAATGGCACAAAACAAAAGCTTAAACTATCTACAAAACGAAACATGGAAAAAAGTAGTTTTACACTAGCAATAATACAAGGAGCTTGCCCACATTGCCTGTGCCCACCTTGCCAAAGAACTTGACATCCTCCGTGGCAGTGGAGTAGCTCTCCCGCCGTGAAAAGCGAGAGGACGGTCTCATCTGACGCATGTTGAGCGCAGCATTGTCCAGATACTCCAACAGCTTCTCCAGCAAGCTGTAGGCAAAGCGTCGCTCTGTGGCAGACACACCAACGCCGCTGTCAGCCTCAGACTCCCTGCTGCCTCTGGAAGCAGATTCACGGCGGCGCTCCAGCCCCATGTCTCCACTGTACAGGCCAGTGGGGAGTGGAGGACAATGAAGAGTGGGGTGCAGAGCAGACGTCCATTGCCCAGTGTAGAGTACAGCCCATGCGCCAGTCATGCATGGCAAACCAAACCACAGTACCAAGGCAACCAAGGACGTGAAGAGATTGGACAAAGAGAAAACAGAAACAAAACCACCAAATGTCAACATAATGTCACTGTAACCCCATACAATACCAAAACACCCAGCATACGAAAAAGGATACATTTTCATGCACAAAAAATTGAAAAAGTCATTTACAACAAAAGTTTTTCTTTTTTTTTTCCAGAATGAAAGCAACCATTAACGACAACATCAACATCAATGACATTTACAACAATTGTGAAACCATCTTCTATCAAAGTTTGTAGAACACCAAAGATATTTTTTGATCATGGGCTATAACAACATTATCTTATCTTATCTTTGATCATATCATTATCTTTCTTTCTTTCTTTTTTTGTATACAAAAGAGCCTCCATTAATGACCCTCTGTACAACTGCTGCCTCCTGATCATAACCCCAAATTCTATAACAGATCATGTCTGACACTCTGTGATGCTGTATTTTGTCTCTATTGTACAACTTTTCTCTCTCTCTCTCTCTCCTGACTAGCGACTGACCTTGTGAACTGCTGTAACGACTATTCACTTTGACCTGATTCAAAACTTCGTAAACACTTGTCTCTACTCTGATAATGTCTAAGACTGATCTGTATTGGCAGTTTCTCGCTGTAAAAGCGATTTTCACAAAGCCAAACCTTTACAGATTAATACATTGACAGTATTTCATTCAAATATAGCATTTTTAAGAGGTGGACCTATACACCACCACACGAAGAATCAAACACTGGGATAGTTTTGCAGCACATGGATGAAATGAATAAGACTGACCTCCCTTCTACCTAAAACATTTATCCAATGGGCCTTTCTTCCATCAGTTTTCTACACAACACGGTCATAGCCAGAAGCCTGTACGCACGCAAGCCACCAAGGCATCTTTATTCCAGTGAGAAGCATGGGCTGTGTCCACATCATAATTTTACCATCTCCATTAGGAAAATGACTGGGCATTGCAGACTGTGACAATGACAAACTGTGAACATACTGACAAGTGATGGCAACAGTATTGGCATGAGCCTTGTGGAAGCCAGTGATTTTGTTCAATACTCTGACAGTGTATAAGTTGTGGCAATATCTGATTGTGACTGCCGCACAAAAATCTTATTTCTCCAAGGTTTGAATAATCATCATTTGCAAGGGTTGGTGGTTAACCAATTATGGACAACAACTGTCAACATCTCAAGAAGATAAGCATGAAACCGCGAACCCATTAAACTTGTTTGAACCATCAAGTTGAAATATTCCTGGACATGTATATAAGTTGCATGTTCAATGTGTTTATGCAAAATAAGCCCAGACTGGTGACTCGGTATAAAAGCATGACTGCACTAATGTTGATACTGAACTGATATCTGCTTACTTTATTGATAATTTTACAGTGTAAAAACTCACCTTCACACACACACACACAGATATACATTTGCATGCACCAAAAAAACACAAGAACATACTTAAGATAAACAGAAAGCTGAGATATATACATATATACAAATGTAATATGATCACTGTAATTTTTAAAATACAGCCAAACCATCCATGCAAAAGAAGTAATAAACAGAAATCTGGGTGATAAATATAGCCAAATTTGAATGCTTGCATACATTTTCATGGGAATATATCAAGCTTGGAACCCCCAACACCATAAAACAGCTTCTTTCTTCAATACCTGCTGGGAAGCAATTGACCTAGTGACCCCCAAAATGGATTAACAAGCATAAACACTGTAAAGCTTGTCATGCAAAAAAAAAAAAAAAAAGTAAAAAGGAAACATTAAAAAACCTTTCATAATTTCATCACTGGGACAATGATTTTAACATTAAAAAACCTTTCATAATTTCATCACTGGGACAATGATTTTCAAACAGCATCATTAAAGACCACTTCCTGAAATTACTCTAAAATAATAACAGTGGAAATTCCACATCAACAATGCCTCTGAATGTCATGCCTTTGAATGACTCTTGCTACAAAAGGGCCAATACTTCTGTGACAGATCACTGTGATACTATGAGCGCACGTAGGGAATGGCCCCAATCCTGAAACTGGACTGGGGCTGCCCCACCAATCCTGAAATTTGAATTGTGGCCATCCAACACAACCCATCAATCCTGAAATATATCACACTGTGCAATGCGGTCATAGAGAGAGCGGGAGAGAGAGAGGGAGAGAGAGGGGAAGAGTTCTTGATTATACTTTTTCTAGTACATGTGGCTATACCACACTCCCCCTCCTCTCGCTCTTCTCTCCCCGAAGTTTTGCATCAAGGAAAACTGCAGCACATGTCTAATGAATCGTTTGTGTAAGTAGTCAACGATTTCTTCCCATTGACTGGTGATGTACTTCGAGGTTAGGTACACATTGACATGCACAGGGAGTCAATCTCCTCACACCAACCAGTCAGTCTTTGCCAAGTTTGTCAAGCTTAACCCATTTTCAGCATCACATGGTTTTTTGACTATTCACCATAGGCTGTCCAAATCTTTTGTCACATACTTCATCCCTCATTTATAATTTTGTTCCTATGTGGACCGACTGTCCTTTCATGTCTGAATTAAAAGAAGTTGCTTTAGCAATTTGAGACTTTGTGCCTTCCCAGCTGAAGAGTTTCAGTAATCACTGCAGTATTCTTAAGAAGTTTCAACCAAAATTATGCAGATAACAGCTAAACTCAGCAATAATTTTCTTTCCTAAACATTTATTCTGTGTTTTATATATCCATCACAAAAAAAGAGTATACACATATAACCAAAGAGAAGATATCACTTTTCCCGAAATATCTAAGCACCAGGAAGCACCCAACTAGTCTTGCGGAACCACAGACCGCACAAACATAATATTGATGATCCAGAGATAAAGTTTTCAGATTTTGTCTGACCCAGATTTCTAGTTTAATCTCGAGGACTTGCACCCCAGTGTGATAGTAGCTTCCACTACTGAAGAACAACCCCTCCCTTTTCTGACTAGTCACCAACCTATCCATAGTCAACGGCAACTTCTTCGAGTGCTAAATTGTCAAAAGAAATATTCACAGCTATTTCTTTTGTCATTTTGCCGTCTCTCTGCCATGCCACTTCAGTGGCACTATAAATATTCCCATGGTTCTTATTCCAGCTCCCTGTCCATAGCCACACCCTGTCTTGTCCTGCACAGCCATGTACTAGCAGTCCATGAGGAGCTGTCATTGTCAGGTTGTCATGATGAAACCCACCAAAGCGAAAGATACTTCACTGCCACGAGTCACTTCAGTGATGTGAGGTGCCTTGTCCTAAACAAACACATCTACTAAGCCTTCTTCTGACAAATCTTTCAGGTTGTATATCCAGAATGAGTGAGTGTCACTCTCCAGGAGCAACACCACACTGTCCTACAACAGTCCCTTTGAATTTGTGGATACCTATGACCTCAGCATGAACTAATCAAGGGCACAGTCGTGGATAGGAAATCGAAACTGAGGTCACCATAAATACAGGAAGGGTAACAAAACTGGACACTTATCTTTTTATTCTGATCAGAAGAGGCAAGGTATGATGAAGATGAAACCACTGAGTTCATTTTCTTTCTTCCCTTGACTTCCAAGTCACAGCCATTTCGGCCATTTTTGTTTTCTCGCTGCATATTATCTGACAGACACTAAAGAGAATTTTTTTCTTCTACTGTACACAACATGACACAAAATCATTGTGTGGAGCTGTCATAAAGGTCCTTTGCCCTGTTTCCTGAAAGCCTCAAAGAAGAACTTGCTACATGAGACCAGTAGGGTCACCTGGTGATCCTGAATCCCAGGAACTGGAGGAACCTCAGGAGCTCCTGGGCATGTTCCCGTGTTTTCTTCCGCTCTCTGTCGGTGAGGATGTCATAGGGTACCAGCTGAGGGTGTACTCCTCCACCTGTCCACACAGGCACTTCTGAGTCACTGAATACAATACTCACAATTCTGAGCGACCTCTACCAGTGCACTGAAGTTCTGAGCAGAACAATACATTATTATGCACCACAGACCAACAATCTTTATCCTACAATAAATCCACTATGCAATCAAAGCTAGGATAACTGCATGTCCAATAACACACCGATAACCTCCTACACTACAATACATTCATACTGTAGTCAAAGCTAGGCAAAGTCTTTTAACAATGCAAACTAATAATCCCTTATACTACAATAAATTCACGATGTTGTCAAAGCTAGGCTAAATGAATGTCACAATGCAAACGTAATAATGCTTTATACTACAATACATTCACAACGTGGTCAAAGTCAAGCTAACTGCATGCCACAGCAGAACCAAAATGGCCAACATTTCAGCTTTCGTTTGGCTTTGAGCCAAACAAGAAAAAAGCACTTTCTATTAGGCCTTTTTTTTTTTACAGTAACGTACTGCACACAGTTTCCTAAGCCATGGCAAGTACTTTACATAACTATCCTGATCTTGAAAAGAAGTCAAATCTTCCACATACAAACGTGGTTGCCTTGGTAACATGTGAACAGAAGCAGCAGTACCCTGGGATTCCCTTGTGACGGTGTATATAATGTACAATGGCCGACTGGCCAACGGAAACCACCCAACCAGCCAGCAGCATGCGTTCAACTTACCAATGGAGTCCAGTTCCTCTCTCTTTCTCTTGGCCCACAGATCATGGGCATTTTCCGCCAGTCTCTCAGCCATTGTCTGTGAACAGGGAACAAGCCAGTTGCAGCATTTATCCATCAGCGTGAAGCATTACTGTTGCTGAAAACTTACTGAAGCAATCACCAGAACTTGATACAACCACATCTTTCACTCAATATCTACCAAGCTCCTAAATTAATTTTTTGGATCATCAGATAAATTCATAGAACTGGGTATCATTTCAAAGAGAATAACCAAATACCTTGCAAGTCCAAACTGCACCAATCTTTGTATAAAACTGTTGCTGAGGAAAGAGTTTGTCGCGTCTGTGCCTGTGTGTGTGTGTGCTGTTGATGTTTATGGCTGACCAGCGTGAAGATCTTAACACTGATCCCAACAACCATGCTTAGGGACCACCTAAACAATTTAAGTTAAAATCAACTTCAAGCATTCTTGTTTGGTCCACACTGATGTCTGAGCTTTTGATATTGATATAGTAATGGCTGGGTCACTGAATCATCCACAACCATGTTAAATGGACTGTCATCTTCCACAGTGACTTCTTGTTTTCCCCTGTCATACTTGATACAAGACAGACATAAAAAAAAGTACATGTTGCCCTGGCTCATCATGAAGCATATTGTACATGTTGCACCAACAAGTTGAAGCAGGAAGCTCGAAATGTAACATCTTAAAGTTCAACCCTTTCAGTAAAACCCATATGGAAATCAAACATCGTAATCCTCTCAACAGGTGGATCTGGATTGTCAGGGAAATAACAGACCAGGGGATACTGACACATTGGGAGATACAAGGCCCTGTACTTTCAGAAGTTCACAGGAATCTTTCGAGAACTACAAGACATAAAGGAGATCAGTTGTCAGGAAGAAAAAAAAAAAGAAACCTATGACTTACCAGCATTTCCCTTGTCAGCGTGATGTTGCGCAGATCATAGGGTCTTGGACTGTAGCCAATATCTTGCTGCAAGCACAAGAGAGAGTTGTTTTAAAACGCAGCATACCATAAATGTGCAAATTAGAACAGAACATATTTTAGCACGTTTTCTATCTGAATAAAAAGCACTGTAAAAAAACCTCACTCTTTTGAAGATTTATAGAAGTCAGTTACATTTTTGTTAATACATTCTCTGAGTTTCTCTGAATGTTTGACTTACAGAGACAGTAAAAGATTTCAATTATTTATAAAACATTGTAATCTGCATTAATCTGACTTGCACAGGACTAATGATTTTATACATATAACAGTCCTGCAGAACATCCAGACTTCCAACTGAAAAGAACACAGAGAGAGAGAGAGAGAGAGAGAGAGAGAGAGACATCTCTAGCCTTCCAACATAAAAAAGAAAAAAACTCTTGGTGGTAGAGCATGAGAAAAAACTTGGGTCCTCAAAAGTTTAACATCAGTACTCAGAAGAGGACAGAACTCTGACACTGACAGATGCTGATACTAGGCCCACAATAGCATGCCACGGAGATATTCAGAGAAGGCACAGACTTCTTTCACAAAGACTTATAAGCATGGAAGTGAGGGAAGAGTGGTACATGGCTACCTCTAACAACAATACAGTGAATGAGGAGGGGGGACTATGAGAAGCAGAAAAGGAGCATGAGAAAAGAGAGAGCCACAGGCAAAGTTGTTGTCTCTGTCAGCTGAGAGAACTAGTGTTCCAATGCTCTGAAAACAGGAGACACACAGCTGGGTGTTCCTTCACCAGCTGACCTGACTATCAATGTTATCTGCTGCCTTTCATCACTAGCGGTACAAAACAGACTCATAAACTTTGTGTAACATCAAAAACAGTGAAAAATGGTGACAATTTCATTTAAACTGAACTGGCTGCAGTCATGTTTCAAAAAGTGGTATTGACAAACAGAAATATACTTGGTCATGTTACACTCGTGCTTTCAAAATCAAGTGCATGGTAATGTTCATATTTTTCAAAAGTTGCCACTTTAACCCGCTGAGTGCGATGGGCCACGATCGTGGCTTTACCGCCCGAGTGCGATGGGCCACGATCGTGGCTCAGATGAAAACCGTTATACCACCGCCGCTAAACATCCGGATTGATCAGTTCACGTGACTTGCTGGTATCCATTGTGCACCTGCAAGCCTTGTCAGTCCGTTATCTCCAAGTTTTTCGTGCGTTTTGACTGAAATAATGAGTGAATCAGCGACCGAGTTTGAGCAGGAGTTTCGTGGAAGTGGCACGAGTGAAGAATCAGTTGCCGGAGGCAGTAGTAACGAAAGCGAAGCAGGTGAGTAGATAAACTTTGATTAGTTTGTGTGTCGAGTGATGGAACACTTGCTGCGTGCAGTTATTGGTTATTTTACATTTGTTGGTCCGCCACATGAAGGAAGGGGGGGGGGGGGGGGGGGGGGGGCGGGATGGAGGGGGCAGGGTACATGGTTACTTACAGGAGTTGCCTGGATCAAACTAGAAGATCGTTCTGGGGTGATTATAGGTGTTTGAAAGCACTTTAGGATGAATAAACGTGGTGATTTGAAGAGAACAATTTATAACTTTTGTTTGTTTGGTTGTTGTTTTTTGGTTTGGAATCAGTGTGGGCGTGTCACGAGTGGGCGTGTCTCCAATGAAAGCTATAGCCCTTCCCCTTCCTTATATGCTAGTGATTCAGATTTTATTTTTATTTATGATTTTATGCATGACTTCATTTTTCATAGAAATGAATAAGTAATTTGTAAATATTTTTTTCTGTCTGAAAATCAGACTGATCAGTGGAAACTGAGTCAAGCTCTCTGTAACAACTCTTGCACCGTTATGAAACAATGAAATGAACAGACTTAGGATATGTGTTTTCTTGTGTGATCCAGAATCTGGAAGCACTACTGCAGGAGAGTGATGCTGAGAGAGGAGCTCAAGAAAGAGGAACTGTGCTGCTGGCCATCCTACTTGTGTGCGCTCTGGCTGGGAATGTTCTGGATGCGACATGGGACTCTGCCCCGAGTGCTTTTCAGCCTTCCACAGAAGACCAAGACCCTAACTTTGTTCTGTGTCTTTCAAGGACATGTTTCTTCTTGTTTTTCTCTGAAGTTTCAAGTGTTTTGACATTCAAGCAGGAAAACTGTGGTGTTTCAAACAATGTGACTGACGTTTTGGATTACCTTTTCGCCAATGTTCTGGATTACACTGTGAAGAATATCTTCAGCTGCCATCAGGGTACTGTGTTGTAATTATTTTTTTCAGATTCCTCATTATCTCTAGTTTACAAAAACATATAGTTTTACCTATCTAACTTCAAGATAAGCCTGCACAAACCCCATTTCCTTATATAGTGAAATTTGATTGTCCGGATGCTGAATTATAGGTACAATCATTTGAGGCACAATTCATTGTACATAGCTCAAGTCAAGAGAATTATCATCTTTCCCATGTTTCCAGCACATATTGTCTTCATTTTATCTCCAGTCTGAAGTGTTTAGATAGTACAGAAGAAAAACTGTGTCTCTCC
>CM031598.1:18425510-18474701 GCA_018398815.1 Conus ventricosus
CTTTTGGCTTGTACAAATTTCAAGCACTTTTTATGCCCCAGAAAAGGCCATTCCACTGACAGGAATTTTCAAGTTTCCAGGTCTTGTACTGCATATCTACATAGACAACGAAGTCGAAGTGAACACAACAAACTTGCCTTCTCATCCAGCAGGTGGTATGGCTTCAGAAGGGGGTGACTTTTGCGATCGTCATCATAGTGACTGCCGTACATCCACCCCTCCTCGATCTGTTGAAGTGAAGAGCACCACACATTTTAGATGTCAAACGTCTGCCACTGTACTCACAAATCACTTCAATCCTTGGGCCAGAATCACACATATTCAGCTTTTCAACAACAATATGTGAAATCTCTCTCACCGCACAAATTAGATGTTGAGGTCAGCTTACATTCACTATGACTGAACCCTCATACACATGCATGACACACACACACACACACACACACACACGCACAATCTGTTGCAGTTTTGTAAATGTGATCATGATTTTTTTTCTTTTTTTTTGTTGCTGTCCCAACCTCTGTACCACCTAGAGGCAGTGCACCCACGCCGCTCATTCCGACACCCCGTCCACAGCCACAGCCCATTGGCCCCACCACAGCCCCAGCACGGCAATCCACAGGGAGCAGTCAGTGTCAAGTCATCAAGGGGCAACCCACCGGAGGAGACACTGCACTGCTGCCGAGTCACTTTGGTGGTGTTCAGTGGCGCCTGTTCTGATCTAACATATGCAGGACACCACCTATTAAGCCCCTACTGATGACAATAATTGCTTAGTCGTGGAGCCGGCGTGAGCGAGCTCTCCCTCTGGAGGGCGCCACCACTTCCGTCCAACGACAGCCCCCATAGACTCGCCGATACCGGTGACTCCGACTGAACCAAACCAAGGCCACAGACGTGGAGAGGACATCGAAATTGAGGTCACCATGAGAGCAGGGCATGAAGGGTCACAGAATTTGAGACTTTTTTTTTATGCTGATCGATGAGAATGAGGATGATTAAGATTATGCTACGGATTTCTATTTCGGTCTGAGACTACATGACAGGGCTGTACTCTACGCTTCCTTTCATAATATATCCCGGCGTCAACCAAGCCCGAGAGATACAGGCACCTGCAGTGTTGGTCAGGAAATTTGAGCAACACTCAGAAACGCATCCATTAAGAGGATGAAACTCGACTGTGTGGTCCCAGTCTTCCCAACTGAGTCCGCAGCAAACTCAACTCTGGGTAGGAGCCAGTCGGGGCAGAAAAACCCACATGACTGATGGGAATCGAACCCACGACCTCCCAGCTGGGAATCCATGACACTAACCACTTCGCCACGGCGGCTGGTGTGATCATGATTCTTGATGAGCACTCCAAACTATCACTTATCTTTTAGTGCATTATGAAAAGAGCCAGGCAAAAACATCCCAAATGTACACAATACTAAAAGGGTATTCCACACATGAAAGACCTCTGCTGAGGTCAAATGAGTCTCGGATTTGTTCTTCCAGTCCTTTCAAAAGTGTCAGCGACATTTTCTGTCTTGGGAAGCAACAGCTGGTAATGACTGAAGAGTTACTTCCCCTGTGTACTTTTTGATAAGAACACGCAAAATATAGAACATGAGCATTTATATCAAAGAGAATTTCAATATTACTAGAGAATCTATTAGTTTAAAGAGACTTACTCATTTATGACAATAAATTCACTGTACTCATGTCCAATGGAAAACATCTGATAATTATATAGCAATTTTTAATAATCTTGACAAGAATGTGTACAGATCGTGGATTCCTAATCTGATCCAGTATCCATCTCATGGTTCTCCACCAAAATTTGAGTTATCATTGTCGGGCCATGTTCCATCTTTCCATCACATTTCCTTAAAATATATTAAGTACTTTTTGTGTAATAAGATTTGTAATAATTGTGCTGAACAATACGGCATCCATTTTTTGGTCTGAATCAACACCAAAATTTGAAGGGTTCATCTTAGGGCCGCATTCTATATTTTGATGAAGTCTGAGGAAACTAGCTTCAGTATGTTAGTGTAATTCTGCTGACAGGCAGATAAGCAAAGCAACTGACGCAGATGAAAGCACAGCCTCCCTGGCAGAATTAAACCAACTATCATTTCAAGCCATCATGACAACAGTGTACTGCTGGTGCTGCTGTTTAACTGGTTTGCTTGTTTGTAGTCTGTTGTTGTTGCAGTTGTTGCAACAGTGTCCTGACCTTCTTCATGGCCAGCAGTCATGGTAGTGTTCCCCAAACTTGTTGATGGCCGATTCCAGAGGCTGGTTCAAGCCCACTCTGAAAAAGGGGAAAAAAAAGAAAACATTCACAAAACAGGTGCTTATACATGTATCTTCTTTTTCTTTTGCAGCTGCTGTTTCCCAGTTCCTGTGAAAGATTTACGATGCACATCCAACTAAATCCTTGGAAATCAATGTTTTAATCTGCTAGTCCACTCATTTTTGTTTCTCTCTCCATGTCCCTGACTATAGGTAAGTCCTGGTGTTTCTCCTCAATGTTTATGCCTGTGAGGAATCTGGGTCAGTCTTGGGTGTTTCCCTGCATGTCCATGTCAGCGGGAAGTTTGGGTCAGTCTTGGGTGTGGGCAGATTTATGGGGACTGTGGTTGAAGGGATGTGGTGATGGCCTCTCTTTAGATGGGCATACTCACTGCCATCATTGTCTTGAAGACGGAGCTTAGGAGGAGCTGTTCAGCAGTAAGATCAAAATAGACACCACTGAAAACAATCGAGGTTACCTGACAGCAAAGCAGGGTCTCTTGTGCTGGAGTGATGTCATGGCCATCTGACACTGATCAGTGTTAGTGAAGTGCTGACAATGACACTATGACCGGATCCATCTCAATGCGACTGTTGTACCAGGGAAAGGAAATGTGTGGTAGGCAAATAAAGCCACCACAAGCAAAGAAACCTGGCAAAGCAGAGGAAAAGGGACATTTTATATGCAGTACCCACCTCGCTGTGTCCACGGGGCGTGGGTTTGAAGGTACCATCCAGGTCCATGCTTGTTTGTCTCAACCAGCTGTCATCATGGTGGCTGAGAGAGTAGTCAGGTGACAGAGCACAGCCAATGGCAGACAAGCATGGAAGAGCTTTTGAGAAGAGCTCCGGGTCATAGGCCTGGGAAAAAAAAAAGCAGACTTGCACTGGCTTTTTCTTCCATTTAACATTTTAATACAGCATGGATACATTAGTAGTAAAACCTTTTTCAGGGATAATTATATGGTTTTAATACAGCATGGATAAATCAGAAAGAAAACCTTTTTCAGGGATAATTATACAGAGGAATGTATGCAGGCATCTGTATGCTTTCTTTTGCAGAATAAGAACAGTTAAGCTTTTAATACCCAGGAGTGAAGCAAGGGCTAGTTCTCACCCTTTGAGCCAGGGAGTCAAAGATGCCACTGAAGAGCATCATGGTCAGGCGCTTTTCCTCTTCACTGGCTGTTCCTTGGTAACCACCACCACTACCATAGTAACGTCCGCATCTCTCGTAGTGTGAGGTCAGCACCTATCATGGACCAACAGTCAAAATCTCGGAATTATGTCAGCTTTTACTGCCAATCAGCACTATATTCATTAACAGAATGAAAATGGCATAAGCCTCTCCACATGGGGGGAAAAGTTGCAGCAGAAATGTAGGAATATAAACATTTATTTCTATGCGTTTGTGATCTCCCACAATTTCAATTACCCCAAAGCAACACATGTTAACCCTTTCTTGCTTACTTTCTACATGACTGTCCTTGTCTCTCTTACATGTACATACTCTCACACACACACACACACAAGACCATCCCCAGCCCAACATGTACGTACACACACACACACACACACACACACACACACACACACACACACACACACACACACACAAGACCATCCCCAGCCCCAACATGTACGTACACACACACACACACACACACACACACACACACACACACACACACACACCTCCCTCCGCCCCAAACCAATGGCCACTGACCCTCAATGGGATGATGTGTGTTCAGACAGTGCTGGCACATCCACAGTCAGCTTGCGCAGCAGATTGGTCATCATAGGGGGACGCAGTTGTCTGCAACACCACACACAATGTAGTCTTGCTCGACCATGAAGACAAAGCACTGCATAGCTTGGGATCCTGCCCGTCTAATTCTCTATGTAAACAAGGTATTATACAACAAAGTGTTGTCTGAGATTCTGTTTCTCTGTGTGTGTACACAAGGCACTATACAACAGAGTGTTGTTTGGGATCCTGTCTGTTTCTCAGTGCATGTAGAAAAGGCACTATACAACAGAGTGTTGTTTGGGATCCTGTCTGTTTCTCTGTGCATGCAGACAAGGCACTATACAACAGAGTGTTGTCTGGGATCCTGTCTGTTTCTCTGTGTCTGTGGACAAGGCACTATACAACAGAGTGTTGTTTGGGATCCTATCTGCTTCTCTGTGTCTGTGGACAAGGCACTATACAACAGAGTGTTGTTTGGGATCCTGTCTGTTTCTCTGTGTCTGTGGACAAGGCACTATACAACAGAGTGTTGTTTGGGATCCTGTCTGTTTCTCTGTGTGTGTAGACAAGGCACTATACAACAGAGTGTTGTTTGAGATCCTGTCTGTTTCTCTGTACATGTAGACAAGGCACTATACAACAGAGTGTTGTTTGGGATCCTGTCTGTTTCTCTGTGCGTGTAGACAAGGCACTATACAACAGAGTGTTGTTTGGGATCCTGTCTGTTTCTCTGTGTCTGTGGACAAGGCACTATACAACAGAGTGTTGTTTGGGATCCTGTCTGTTTCTCTGTGTGTGTGTAGACAAGGCACTATACAACAGAGTGTTGTTTGGGATCCTGTCTGTTTCTCTGTGTGTGTAGACAAGGCACTGCACAGCAGGGCCTGTATGCACGTCAAACCCGATTAGCTTATTCGCGTTTAGGGCTTAAACGCGGTTAGCTATTCGGAGCTTAAACGCGGATAGCCCTCTCCGGTTTTGGTATGCACGACGCCCTATTCGCGATTGAATAGCTCTCCGCGTTTAGAGGGCAGGAAACGGCGCTCTATTTATAGATTCTTGGCAAAACCGGGGTGCAGCAGGCACTGCTTTCGGTTTAGTCATACCCTCCTTCGTGGAACTTCCGCTGGTACGTGCTTCGTCGGTTTTCACGCAAGATTCTTGAATCATGCACACTCCTGGCCACTTTGCGACACAATTGATGAATACAAGGTCTGAATTATAAAAATAAAAAAAATCACACACACACACACACACACACACACACACACACACACATCACTCACTCACACACACACCACACACACACACACACACACACACACACACACACACACCACACACACACATACTTTTAAACTGTTCACTCTGGGGCGATCTACATAGAGACAAAGAATTTTTTTTCCAAATCAAAAGTGAAAAAAGCCAACATCTAGAGTGATTAAACATCTTGATTTCGGGAATAAATCTTCAGTGCCGGAGAAGACTGGCAATAAGTATGGGAAGCTACAAATGTGCACTATCATTGAAAACAACAAATAATAATTGCGCTTGGAAATGTGCTGGAAAGTGGGGCGATTCACACACACACACACACACACACACACACACACACACACACACACACACTCACACACACACACACACACACACACACACACACACACACACACCTTTCGGAACAGTTCTAGGTCATCGTACAGGTCAAACGGATTCTTTCTGTCACGAAAGATGCGGTTTCGTCGCAATTGCCGTCGCTGTCTCACTTGGAAAAACATCAATGCCGCCATATTTATCCGCGTTTAGGCTCGTTATCGGACCCCGAGGCACCGATAACTTTATCCGCGTTTTGCCGAGTCGGATAGCTTATGCGGTCTGACGTGCATACCAAAATCTGCCGCCTATCCACCGAATAGGCGCTATTCGCGGACAGCCCTCTATCCGGATCGACGTGCATACAGGCCCAGATTATTGACTGGGGCTCAGAGCCATCATAGTGATAACACTATAACAGCACCGGCTGTTGCCGATTACTGCATTTCTGCCTGTAAGCAAAGTGATGCTACAGTAAGACCTATACTTCTTTCTTTACAAAGAAGGAAACATATTACAGCTTACATATACTGTACACCATCTGGTTTATTTATACAAAGGGAAGTAACAACTGTAAATTAAATGTGAAGTGACAGTCATATAAAAGATTGACCGTCAAGCCTACCTCCAGAAAAGGCCTTGCATGACTGATTATGAAGCAGAGTAACACAGAAAATCAGTGAAGATGTAAATTGCACAGTAGGAATGTTTAAAAGGGACCATATTAGTCGAAAGACACAAAGTCAAAGGCAAGAATGAGAGGTTGGCATGCTCTCTTTCAGAGAAAACAAGAGAATCTAATTCACAGGGGGAAAACGATGCAAGGCTAAGGGGAAGTCACTCCAGGAGTCCTGAACATTACTAAGTCAATACTGGCAGTTGGTTTTAGCTTCTTCTCTCCGTTTTTCTTTTTTTTTCAATTGAGACGTCATGATTGTCTGGAGGAATAAAGCACTTGTTTGGGCAGCTAAGTATAAGAAAAAGAGCTGGCACTCTGACAGTTGCTTGCAAGAGTTTGACATGGCACAGTATATTGATAACAAAATGGGAATTCACAGACGAGAAGACTGCTTGTTCTAAGTCTAGTGTTTCGTACCTCCTGCTGTATCTGCTTTCTTTCCTTTTATTCACCTTACACACTCCTATCTTTGGCATGGGCATCTACATTCCAGGAAACCTGTGCCTTGATGATTTTTGCACTTGTAACAACTTAAACATGTTGAAGGTCTAGTACTCTTTTACATATATTCCTTAGCCATATGCATGTCTATATAGGCTGTGTACATGAATACATGTAGATATGTATGTATGTGTGCATGGATATGGTCATGTCAGGGCACCCATGAATGATCAAAAAGCAAGTATGCATCTGTGTTTTGCACAATAAGACTTCTTCATTAATTCACGCGCTTTTTAAAACCAGCAGAAGCAGCAGCAGCAATGTATGTAAAAGTAGTACACAGCAGCAGAAACTGAACTATGTTACATATTCACAAACATATTCTTTCTTTCTACGTATGCAGGCTGATACTCCTGCGGACACTGCCTGTATAGGACAGGCAGTGGAGTTTTTGTGTGTATGACCGTTTTTTAATCCCGCCATTAAGGCAGCCATACTCCAACTTCGGGGAACACAAACATATTCATATACAAACACATAGATCTAAATATTCAAAAGTAAAAAAACAAACAAAAAAAAAAACCCTTTTTTAGGCAAAAGAAGAAGAAAGACAGACAGACAGAGAAAAAGACCACGTCTGCTGAAGGAAGGAGCGACGCACTGTGTGAAAGCCACCAGGAAGTCAGACACCATCTCCAGCTGCCCCTTGGTCAGCGTCTGCACTTGGACATGCGGTAGACAGTCTGAAGCATGGTCTCCAGCAGGGCGGACATGTGCTCCGACTCACGGAAGAAGTAGCTGTGCTTCATCAGCAGCGGCAGCACCGACATGCACAGGTAGCGGTTCAGCGCCAGCGCCATGTCACTCTCCGAGGCAGCAGCTGACAGGAGTCATCAGTCAGTCCATTGTCACTCCCGTATTAAGAAACGATTCTCAGAGTGTGATCTGCAGGAGCATGTATGAACCTGAATATATGTGAGGAAGTGTAAGTGAGTGAATGTGCAAGTGAAGTGAGCAAGCGTGTTTGTGCAAGTGTGTATGTGATTAGCTCTGCTCACACTTGCACATATGAGTGAGCAAGTGGGGGTGTGTAAGCATCAAAACGCGGGTTCATGTGAGTGTGCATGTGTGCAGTATGTGTGCTTATAAATAAACATATGTTTACATCCCTTTAGGTGTTCATATGCCTACATGTATGGATGTATATGAGCAAGCTTATATCTGGACCATAAAATCTCTGCATGCATTTGCGTGCAACTAATATCTGTAGCCATTGATGTCTTTGTTTCTAATTCTTCAATGTTTGTGAACCCAACCCTAACAGACAACCCAGAATACCCTTCAACACAGCCTGCCAACCAATTCATGAGATATGTCAGTTCTTTACCATGTCCAGTGTGGTGGCCGCCCTGAGGTCAGGCAGGAAGGCCTCGTCAATCAGCCGATAGAAGGTGCCCTGGTCCTCGATGCCGTACACACGGTCCAGGAAATGACGATGGAGGCCTTGTGGTTTGGCAGGAGACCAGGAGGCATGCCTCCATTTCCCAGCCCTCCTTCCCCTGTGTTCAGATCATCTTCATCACTCAACACATTGAAAAGACTTTCTGTTCACAAAGAAAAAAAATTCCTGGCTTGATAGTCTGCAAAATCATTAAAACAAAACAAAGGTGTAGGACTTTCAAATCAAAAGCTTAAATTTTACTGTGAATTTTCAGAATGAGATCAATCTTTCCTGCTTAAAACTCATTCTGAGAGGAATTCGAACAGTATAGTTTTCATTTGTAGAGAGAAAACAAAAGATCCAAACCATAAAGCAATCAACAGACTGATTCACTTGCATGGCACTCTAATAACACTATGCTCTTGTTCAAACAATTCTGTCATCAACCAAACAGACAAAAGTGTGAAAAAAGAGAACAAAATATACAATCTTTCCACCTCCTAATCCTAAGATAACAGACAGGAGATTTTTTAAAAATCTAAAAAAAAAGCTTTTCTGGGGATCTAGTACACAAAAAAAACCCAATAACTGATTGGGTCAAGATACTGATTGGTCAAAACCCAGTAGGTCTTTTAGTTAGTTGCATTCAGGTTAATGTTTACACGTTCCAACACAATATGGCAGATAACTCTAACACTCTTTAACAGATATGGACGCATCCAAATTTTCTCAGCAGATGCATGCGAACCTCAGTAAAGCCCCTGGACATCATTACAAAAAACAAACAGTGGTATAAAGAGGAAAAGCCTCATGTTTGACCAAAGTCCAGCCTACCTTCCTCCTCAGAGGCGGTGTGGACAGGCAGTATGAACTGCAGGGCCAGCACGCCCTCCAAGTCCTCCATGGACACCAGGGAGCGCAGGATGGCACGGGCCCTCAGGGAGTCGCTGCGACCAGCCTTGATGGTCTCCGCATCGGGAGCACACTTGCCCAGCAGGTCCACCAGCGAGGAGTAGAAATCCAGGATGGACGCCCCCATGTCAATGTAGTCTTCATCGTTCCTCAGGAGGCAGGGTGTGGAAATTGTACTTGCTGGGAAAATGCACAATGTCAATACACTCTGTCATATAACTTCTCTGATGAACTAAGCTGTCTGTTCAACACTTTAATACTTTTAGAAGCATGGTATGAAAATAGCACAATTGCAAGTAACAAGTTAAGAAAAGACACACTGCAACCTTTGGGGAATCTGCTAACTTCATGTTACAAAGAAAGCTTGTATTTCAAGAAAAGATGTCAACTGGAAATAGAAATCACGACATCATCACTCAGTCTATGCACCTACCACATTGGCATACTGCACATATACTACATGGACCTTACAATAACACATCTCCCTAACAAACACAGAATATGCACATACCACATAGAAAAAAAAACACAAAATTACACACAACATGCATACACATACAAGCATATTACCCTAACACACAGTATAAGCACAAAACACACACATCAAATACATTCTACACAGAATACATATTCCGCACACAATACACACACAGATCACCATATCACACACAGTACACACAGACATCACACCATATCACATCTCACCTCTGAAACCAGGTAGTTGCCACCAGTGTCATCATCATCATTCATGGCGGTAAGGAAGCTGGAGGAAGTGACGTCCCTGCTGGCAGCGATCTGTTCAGACATGCGCACGCCGTCCTTCATGGCCTTCAGCAGACCTCCCCCTCCCCACGCAGGGCAGGGCCCAGGCACTCTGGCCGTCGGATCAGCAGCCGCACCACCAGGTTGGCATTTTCTTCCACATTCTCTCCTGAAAAGGTAGGACTGGTGGTGATGGATCTTCATATCATTCTAGTATTGGTACA
The DNA here is from genome assembly GCA_018398815.1 of Conus ventricosus. Lineage (NCBI taxonomy): Eukaryota > Metazoa > Mollusca > Gastropoda > Neogastropoda > Conidae > Conus > Conus ventricosus. The sequence continues at coordinate 18,435,593 of CM031598.1, forward strand.
TCTCTGTCTGTGTGTGTGTGTGTGTGTGTGTGTGTGTGTGTGTGTGTGTGTGTGTGTAGTGTGTGGTGTGTGTGTGTGTGTGTGTGTGTGTGTGTGTGTGTGTGTGTCTGTCTTGTCTGTCCCGTCTGTGTCTGTCTGTCTGTCTGTCTGTGTCTGTCTGTGTGTGCGTGTGTGTGTCTGTGTCTGTGTGTCTGCGTCTGTGTGTCTGTGTGTATAATCACTTCTGTAGTTCATCATCAACGTATAAGTGAAACAAAAACCGAGTGTGTTTGCATGCATACATTTTAGTGCGAATGAATGTGCAAGTCTACCTGTGTTTTCTGTACATATGTCAGTGACGACCAACTCAACTGTATCCCTCTTCAGATTCAACCTCAAAGCACCCCCAACACCCAAAAAACACACCCATGGGCACCATCATACCAAAAACACAACCCCAAACCACACCAACTCACCATTGACCCAGACACAGAACCTCAGGAAGTCCAGGAACCTCTCGCCCTCCACAGGGTCCAGCCTAGGTCAGGGTAGCCCTTCTCAATGAGCTCGGCGTTGGTCTGCAGGCCACAGCGGGACAGGTACATGGCCACCTTCTCCAGGTGAGACTCACGGAGGGCCAGGGCCAGCTCGTTGTTGTCCATCAGGGAGGAACAGGCCACATCCAGGGGGCAGGACCCTCTCAGAGAAGGCCGGGCTGCAAGATCACATCATTCACTGTTACACCCATCTGACAAGTCTACTCGACTTTGTGTCTGTCAAGTCACCTGATGGCTATCGTGTTTACTGTACATGTCAACTTTTTTGCCCAACAGAAAAAAAAAGTTTGAATGTAATATAAACTCTAAAAACACATGCATGCATGCAGGCATGAATGCATGCATGGTGTTTTTAGAGTTTATATTACATATTACACACACACACGCACGCACATACACACACTCTCTCTCTCTCTACTGAAATGTACAAATAATACAGCAGCATACTGCTGTATCAAAGTATCCATGACAATTACATCCTGTAACTTACCAGCAGCATACTGCTGTATCAAAGTATCCATGACAATTACATCCTGTAACTTACCCGCGCATACTGCTGTATCAAAGTATCCATGACAATTACATCCTGTAACTTACCCAGCAGCATACTGCTGTATCAAAGTATCCATGACAATTACATCCTATAACCTTACCCAGCAGCATACTGCTGTATCAAAGTATCCATGACATTACATCCTGTAACTTACCCAGCAGCATACTGCTGTATCAAAGTATCCATGACAATTACATCCTGTAACTTACCCAGCAGCATACTGCTGTATCAAAGTATCCATGACAATTACATCCTATAACTTACCCAGCAGCATACTGCTGTATCAAAGTATCCATGACAATTACATCCTATAACTTACCCAGCAGAATACTGCTGTATCAAAGTATCCATGACAATTACATCCTATAACTTACCAGCAGCTACTGCTGTATCAAAGTATCCATGACAATTAATTCCTGTAACTTACAAAGCAGCATACTGTGTTATCAAAGTATCCATGACAATTACATCCTTTAACTTACAAAGCAGCATACTGCTGTTATCAAAGTATCCATGACAATTACATCCTGTAACTTACCAGCAGCATACTGCTGTTATCAAGTATCCTGACAATTATCCTGTAACTTACCCAGCAGCATACTGCTGTATCAAAGTATCCATGACAATTACATCCTATAACTTACCCAGCAGCATATGCTGTATCAAAGTATCCATGACAATTACATCCTGTAACTTACCCAGCAGCATACTGCTGTATCAAAGTATCCATGACAATTACATCCTATAACTTACCCAGCAGCATATGCTGTTATCAAAGTATCCATGACAATTACATCCTATAACTTACCCAGAAGCATACTCCTGTTATCAAAGCATCCACAACAATTACATCCTATAACTTACCCAGCAGCATACTACTGTTATCCAGCAGGTAGCTGAGGTGCTCAAACATGGCACGCTGGTTCTGACGACTGGTGCGACAGAAGTAGCACAGGAAGCGACAGCACATCACCCCCATCTCTGCTGCAGCATCCTGAGGAGAGATCGGTACTTCTTGAATACACATGTCAATGATTGTGGAAAATGTGTGATTAAAAGCATCAGCTTTAACTCCCATCCTCCACCTTTCTCCTTAGAAAGCAAGCAAAGGCTGGTGTCTTAACAAGTCAAACAGCACCTGAGTTTACTTTGTTACTGCTGAACGCCCAGCTGACTGTACAAAGCCATGTCAACACCTTAACTACGTTATTCAGAAAAAAAACACACAGTCTTGTCATGGGGAAAAAAATGCATCTATCACCTATATGAAAAATGTTCTACAAGTCTAGGCCCTGTAACGTCTGACAGGATAAGATTATGCTGTAATGAACGCATCAACCAATGCCCTTGTCATATATGTTTTTGGTGTTCTTGTAGTTCTCTTAAGCATAAACACTCAGTAAAAAAAAAAAGTGCCACAAAAAATAGACAAACCACTAACCAACTTAGATATTCTTCACCTGCAGAAGAAGAAGAAAGAAATCCTGTAAACACAGTAGCTGGCGTCCATTCCTGTGGGTACCATCTCACTAACCAGTAACAGAACACAAAGGCATAGCTAACTTCTTACCCTCTGCAATTATCAAAAAGGAAAATAGTTCTTCGAAGAAGAGGACACTGGTGATGAATGCAGAAATAAACAATGGTCAATAAAGAGAAAGAGACCAACTCAAAGAGAATGTCACAAAAGTGAGAGTCCTTAAACAGACTTTTAAAAAATGAAAGCAAATTATTCTGAAGGAGTCCATGGTATGCCTACAGGACATTCCCACCAAGCAACATCTCAGCAGAAAAACATCCCCACAGATCAGCATCCACACTAAGCAGGTTCCCAATAGAGCAATTTCCCCATACAGCAGTATCCCGCCAAGCAGCATCCTCTTAGAGCAACAGTCCTTCGAAGCAGCATCCCAATAGAGTAACATCCCTTCTGGGCCCCATCCCCACAGAGCAACATCTCCACCCAGCGGCATCACAACAGAGCAGCATCTCCCCCAAGCAACATCCCACAGAGCAAACATCCCCACTGAGTGGCATCCCCACAGAGCAACATCCCACTGAGTGGCATCCCCACAGAGCAATATCCCCATTGAGTGACATCCCCACAGAGTTATATGCCCACTGAGTGGCATCCCCACAGAGCAATATCCCCATTGAGTGGCATCCCCACAGAGCTATATCCCCACTGAGCAGTATCCCTATATAGCAACACCCCCACTGAGTAGTATCCCTATAGAGCAATATCCCCACTGAGCAGCATCCTATCGAGCAATATTTTCATCGATCAGCATCCCTAGAGAGCAATATTTTCATTGAGCAGCATCCCTATAGAAAAATATTTTCAACAAGCAGCATCCCCACTGAGCAGCATTCCCATAAAGCAACATCCCCACCTAGCAGATCCGCATAGAGCAACTTTCCATCTGCATCCCCACAAAGCAATATCCCCACCGAGTGGCTCCCACAGAGCAACATCCTCACCAAGTGACATCCCATAAAGAGGCAAAACAAAACCTCAAGAGAGGACAAGTGGCTTTTCTTCTGAATAAAGAACCTCCCCTTTGTTATCTGCTGTATGGCTTCCTGATCTGACTATCCACAAAAACATAGACATTTAAAAAAAAGATAAATCACAACAATTTTAGTTATTGCAGTGGTGTATCTCGTATGTTAAATGTGTGTGTGTGTGTGTGTGTGTGTGTGTGTGTGTGTGTGTGTGTGTGTGTGCGTGCGTGTGTGTGCACATGTATGTGTGCACATGTATGTGCATGTGTGGGGGGGGGGGGGGGGGGGAGTGTGTAAGTCCCACAGCCTAATAGCTAAAGAGGCAGTGAACTATTAAAGCTCTACCATGCCCCGGGCACAGCATTATGCAGACAAAGCCCATCCATCTGCTTCTCTCGCTTTAATCTTCGTGGTCTAAATAAGTTCCGATTTACAGTTAGGCGGACAGTGGGGATTTTCATTCACAAAATTCCCGTTCCACTAGTGGTCTGAACTCACAATTCAGCTCTGCAGTCAACATGCTCTAACAAGTGGACAAACATCTTGTTTGCTTGTTTTTAAGTAATAATAATACTCACTATTCTGACTTGGAAACAATCTTACCTACTCTACATCTAAACTAAAATCATGCAGACATACAGATATACACGGTTGTAAGTGTACAGCAGTATGCTTATGCAAGCATACAGACACACAGACATTGTAAATTCATTACATTATGCTCCATGCAGACATACAGACACAACAGAGTTCATCTAATTCAAGTCTTGTTAACATAACCTGCTATATTCAAGTCAATTCTCCATTCTGACCAGATCTTTTTCTCATAACATTCCAGATAAATGTGAGTGTTTTAATACGAAATCCTAAGAATGATCTGTATATTTTCCAACCCTGGACAAGCTAGATGTTCCATTATCAATCTGTTTGACAAGAGGATGGGAGAGAGAGTCCAACTTTTCTCATATTTACACAGAAATTACGGATTCCTTTTCATACATATCAATCACAGGCCAGGCCATGATGACAGAGTTGTTTCTTCCTTTTTTGACTGCCTCCTTTCAAAATGTGTCAGGTTCTGGGATTGGCTGATGGCTTAGAAGCCTGTACTCATGGTGACTTCAACAGCGAGGTATCAGCCACTCAAAGTCATCAAACCAGCGGCTGTCTCACACAGAACACAATACTGGGAAAGGAAAAATTGTGAAACTAGTCATCCCTGAAGTTAGTCTGGTAACGACCGTCAGTCGAACTTTGCAACAGTAGTTACTGTAACCAGCAGATCAGCACTTAAACACTTACAGTCATACCCACAGTCAAGTCATTCATTCAATCACTGAGAGAAATTTAAAAGAAAAATTACAATGATGCCAAACAAAGTCAACAGACAAATTACAAGAGAGATACGATGTGTTTCGACGACCTCTTTGGTCTTCTTCTCGCAAGACAAACACCATTCAAGGCAATAAAAACAAAGAACGTACAGACATTTTGCACCAAATTTGAAGAGATAAGTGACTGACTGTTCTTCATTTTCATTGTCTTGAATGTTGTTTGTCTTGCCTGAAGAAGGCCAGGGAGGTTGAAATGTGTTCATCTTGTAATTTGTTGCTTTCATTCAGCAGCGTAGTAATGGTTTTTCTAAAGTTTATTTTAATTTCCACCTGCAGTCCCCTCACTTTGAAACCAATCACCGAGTGACCATATTCACTCTTTTTGCAACTCTTTTTCACACTGTCTTAATTTCAGCATGTAAAACATTTTACAATCATAGCTACGGCTGACTCGTTCAATCATTAAGTGACCCATATTCACTCTTTTTGCAACTCTTTTTCACTGTCTTAATTTCAGCATGTAAAACATTTTACAATCATAGCTACGGCTGACTCGTTCAATCATTAAGTGACTCATGTACTATTACTGCAATTCTATCTTTTCATCTTTTTACACACTGTCTATAAGTTTCGTTTAAGAACAACTGGAAAGGTTTTACTTGAACATAATGTCAGCATTTTGACTTGCCTATGTGTCGTTATGAGAAAACTATTGGAAACAGGGGTCATGAGGATGCACTGTATGATCATTTTGCCTTGTTGTATTCCTCAAAATCTTGTATTTACAAACCTTTGTTCAAACTCTAACACACTTTTGAAATGTTACCTGCTCAGCATGGTCACTGCTTCACATGAACAAAATGCTTCTTGTCCCTTCAATTTCATGTTAAGTAGGCTTCACTATACTTGGTCATAGCTCCAAATTTATTACAGTTTGATCAATACAGATATATAAATATATGGACATGGACTTTCATTCTATTACAGTTTGATCAAGAGATGAAACATCCAGAAGTGAATGCGAGAGTTAACACAACAGAGAACCCCAGGTCATACTGACCGAGATGAAAATGAACCATGCATAGAGCAAGAAGAAAAGGAAAGGAGCTCAAACTGAGCAAAGGGACTGATACATCCCCAAACACAGGCATAGATCTGTTGAACTGTCACTGTGCAGAGAGACCCAGACTTTCCCATCTCCATATAAAGAACTCTAACTCAGTGGAACTGACAACTGTCATGCTCTGACATTAGAAAATAAACAGGGAAAATGCATCATGCAATTCTTCTACAGTCTGTGCATATCAAATCCAAAGGAAAAGAAAGAAAAAAAACACCCAAAAAAAAATCCACAACCATACCAGTACACCCAACCAACAAAGAAAGACAGTAGTTACAATTAGGCCCTACATACAAATAGGGAAAAAATGAAAGCTCTCATCTCCACTTTTTTTTCCAAGAAAACATAACAAGCAGAAAAATCTCATTACAAAGGACAGAAAACTTACCCAACATCTCTTTCCGAAACAAATAGATTGCTTGCTATGTGAGGACAATAACACTTGACATCAGCAGTCATATCAGATCAAATGAAAGTGGCAGTGAGCTTCTAAAGTCATGAGAATGCGGAGCTGATGCACAACATTCTGATAAAGTCATAAGCCACAGCACATTCAATGGTCACTTTCTTATCGTAATAACACTGACACACTACTATCGGACAAAAGTAAGTCTGAAATTCACACAAGAAAGACTGAGAGAGAAAGAGGGTAGGAGTGGGGGGATCGAGTGATTGAGCGAAAAATACACAAACACGAGACAGAGGCATGTGTATCAGAACAGAGTGCAACAAAAAACTTGTGCCAGTAAAAGCCAAGGATACCAAACTACATTATTGACAGGTGCATTCTCCGCACTCTTCAAAGCATCAACTGCACATCTAACCTACAGTGCAGCAAAGTGCCTAACAGACTTCTTGAACATCACTTTTTCTGACAGGGAATATAATAAATAACAATAAGGGATTGCCGGGAGAAGCGTGCTCCATTTGGTACTCACAAATCTAGCACAAAGCAGTATCATAAACAACAACAGTAAGAACAAGCCAGGTACCTCAGAAAGTGTATGGTAACCATAACTTCTGGCCTACAAGGTGTCACTACCATAACTCCTGGCTCAGTGTCACTTTTCTCATTCCTTATTAGCTTAGGAAACGCCAGGAGGGTCAACGTGCTTTCGCATCATCAATTACAATTCTGTTGTGGTACAATATTGGTCTTCCCCAGGCTTCAATCAAATGACAATTCCATGCTCAAAAGAGTTAAATATAACCAGTCTGACTGCACTGCTTTTGATTGTGTTCGATAACAAATTTCTGTTAGATATTGAAATAACAACACCATGATGAGATGTATTTGACTCGTGTCCATCATCTGTTGCATTTCCTTTGGATTCCTCTGAGTTATCCTGCCATCCAATTAAAAATAACTTAAATGGGATGTGCCCTATGCATCTCTCATATGTGGCTGATGAAGATTTTAATACAATGGATATATAATCAATGCCTTGTCACACCTTACAGACCAAAAGTTGCAGTCTAATGGTAAGTTTACTGTTACTAAAGGATTAATGTGGATACCAATGCAAAACACAACATATTCAATTGATAACAAATACACAAACAACTCACAACAAAAGCAGATTGTAAAGCACTAGGCAACCACAACACTAGATTTCTGAAACTTTTCATTTAATTCCTGTTTTCAAGGAAACTACTTCAGCACTAAAAAGGACCTTCACCTACATGTCCCTCACTGGTTACACCGCCCTCATAGTGTCCCAGTGCACTGCACGGCCATTTCCCTTTCACCAGAAAAATAAGGCTGCTCAACACAGTCATTCAAAACAAAACAAAAAGAAGAAGACAGTAAATAAAAATCCCCCTGCCATCAGTGCACTGCACTAGCACCCCTTCATTTCTACCCACATAACACACACAAAGACGCAGAGGAGAAAGGATAAATATCCTGCTTCGCTTTCCCGCTGTTGGTCTGTGTTGGGAGTCTCCTTCACTTGCACAGGTCACTGTCCACTTCCAGGCACCAAAGCCACTGCACCCCCACTGAACTGTTCATCTGGCTGGACTGTCCTCTTCTGTTAACTATGTAGGCCAGTCTGCTGTTGTTTTCCTGTGAGGACAGCCTACTATCTGAATGCAGCCTGTGCTTGCATACCCCACCAGCCTTGACAGTTTGACACCATCGCCAGCAAAGGGTGGTGAACACAAACAGGAGGCAGTCAGAGAGCCAATCAGATCAGCTAAAATGCTGACTGCCTGTATTATGCTCAATGGAACTTGAACTAGCAAAAGACGACACTCATCCTTCCCCGCCTACATCTCTGACATGAGAAAAAGAAAGCGCCACTGACACTAGCCTGCTTACAGACAAAAACCTCATTCTATCCTCTTCTTTCCCTCCTATGTAGCTCCACTCACTTTGCTCTGTTCATTCAAGGCATCCAGGCTGGCGTGAGGTGCCTTCTGAGACTGGGAGGGGCCAGGGTCCTGAGGCGCGGCGCCCCCGAGGCCTGCTGCTGGAGCTGGGCTTTGTTCAGGGTGTTCACCATCAGCTGCATCACTGTCTCATGCACCGACAGCTGACGCATCAGATCCGGGTGCTGGAAGAACACCTTGTTGTCCATCAGGTTCCTGCAAGGCACCAGTTCTTCGGTCAAGTTTGCCTGTCTACAGTCCATGAATGCAACAATCGTGCATCAGTTACAAAGCCAAACTGATGTGTCATTAAATGAAGAAATTCCTAATGAGTTTATGTTTTCAATGCAAAATCCGAGGTGTCCTGTCATTATGCATTTGTCCTTTTATTCTACACCAGTGCAGATGACAAGCACTGTTCCCTGGACATGGCACTACACACTCATTGCACACTACATAACAAACTTTGGGGTTGAGTTTTGTTCTATGGCATACACACACTCATTGCACACTACATAACAACTTTGGGTTGAGTTTTGTTCTATGGCACTACACCACTCATTGCACACTACATAACAAACTTTGGGTTGAGTTTTGTTCTATGGCACTACACACATCATTGCACACTACATAAACTTTGGGTTGAGTTTTGTTCTATGGCACTAAACACACTCGTTGCACACAACATAACAAACTTTGGGTTGAGTTTTGTTCTATGGCACTCAAATACCACTCATTGCACACTACATAAACTTTGGTTGAGTTTGTTCTATGGCACTAAATACACTCATTGCACACTACATAACTTTGGGTTGAGTTTTGTTCTATGGCACTACCACCACTCATTGCACACTACATACAAACTTTGGGTTGAGTTTTGTTCTATGGCACTAAATACACTCATTGCACACTACATAACAAATTGGGTTGAGTTTTGTTCTATGGCACTAATACACTCGTTGCACACTACATAACAAACTTTGGGTTGAGTTTTGTTCTATGGCACTAAATACACTCATTGCACAACTATAACAAACTTTGGGTTGAGTTTTGTTCTATGGCACAAATACACTGTTGCACACTACATAAAACTTTGGGTTGAGTTTTGTTCTATGGCACTAAATACACTCATATCAGGGTTTGCATTAGGTTGTTCTATGGCACTGAAAATGCTTTTTCGATGCCTTTTTCAAATGGCAGCCATCTGGGGAGATATACTTTTTCTGATCAGCTGCTGACTTCACAAGTCACTCTCTCTTTGTCCAACCTTGGAAAACTTAACTGTTGACATGACATGTGACAACAGCTAGATTGTAGATGTGCAATGATGTTCTGTGAAACAAACAATCAATCAAACCATGAGATAAATGAAAACGAAGGATAGCTGAGTCTGTTAAGTGAAAACAAATTCTCACACACTGCACTTGTAGGTGAGTGTGCTGTGCCACTATGGACTTCAGAGTTACATTAAAAAGAGGCTGAACAGCAGAAATCTGCTATAAGGCACAGGTCCCCTAATACACACAGCACATCCGCATTTCTTTCTCCATGGCATGGTCATGGTGTTAGTGTGCAGACCTGATCCAAAAAAAAGGAGCCTACCCAAAGTAAGCCATCCTGACCAGAAAAAAACACGAAGCACCAGTCAGGAGAGGGTGGGGAGGTGGGCAGGGGGAAGAGCACTGACTTGAGGCTGTCCTTCATGAGTCTCCTCCTCATGGACCAGCCTGCACCATCAGCAAGGAGCGGGTGATGCCAGAGCCTTCAGCAGCAGGTTGATGTCCTCCGGTTCTTCACGCTGATGACGGTGGTCTTCTCCAAGGCCTGCTCACGTTCCCTGAGCGTCATACTGGCGGTGCAACAGACTGAACATCTCCGCACCAGGTCTGCTTGGAGATGAAGTCTCTGGGCCCCAGCGCACCATGGTGGAGGTGATCTGCTTCTGCCCATGTGTCTGCGGGCAGAAGAGCAAAAAAGCTAGTGCAAGAAATGCCAACTGTATTGTCTGTGTTCATGCTGTCTGCAGGGAAAGCAGCTCAATCAACTATAGCACCGAGTTTTACTGACTTGAGTGTGTCTGGTTTACATTGGCCAGCCAGCCTTGAGAACTGTTACTGTTTATTCCATCTATTGCAAACTGTGCAGCAAATTCTATGTTGGTAAGACATTCACCGCCCACTGGCACCTCTATCAACACCTTGCAAACATCTGCCTTCACCAATCAAACCAGTTCTCCCACTTCATCCAGAACTCATTAACCACGTCAAAGTCATGGCCTTGGGCAGTAGTACGTGACAACTCGGAACGGACCATGCTGGTAATTTTATCTCATTGCCAGACTGGACCCTTTGATCACATGGACCACATGTGACCAACACCTTAAAATAGCTTGTTTTCCATACTGCACTACACTACATCACATTTCCAGAACAACACCAAAACACCCAGAATAGCTTATTTATCATCCTGTGATTACTACACACAACATTTCCTTCCCAAACACCAGAACATCACAGATATAGCAGAGTTCATCCATGCCTGTGGTACTAAACGCACAATTCACAACAACACCAGAGGACTTCTATCATGACATCTGTTTCCTCAGCTTTCTTCTCTACGCTTAACAAAAAGAGTACAGACTTTCATTCAGAGTTCGAATTTGCTAAGGGTCAAACTTCAGTCAGTTCACACCCTTCCTTCATCAATTCTATTAAACTGACACACCACCACACACCACACAGTATCAACCCCGCTTCTAACTTTGTTTCACTCCCACAGACACCCACCACACCAAACAGTATCAACCGCTCCTTAACTTGTTCACTCCCACGACACCACCACCACACCAAACAGTATTTGACTGCCTTCCTAACTTTGTTCACTCCACAGATACAACCACCCACCGAATGGTTTCAACTGCCTTCCTAACTTTGTTCACTCCCACAGACACCACACCACACCGAATGGTTTCAACTGCTTCCTAACTTTGTTCACTCCACAGATACAACCACCACACCGAATGGTTTCAACTGCCTTCCTAACTTTGTTCACTCCCACATGCACCACCACCACACGAATGGTTTCAACTGCACTTCCTAACTTTGTTCACTCCACAGATACAACCACCACACATGGGGTGTTTCTGCCTCCTTAACTTTGTTCACTCCCACAGATACAACACCACACCGATGGTTTCAACTGCCTTCCTAACTTTGTTCACTCCACAGATACAACCACCACACCAAACAGTTCTGACTGCCTTCCTAAATCTGTTCACTCTCACAGACACCACACCACACCAAAACAGTTTCCATACTCTTCTTAAGTCCATTCAATCCGACAGACAGACACCTACCTACTGGGGGTGTTGCCTCATTCTCTGTGGCGACTTGTCTGCCTCCTGGATCTTCCACACCAGGGCCATCGTCGCTGACGCAGGCTGGGTTTAGGGGGTGCTACCACTTCCCGTGCAGTCTCCTCTTCCAGATTCAGCTCCGGCATCTTGCAGTGCTCCATCAGGCTGTGTGGAAGTGCCTCAGGTTCTTCGGATGTCTTCACGGCAGGGCACTCTTTATATCTCGCCTTGCTCCGGAACTTTAGCATTTTGGCATCTAGAAAGAGAACGCAAGGATAATGCCAAATTATTTTTTCTTTTTCTTTTGATCATGTTGATTAACATATTCTATCTTTTTAACTTCAAACAAAACAGTTCCTTTTCCTCTAACACATGCACATGATTTATTTCTTTATATAATTTATTGAATCAGGTTCTCACAGGTTCTCACCAATATCTCCTGCCTTGAAATCTAATTAGATTTACAATTTTTTTTTTTAAAGAATAATAACGGCTAAAAATACACGTATCTATTTAACTTTTGATGTGCAGGTTTATCAGCAGAAATGAAAGGCCTGTTACCTGCTCATGTGGTGGACACCTGAACTCCTTGGTCTTCTTGGCAGTGACGGCAGAGGGCAGGTCAGCATTCTTGATCTTCATTGTACCTCCGCAGCTGATCCTGAATGGGAAGTAGCGGCACTCAGTTTATGAGTTTTACTGCAGTTGATTATCGCTATTACTGTGCATGTCAGACCACCTGTGAGGGAGGAGGGGAATGTTGTGTTGTATATGTGTGTATGTATGGTGCGTGCGTTGCGTATGTGCATGCATGTGTGCGTGGTGTGCGTGTGTAGTAATGACTATAAACACAGGTTGTTCATAAATGTGCACATGCACATGTTTCTATATCTTCTCCACATCCAGAGATTTAGAGATTCAGGAAATGTAAACTTACAGGATTGCATTGTATTTGGACATTGAGTTTGCAATCATATATAAACTATGAAGCAGGTGCACATATAAATGCAACAGAGAGGTTCAGCAGAAGTGTTGGGCACATAAATGTGTGTCTGTGACATGCATGCATTGCATATCCTAACATCACTAGGAAAACAGTGTTTGAATGGAAGCTGATGTGTGCCACTTTCTTTTTCACCTTTAGGTCTGTGCATGTGCACAGTACCCATCTTGCTCACATTTTGAATGTTGGCCACAAAGCTTAGAAGAAGGAGATGATGGATTCTACCGGTGACGAAGCTGCATGTCCAGAGTGCTGCAGAACTCGGACACACCTGTAGACATGTCACAAGCATGTTATCATGACACACCTATATCGTGGCATAACATATTTTAGTGTTGTAGACTTAATTCTACTTGTACATGTCACAAACCTGTTGAAGAACCAATGCTCTTTACACATGGTCACAAACATATTGCAGAACACATGACACACCTTCACTTTTGTCACAAGGATGTAGTATGACATGACGCCCTTCCACATGCTGCAAAATGTTGTAGACATGACACATCTGAACATATCTCACAAATATGTTGCAGGAACATGGCAACCTGTATACATCTAACATACATTGTACAATGCAGCTGTCTTCCTGTTACAAACTTGTACACATAACTGTCTGTTACAAACATGGCCACCTGTACACAACCTTACAAAACAAGTTGTAGAAATGACACACCTGTACATAAGTCATAAACATATGCAGAGCACTGACACACCTGTACATAATACACACTTCTTGAAGAATACAACACCTTTGCACACACATTACAAAAATATTGTAAAACATGACACACCTGCACGCATGTCCCAACATATATAACGTGAAATTGTTTAGAGGTCAACAGTACCACACTCTTCATTTTGTAGCTGAGCCTTTACCTAAATTTCCATGAAGACAGTCATGGTCAGTTAACTTCAAACTTCAGCAGGGCCCTTGCCTGCTTCCCATGAAGGTAGTCATGGTCAATTCGCTTCATACTTCTATTACATATATCTTCATTCGTTATCAGAAGACACAGTGCTGACATTAGAAAGCTTGTGCTTTTTGAGAACATTTTGACATTCAGTACCATTTTATTTCATTGAAATGCTATTCTGTTCTATGGCCTTCAACAGTGATGACCGACAGCTCATCGCATCTTCAATGATGCAAAGATCATATCTGTAAAGGAAACGCCGCTAGGGAAAATGGCAAGGTCAACATGACCTTCACTTACCCACATAAACTGGCACACAGAATGTTGGAAATTACATCCGCTCACTTTGCTTCTGTACAAATCATGTGGTATAGAGTTGGTGAGAAGTGAGGATGGACAAGCAATGTCAGCAATAAAACAGTGAAGGACAAAAAAAAACACTGTGTTGATAGAAGTGTCGAAGCAGCCAGTGATAGATCCCTTACCTCCAGCTTGACGGCTCATCCAGCTGCATGTTCAGGAGTCCATACCCTGAAGGATCTGTGGACATGACAACATCGCACAGTTCACACACTGACAGCAATCTTGTACACAGACATATCCCCTCTCTCAATCCCTGTCCTCCATTGTGTATAGATAAATCATGGATGTACCCTGTCCCTCCATTGTGTATAGATAAATATGGGGAGTTTGTATTATACTCCCTGTTTGGCTAGTATACTTACCATGTCAGACCATAGCATTCCACGGCAGTTAGTTAGCTCTGCAGGCGAGATTTTTTGTGGCTAATGCAGTATAAGACATCACGTGATGTCCACACTACTTCCGCCAGGGAAGAAACCGGTGTAAACTTCCTGTTCCTCATTCAACGAGGCCTATGCACAAGGTAACCCGAGAACCATAGCGCTAGCGGGGAAGGTAGGGTGGGCATTAGAGTCTGACATGGTAAGTATACTAGCCAAAACAGGGAGTTAATACAAACTCCACCATTTGGCGTCATATACTTTACCATGTCAGACCATAGCAGAATTCAAAGGAATCGGAGGAGGGCTTAGTGCCCTAATGGTTTCTGGGGTTAGCAGAGGAATAGATATGGCTGCGTTAGCCGCAAAGAAGTCCTAGACCATCAGCCCTGGTCATGCGGACACCTCTAAAATAAAGGCTTATGAAGGGATTTTCCAGATGCCAGTAGGCTGCCTCGAGGATGTGGTGCAAGAGGACAGAGCGCTGATCGCTGTGCAAGTGGCCAGCGCCCTGCCCTCATGGGCCGGGGAGATAAGAGGGGAGATCCTTTAACGCCTGGGCGTAGGCCGATCTGTCCATCTTGGAAGCATCTAGATAGGACTGGGAGGAGCGCCTGGGGCGCGGGTTCCAGTAGCCCGAATGGAGCCAGCTGAGATCCTAACGAAGAAGATAGGAGAGATAGGAACTACCTATCTGAAAATTGGAAGGCCGTTATGTTATGAGGCCAGACCAGGGAGGGTGAGCGACTCTGGGCCTGAACACTGTTCTCCACTGGGCTGAGGGTTAGCCTGCTGGGGTCCCTTCACTCAGTGAGGAGGAACCCCGCTTTGTGTCGCGCAGAGGGTGAATCCCCGACACGGCAACAGTGGAGGGGGCCTCTATTCGGGGGGAGAGGCTGAGGGAGCGAGCCCCCTTCCCCCACCCCTTTTTTTTTGTTGTTGTTGACACAACAAGGCACGAAGTGTTGTCCGTGGGCAGTGGAGAACAAGTCGGTGCGAGACTTGAGTTGGAAGCAGGGGAAAGGAGGAAGGGCTACCGCGGGCAGGAGAACAAGTCGGTGCGAGACCTGGGGTTGGAAGCGGGGGAGGGGTAGCCTGCCCATCGCTCACTGTGCGTCCCGCACTCCCGAGTATGAGGGTTCTCAAAAGGGGACAGCCCGAGATGGAGGGGGAGTGTAGAGGTTGAACTAGTGCCACTCTCCCTACCCCGTCGCTTGTAAAGACAGGAACACGAACAAGCGTGTATTTAAGATACTGAGCCATGCGCCATTTTTGTGGCCATAGTCAGCATGAGTGTGTGGTTTGTGAGCCATAGATGGCAAATGAGGCGATCTTTCGCACACAGAACATAGAACATAATGTTTTGGGGATCCTAAAACGAGTACTGCTTACCTTGACCCAAGATCCTGAAACGCACACTTTCTGATATGGCGATTGCCTGAGCACCGACGGGAAATGGCGGATGTAAGTATCGCGTCTTCACGTGAAACGAGACTATACAAAACTAGGACGAGACCTTGGGAAAATCAATACTTCAAGGCGAAGTGTCGTCTGCAACGTAGGGCCGTTTGTCGGACACCCATTACGAACATATTTCAGTTAGTACGACTGCTCCCAGATTTTCTGGAACCCCGATCTTGCCAGGCGAGAGTTAGGTAGCGTCTGTGAGATGGGAGTATAAGGATGGAGTTTCGCATGGGAGACTCCTCCCAGTCACCTTAGGGACTGTGTTGCTGGCCGAACCGAATATTCTGGTAGGATTGTTTCGGTTTCGGCCTAGAGGGGATTTTAGGGCGCTTGGGGGCAGTGCCTTAAGCGCCGGGGAGCGAGAGGACGTGCAAGCACGGCAATCTAGCTACCACAGGCAGTTAAGTGGCTCCTGGCTGCGCTGCGCCGCAGCTGAAGGTGATGCGAGTCCTGTTGACCAGGTGTCGCATAAATGGGTCGATGAACAAGAGAGGTCCGTCTCTGGTGTGTCGGGAGCCGGGTCGATGACAGTGGGCGGCGCGTCTCCTCGGCTTGCGCACCCTGGTGCGAGTTGCCGGACCTTCCAGATGGAGGCGAGGGGACTGTGGGGCGATGATGCTGGGTTTAGATCGCTGGGCAGGGGGCGGCTCGGTGATGTCAGTGAAGAAAGGACATTGTCAGAGGGTGGGGCCTCCTACAACCAGGTCAGGGCGACGTTCCAGGGTGAGCACATCGCACAATGAGGAGAAGGTAGTTCTCCTATCTTCAGCCTCAGGGTGTGTCTTGTTCTGGCAGGGTGGGTGGATCTTCGTAGGAGGCAACTTCAGGGGTGCGTGGTGGGTCCGCCTAGCCTAGCTGGGTAGTGGGGGAATGCGAGGGCGGGTCCCTCGTGGCTCTTGATCGCGGCCAGGCTAGGTTGGGGGAGACCGTCCTGCCGATGGACAGCGCCCGAGGTGGGAGACCGGGTCGACCAGGTGGATGAGGCTGGGTGCACATTCCACGTGGGACTGGTCGTGTTGCGTGTTGGATTAAGACTGGTCTCTCTCGGGGGCATAGAGCCAACCGGTCACCGGGGAGGTAGGCGGGCTGTGGCGGCCCTGGGGTGTGGGCAGGATGTCACGAGGACCGGGTAACTGAAACACCAGGGGGGGGGGGGGGGGGGGGGGGATCGAGGGGCCGTGGCCTGTCAGTACCCGCCAGGGCGTGCACTGCACATACACGTCCTTGGTGTGGGCCTGGGAGGGCCTTAGTGGTGGTGGGGAGGACGCGGTAGTCGAGCCCCCTACGCATATGTGTGGATTGGGGCTGGCTGCGGCACCGTGTTACCTTCCCAGAGGAAAAGTCAGGTTGCCCTTGTCCGCTGGTTGATCCTCCCCCAGAGGAACGGGACCGCGGACGGTTGCCCAATGGGAAGCCATTAACTCGACTCCCAACGTCCTGTACCCTAGGGGAATATGTGGCGGTCGATCGGGGTTGGTCGACGGCCCTTGTGCATGGACACGACGGGCTCTTGGCGCGGGTGTGCCACGCGCCCAGAATTATGGACACCGCCGAGGTCGTGCGAGGGCGTGACCATAATATGCTTCCGGTGTCATGGCGCTCCTGAGCACAGGTATTGGTGCACTGTGCCGGTGGGGCAGAGCGCTGTGAGTCCACGTATCAGTTCGGGGGGAAAGTGAAAGTGGCTCATCAAGGTGAGGTGGCGGGTGGTGATCCATCCCAGACCCACCCGTGCTGGTCGTGGCTCGGCAAGGTTCCCAGGGGCTGAGGGTGTGTGGACACAGAATGATAGACAGAAGTCTCACTGCCGTCGGGAGGCTAGAGGGCAAGCCGGCCAATGGAGGATGGGGGGGGGAGAGATTTTCAGTGAGAAGATTTGACTTGGATCAGCCCTTTGAGGCAGCCTTGCCTTAGACTTTCTGGGCAGGTCAAAAGAGAGACATTTAGAAATGGCGGCCGCTTACCTAGTAGCTTCGGACGCAGCGATCGTGTGTCCGTCGGACGGGTAGAGGAGGAATGGTCACGGTCCCCCTCTGGGAAAAGTCATTCCATTACCCTGACCGTACGTTTTCAATGAGACGGATTTCTCTGGATCGGATCGACCCGCGGGTTCTCCGGGAATGTGAGCGACTTCTGAGTGGTGAAGTGGCTCGACCCGACGGTGTCCTTCACCTGTGTGGGCAATGGTGGCAGAGCAAACCCGGAGCACACGATCACAAGAGGAGGTACAAAATGGTCGATCGTGAGAAGAAGTAAATTAATCTCGATCGGCTGTGTGGTTGTTGTGTAAAGGAGTCGAGAAATACGACAGAAAACTCGAACATACCCGTACACGCCACCAACAGGTAGAATGATGAGTAATGTTAGATATCAATCGTGATCAGCGTATAGTATTACGAACTTGTACTAGGACAAAATTTCTAGCACTAAAGTGGATATTGTGTACTAGTACGAAGATATTGAGCACTAAACCGTCTAAGGCAGACCCAGTACAAAGTACGGGCCGGCCAGAAGACAAAATGGTGGGAAACACGACCGACGAGGAGAAAATGGCGGCCGACGACGGCGAGTGTACGATCGTGGAAAATAAACAAAGGGCGTGTGCAGAGAAATACTGTGCAGGTATGTCGAGGACATAGTTGCGTTAAGCTGGGGCACAGAGCAAGGAGACAGTGCCAGAAATGGCACTGACCACAACTCGCGAGAAGTAAACAAAGTCGCGAGGGAAGAAAAGGGAGAGCTGTGCGAAAATGCACAAATCGCGAGAGTACCGACGATCGTGTAAAGGAGAGAAATTATTCATCCAATCCCACCAGGAGACTCTCGATCTACATTGTAATAATGATACATGGGGTAGTAATAAATGTGCACACGTTGGTAGATCAAGAGATCGTCGAGACACCCAATCTACCAGAGTAATGATAAATGGGGGTAGTAATAAATGTGCACACGTTGGTAGATCAAGAGATCGTAGAGACACCTGATCTACCAGGAGTAATGATAAATGGGGAACGATAAATCGCTACATTAGAGCCACACCAGATTACCTCAAATTTTGGGTTTTGGGTTTTTTGGTGCATTGTGTGTCTTTTCATGGTCTTATCAAGAGCTCCAAACCTGGTGATGTGATGTTGCATAATAGCAGAGATAAAGCGAAAAAAAACACTTGTGGCACAGAGCAAGATTACCTATGTGTTTAGGAGCAACAGCGGAACATCCGGCTTTAACCAACTGTGCTGAGAAAGGGATATGTTAAGGAAAGGAAGGGAGGGTAGGCTACCTCTGTACACTTGGCTGATACTTTCCCTGCTGTGAATATATGCTGGCAGCAGGAGGCGAAACGTCTGCCTTCCTCATTACACTGATTTATGGCTGCTCTGCCATGTGGGAGGGGGAGAGGCTAGGACCGTCAGATAAGAGCGCGCTACACCAGGCTTACTACTAGAAGTCTGGTTTGCTCCAATTATGAAGAGCCCTGCGAGGCAGTTTTCAAGCAAGGATGACTATTTTTTGTAAATGTGTGTTTTTATGTTTTCTGTTGAATACTATTTGATGCTGCTAACAGCACTTATACATTACAATTTGAACTTGAACCATTGTGAGTTTGTGACTATTAGAAGTACTCGTGTGACTTCTGCCATTGTTTAAAAACTTCAAGTGGGCATTTCTCAAATCTGCCATTTTGGAGATGAACGGTGTTGCCTCTGAAGTAGCGAAATGTTACTAATGGGGTACTAATATAGTGTGCACACGTTGGTAGATCAGAGATCGTAAGACACTCTCTTACCTGTAGTAAAGGTAAATAAGGTACAGGAAAATACGCCCGGGAGACGGGCCGGGGTACCGCCACACAAGGTGAATGCGGCCAGGCAATATAGCGGACACGCCAACCGTCATGGCACAATCCAATATGGCGGATCGATTGACCGGGAAGGGATCGATCGCCGAGAGTGACGCGCACTGGCGCGCGAGAGTAAATACCCCTGGTGTACCTGTAATAATGCTAAGGAGGTACTAATCAATGTGCACCAGTTGGTAGATAAAGAGATCGTAGACCATCAATTACCTGTGATAAATTAGGTACTAAGCACATGTGCACCAGTAGGCAGATCAGAGATCGTAAGTCACTCGATCTACCTGTAGTAAGGTTGTAAGAGTGCCATATAGGGTACAAATAGATGTGGTCTGGGGAAATCCCCGTACCGGCAAAGCATGTGCGATCGAAAATGGGCACCATGCGGTGAGGCATATGGAGGAGAAGCGATCGTAGTGGAAAATCCAAGATGGCGGGTCGATTGACGGTGAGAGTTAGGTCATCGAAGAGAAGCAATGGGCGCGAGAGTAAAATCGACAAACGCACTGAAGGTATTAAAGGGGCCGAAAGGAGACTCCGTAGAGGGAATGTTAGGATAACAAATGTTTATATTGGCTTAAATGATTGACGGGAGATAGAAGGCGAACTCTTCTTCTTCTTTGTCTTCTTTCTTAAAACATGTCCGCCATCCTAATTTGATGGTAGCAATGTGGGTACAAACCCGATCGACCGTACTAGACAAGCGATCGAGAAGACGATCAGGAGAAGTGATGCAAGGAAAGAAGGAGAAAATAATAGAGGAGGAAAACCTCCATAGCAGTTGAAGCGGTACGAAGACGAGGACGACCACGCAGAGGTCGGCTGAAATGGCGAGAATAAAGATGGAGGCTCGAGCGACCGCGAAGATCGATTGTCGATGTGATGGCTATTGGGAATTAAACAACGCGCGAGATCGATGGAAATCGGTGGAAATGGGGAAGAAAATAACGAGAGAGTGGCTGATGCGTTACTACAAGGGTGACGCGTCCCAAACCCAGGAGTAAGGGACGATGGAGAACAATGGGGTGAAGAGAGTCGTGAGCCGTCACGCCTAGAGCGTGAATAAAATGAAATAAAATGCCATCCATAAGCTCACGCGGCAATGGTACCATGGTCGACGTAAGCCACAACAGAGCAAGTAAGAAGGCAGCACACAAGCAATCTCTTAAAAAAAATAAAATAAAAAAATAAAAAAAAACCAGAAGTATAGGCGAGACAGAGCAAAACCTGTCCTTGTTTGGCAGGAGGCGAGGTTGAATGAGGAACAGGAAGTTTACACCGGTTTCTTCCTGGCGGAAGTAGTTGTGGACGTCACGTGATGGTCATTAGCCACAAAAATTCAGCCTGCAGAGCTAACTAACTGCCGTGGAATGCTATGGTCTGACATGGTAAAGTATATGACACCAAACATGGATGAACGCAACAGTGGGGAAAACAGACATTCCATGAACATACTGAGTATGGCCCTACCACTGACACGATCTCATAATAAACATAATCCTCTGTGAAAGAAATAAGTGATAGGTATGCCAAGCCGCCTTTTGTTTCCTAGTTAAGGGCACCACATCTCTTTCTCTGAGTGTTGTTTCGTTTGAGCTGATCTTTTCCTTTCGTTCAAGCAGAATTCTTCATTCTGAAAAGTAATTCCCAACGGTAGAGATTAACCCTGTGAGAATCTCATACAACCTGAACAAACTGAGCCAAAAGCTAAATAGATCCAGTGATTGGGCTGCTTGAAAGTTATATGGCTGTTTTTGTGAGAGTGAGGAGCCAAACACTGTGATCACTTGTAGACCCACAGATGTCATGGATGAAAGTCCCCCGGGTTAAAACCAAATTTTCACAAAGCATGTTACATGACACACCTAAAACGGGGGAAAAAAACATATTTTAGTGTTGTAGAACAAAAATCATTTTGTACATGTCACAAAACCTGTTTTGAAGAAAACACTGCTTTTTTTTAACAATGTCAAAAACTTTATTGCAAACACAGACACACCTTCACTTTTGCACAAGGATGTAGTAGACATGACCCCCTTTCAAAATTTCAAAAAAACATGTTGAAGACCATGACACACCCTAAACATATTTTCACAAAAATTTGCAGGACTTGGCAAAACCATGTATACTTCTAACAAACTTTGACAAGAAAGCTTTTTCCCTTTTTACAAACTTGTACACAAAATGTACAGGGTTAAAAACAGGACACCTGTAAAACCCCTTACAAACAAGTTGTAGAAATGACAACCTTTTAAATAAGTCATAAACATTTTGCAGAGCATGACACCCTTTACATAAAAACCACTTTTTAAAGGGAATAAAACACCTTGCACACACATTACAAAAATATTGAAAAAACATGACACACCGGGCACCCCATGCCCAAAACAAAATAAAAAACTGAAATTGTTTAGGGTCAACATTTACCACACTTTTTTCTTTTGGGGTACTGAGCCTTTACCAAATTTTCCCATGAAGCCCAGTCATGGTCATTTTAACTTAAAATTTCCAGCGGGGCCTTGCCCTGCTTCCCATGAAGGTATTTCCATGGTTTTTTCCCGTTCATACTTTTTTACAAAAACTTCATTCGGGTTATCAGAAGACACAGTGTTTAAAATTAGAAAGCTTGTGTTTTTGAGAACATTTTGACTTCGAAACCTTTTTTTTTCATTGAAATGCTTTCTTTTTCTAGGGCCCTTAAACAGTGTTCCCCGAACAGCCTAATCGCCTTCAATGGGGAAAAAATCATATTTTGAAAAGGGGAAAGGCCCCCTTGGGGAAAATTTGGCAAGGCAACAGCCCTTCCCTTTTACCCCAAAAAACTGGCCCCCAGAATTTTGGGAAAAATTACATCCCTCATTTTGCTTCGGAAAAATAAGTGGTATAAAAAGGTTGGGTGAGAAGTAGGAGGGACAAGAAAACCCAGACAAAAAAAACAGTAAAGGGAAAAAAAAAAACACTGGGGTTATGGGAAGTGTGAAGCAGCCAGTGATAAAACCCCTTTACCTCCAGCTTGACCGGCTCATCCAGCTGCATGTTCAGGACCCATACCCTGAAGGTTTCTGTGGACATGACAACATCGCAAAATTCACCCACGACAGCAATTTTCTGTAACAGAATCCCCCTCTAAAAAAATCCCCTGCCCCCTCCCATTTGAAATAGATAAATCATGGAGGGCCCCTGTCCCCCCCTTTGGGAATAGATAAATTTTGGGGAGTTTGTTTTAAACTCCCTGTTTGGTAGTATACTTCCCATGTCGACCATGCATTCCAGGGGGCAGTTATTAGCCCCGCAGGCCGTTTTTTTTTGGGTGGGTTTTGCGGGTAAAAAACCCTTTCACGTGATGTCCACAAATTTCCGCCGGGGAAGAAACCGGTTTTTTTAAACTTCCTGTTCCTCATTCAAAAAAGGCCTATCACAAGGTCCCCCCGGAAAACCCAAATTAGCGCTAGGGGGGAAAAGGTGGGGTTTGGGAAATTGGGAGTCTGACATGGTAAGTATACTACCCAAAAGGGAGTATAAAAAAACCCTCCCCATTTTGGCTTTCATTTTATTTTTACCATGTCAGCCCAACAAATTCAAAGGAATCGGGGGAGGGCTTAGTCCCCTAATGGTTTTTGGGGGTTAGAAAAAGGGGAATAGATATGGCTGCGTTAGCCGCAAAAAAAAGTCCCTAGAACCTTTCACCCCCTGGTCAGGGCGGAACCTCAAAAATTTAAAGGCTTTAAAGGGTTTTTCCCAAAGATGCCAGTAGGCGCCTCGAGGAGGGTGGTGCAAGAGGAAGAGCGTTTGAATCGCTGGGGAAAAGGAGCCAGCGCCCTGCCCTCATGGGGGGGGGGAGATAAAGGGGGATACCCTTATACCCCGGGGCGTGGGCCGATTGCCCATTTTGGGAAGCATCTAGATAGGACGGGGAAAGGGCCCGGGGGCCGCGGGTTCCCAAGCCCCAAAATGGACCCAAAGCTGAGACCCTAACGAAGAAGATAGGGGGATAGGAACTACCTATCTGAAAATTGGGGGGGCCGAGGTTATGCCCCCGACCAGGGGGGGGTGAGCAAATCTGGGCCCTAAACCCACGTTCTTCCACTGGGCGGATTTTTACCCTGCTGGGGGTCCCTTCACTCGTGGGGGACCCCCCCGCTTTGTGTCGCGCAGGGGTAAAATCCCCGCACGGAAACAGTGGAGAGGGGCCTCTATTGGGGGGGAAGCTGAGGGGCGAGCCCCCTTCCCCCCCCCCTTTTTTTTTTGTTGTTTTTGAACAAACAAGGCACCAAATTGTTGCCCGGGGGGCCGGAGAAAAAGTGGGTTGCGAGATTTTATTTTTGGAAAGCGGGGAAAAAGGGGGAAAGAGGAACCGCGGGCAGGGCCCAAGTCGGTGCGAGACCGGGGGTTGGAAGGGGGGGGGGGCCTGCCATCCCCAAATTGCGTCCCCCCAATCCCGAGGTATGAGGGTTCTAAAAGGGGGGGCCACCCGAGATGGGGGGGGAGTTTAGGGGTTTTTGAACTATTTGGGCCACTCCCCCCTACCCGTCCGCTTTTAAAGCGGGAACAAAAACAAAGCGTTTTATTTAAATATGACCATGCGCATTTTTGGGCCATAGTCCATGAGTGTGGGGTTTTTTGTGACCCCCATAGAGGGGCAAAATTGAGGCGATCTTTCGACACAAAAACTAAAAACTTAATTTTTTGGGGGAAACCTAACAAGGGTTTATGTTCCCCTTGCCCCCAAGTTTCCTGAAACGCCACTTTCCTATTGTCGTTTCCCCTGAGCACCGACGGGAAAAGGGCGGATGTAGTACCCGCGTTCTTACGTGAAACGAGACATCCCAAACAGGACGAGCCCTTGGGGAAAAAATCAATACTTCAAGGCGAGTGTCGTCGGGCAACGCAAGGGTTTGTGGGAAACCCCTTTACGAACTTATTTAAAGTGTAAGTACGACTGTTCCCCTTTTTGGGGGAAAACCCCGATTTGCCGGGCGAGAAGGGGGTAGCGTCGGGGAAGGGGGAAATTTAAAAGGATGGAGTTTCGCATGGGGGACTCCCCCATCCCCTTAGGGACTGGGTCTGGGGCCCAAAAACCTTTTTTTTTTGGTAGGATTTTTTGGGTTTTTGGGCCCAAAGGGGGGAATTAGGGCGCTTGGGGGGGCAGTCCCTTTAAAAACCCCGGGGGAGCGAGGGGAAACCGTGCCAGCACGGAAACCTAGCTACCAAACGGGCATTTAAAATGGCTCCGGGGTGGGGTGTCCGCCGCACCCTAAAAGGTGATGCGAGACCCGTTGCCCAGGTGTCGCAAAAATGGGCCGCCGGAAAAAGAAGATTTCCGTCTCCTGGTGTGCCCCGGAGCCGGGGTTTTCCGATGACAGTGGGAGGGGCCCGGGCCTCCCCCGGTTTGGGCGCACCCCGGGTGCGAGTTGCCGGCCCTTTCCGATGGGGGAGGGACTGTGGGGGATGATGCTGGGTTTAGATCGCTGGGGAGGGGCCGGGTCGGGGATGTCAGTGAAAGAAAGGACAATTTTTTGAGGGTGGGGCCCCTCACAACCCGGGGAGGGCGCAAACCCTTTTAAAGGGGAGCACAAAAGCACAATTTAGGAAAGGGGTTTTTTCCCTTTCCCCATCTTCAGCCCTCAGGGTGGGGCTTGTTCCCGGGGGTTGGGTGGAATCCCTTGTCGGGGGCAACTTTAAAGGGGTGGGGTGTGGGTTCCCCCCCTAGCCAAGTGGGTAGTGGGGGGGTGGAGGGCGGGTCCCTTTGGGCTCTATGATGGCGGGCCCGGGGGTTTTGGGGGAAACCCCCTCCTTGGGGATCGGAAGGCCCCGGGGGGGAGACCCCAGGTCGACCCGGTGGGTGAGGCCCGGGGGGCCACATTCCAAACCCTGGAGCCCGGTCGGGGTTGCGTGTTGGAATTTTAAAACCCGGTCTCTCTCGGGGGATTGAAACCACCGGGCCCCGGGGAGGTAGGCGGCTGTGGCGGCCCTGGGGGTTTGGGCCGGATGTCCCCCGAAGGGCCCGGGGAACCAAACAACCCCGGGGGGGGGGGGGGGGGGGTTAAACGAGGGGCCGTGGCCCGTCGTACCCGCCCCGGGACTGCACTGCCAAATTAACGCCTTTGGGGTGGGCCTGGGGGGGCCTTAGTGGTGGTGGGGAGGAAAGCGGGAGTCGAAACCCCCCCCCCGCAAATGTTTTGGGGTTTGGGGGGCTGCGGCACCGTGTTCCTTTTCCCCCGAGGAAAAGGGCAGGTTGGCCCCTTTTCCCGCCCGGTTGATCCCCCCCAGGGAAACCCGGGGCCGGGGACGTTTCCCAAGTGGGAAGCCAATTAACTCGACTCCCCCAAAGCCTTTACCCCCAGGGGAATTGTGGGGTCGTTTGGGGTTGGTCCCGGCCCCCGTGCATGGGGCCGGGCCCGGGGTCTTGGCGCGGGGGGTGGGCCACGCGCCCAGAAAATTTTGGGGCAAAAAGCGGGTCGTGCACCGGGGGGGGGACCATAAACTGCTTCCGGTTATGGCGTCCTTGAGCACAGGTATTGGGTGAAAACCTTTTTGCCCCGGGGGGGCAAAAGGGGCTGGGGGGTCCCGTATCAGGGTTTGGGGGGGGAAAAATGAAAAGTGGCCCCTTTAAAGGGGAGTGGCGGGTGGGATTTCCCTCCCGACCCCTCCCCGGTGGGTTCCCTGGGGTCGGCCCAAAAATTTTCCCCCGGGGCTGAGGGTCTGTGACACAGGGGAAAAACAGAAGTTAATGCACGTCGGGAAAGGGTAGAGGGGAAGCCCCCAATGGAGATGGGGGGGAGGGGGGAAAATTTTTGTGAGAAGATTTACTTGGAACAGCCCTTTGAGGGGAGCCTTTTTCCCTTAGACTTTCTGGGGAGGTCAAAAAAAGAGACCTTTTGAAATGGCGGCCCCCTTACCTATGCCTTCGGACGCGCGATCGGGGTGTCCGTCGGACGGGGAGGAGGAAAAGGTCCCCGCGGGCCCCTGCGGAAAAAATCATCTCCAAACACCCCCGACCGTACGTTCTTTTTTGAGAACGGGTTTCCCCCGGGTCGGAATCGACCCGCCGGGGTTTTCCCGGGGAAATTTTAGGATTCTGAGTGGTGAAAATGGCCGGAACCCCCCGGTGTCCTTCCCCCATGTTTGGGGAATGGTGGCAGGGGCAAACCCGGAAACACACGATAAAAAAAGAGGAGACAAAATGGTCGATCGAGAAGAAAATAAATTTAAACTCGATCGGCTGTGTGGTGTTTTTGTAAAGGTGTCGAGAAAATCGACCAAAAAAACTCGAACTACCCGTACAAAGCCACCAACAGGAAAAATGTGGGGAATGTTAATATTAAAACGTGTCACGTTTTAGTATTACGAACTTGTATAGGACCCAAAATTTTTAGCATAAAGTTGGGTATTGGGGGTATAGTAGAAGATAATAGACTAAACCGTCTAAGGCAGACCCAGTCCAATACGGGCCGGGCCGAAAACCAAAAAGGTGGGAAAAAAACGACCCAAAGGGGGAAAAAATGGCGGCCGACGACCGGCGAGTTTTCGATCTGGAAAATAAACAAAGGGGTGTGCAGAGGGAAAAATGGGGGCAGGATGGGGAGGAAAATAGGTTTCGTTAAGCTGGGGGCACAGAGCAAGGAGGCAGTGCCCGAAATGGAAATGACCACAATCGCAGAGAAAACAAATCGCGAGGGAAGAAAAAGGGAAGCTGTGCGAAAGGGACCAAAAAAAAAAAAAAACGCGAGAACCGACGATCGTGAAGGAGAGAAATTTTTTCAAACCAAAACCCCCCAGGAGACCCCTCGATCTACATTGTAATAATGAAATTTTTTAAAAGGGGGAGAAAAAAATGTGCACCTTGGGGAGATAAAAAGATGTCGAGACACCCAATCTCCGAATAATGTAAATGGGGGGAGTTAAAAATGAGCACACTTGGGAATCAAAAAGATCGTAGAGAAACCTGATACCAGGAGTAAAAAGAAAAATGGGGGAAAAGATAAAAAAACGCTAATTAGAGCCAAAACCCAAATTAACCCCCCAAATTTTGGGGTTTTGGGTTTTTTTGTGGGATTTTTGGGGTTTTTTTCATGGTTTTCAAGAAACTCCAAAACCCCGGTGATGTGATGTTGCCTAATAGAGAGATTAAAAGCGAAAAAAAAACTTGTGGGACAGAGGGAAAATTAACCCATGTGTTTGGGAACAACGCGGAACATCCCGGGTTTAAAACCAAATGTGGGTGAGAAAAGGGGTATGTTAAGGAAAAAAGGGAAAGGGGGGGTAGGGTACCTCTGTACACTTTGGTGAAACCTTTTTCCCTGCTGTGAAAATTTTGCTGGCAGCGGGAGAGCGAAAACGTCTGCCTTCCCCATTACACTTTTTTTGGCCTGGCCCCTCCATTGGGAGGGGAGGGGTAGGGCCCCGTAGTAAGACCGGGGGGCTACACCAGGTTTCTACTAGAAGTTGGTTGCTCCAAAATTTTGAAGAGCCCTGGAGGGAGTTTTCAGCAAGGAAGGGTAATTTTTGTAAAGGGGTTTTTTTATGTTTTCTGTTGAATACTATTTGATGCTGCTAACCACTTTACTTTACAATTTGAACTTGAACCATTTGATTTTTTGGATAAAAAGTACTCGGTGACTTCTGCCATTGTTTAAAAATTCAAGTGGGCATTTCCAAATCTGCCTTTTTTGGAGATCCCGGTGTGCCCTGAAGTAGCGAAATGTTACAAAAGGGGTACTAATAAGTGTGAAACCTTTGGGTAGATCAAGAATCGTAGCATTTTAACCTGTAGTAAGGTAAAATGGGTACAGGAAAATACCCCCGGGGAAGGGGGGGGTAGCCACAAAGGTGAAGCGGCCAGGCAATTAGCGGCACGCAACCGCAGGGACAATCCAATTGGGGATCGATTCCCCCGGGAAGGGATCGATCGCCGAGGTGACGCGCATGGGGGGCCAGAGTAAAATCCCCCTGGGTCCCTGTAATAATGAAAGGAGGACTAACAATGTGCACCGTTGGAGAAAAAGAAAACGTAGCCCATAAAATTACCTGTGAAAAATTAGGTACTAAGACAGTCACAGTAGGCGACAAGAATGAAGTCACTGATCTACCCTTTTGAAGGTAGTAAGAGTGCATATAGGGTACAAAAGATGGGTCTGGGGAAATCCCGTACCGGCAAGCTGTGCGTCGAAAATGGCACCATGCGGTGAGGCAATATGGGGGAGAAACCGAGTATGGAAAACCCGATGGCGGGTCATTGACCCGGGGAGATTAGGTCTCGAAAAGGGAACAAAGGGGGGAGAGTAAAATCGACAAACGCACTGAAGGGGAAAAAAAGGGGGCCCAAAGGGCTCCTAGAGGGAATGTTTGGATAACAAATGTTTATAATTTGGGTTAAAGATTACGGGAGATAGAAACAACTTCTTTTTCTTTTTCTTTTTTCTTTAAAAAATGTCCGCCATCCAATTTTTATGGTAGCAATGGGGGTACAAAAACCCCATCGACCGTACTAGACAAGCGATCGAAGAGACGATCAGGGAGAAGGATGCAAGGAAAAGAAGGGAAAAAAATAGAGGAGGAAAAACCCCCATACAGTGAAGCGGACGAAAACCCGGGGCGACCCCGCAGGGCGGGTGAAAAGGCGGAATAAGATGAGGGTCGAGCGACCGACGAAGCGATTGTCGATGTGAAAAGGGATTGGGGAAAAAACAACGCCCGAGATCGATGGAAAACGGTGGAATGGGGAAGAAAATAACGAGGAGTGGCTGTGCGTTACTACAAGGGGACGGTCCCCCAAACCCGCCCAGTAAGGGACGAATGGAAACAAGGGGGGAAAAGAAGTGTGGCCGTCCGCCCGAGCGTGAAAAAAATGAAATAAAAAAAGCCCTTAAACCCCCGCGGCAATGGTACCCCCTGGTCGAACGTAAGCCCCAACAGAGCAATAAAAAGGCAAGCAACAAACAATTCTTAAAAAAATAAAAAAAAAAAAAAAAAAAAACAGAAGTATAGGCGAGACAGAGCAAAAACCTGTCCTTGTTAGGCAGGAGGCCGAGGTTGAATGAGGAACAGGAAGTTTACACCGGTTTCTTCCCTGGCGGAAGTAGTGTGGACGTCACGTGATGGTCATTAGCCACAAAAAATCTCAGCCTGCAGAGCTAACTAACTGCCGTGGAATGCTATGGTCTGACATGGTAAAGTATATGACACCAAACATGGATGAACGCAACAGTGGGGAAAACAGACATTCCATGAACATACTGAGTATGGCCCTACCACTGACACGATCTCATAATAAACATAATCCTCTGTGAAAGAAATAAGTGATAGGTATGCCAAGCCAGCCTTTTGTTTCCTAGTTAAGGGCACCACATCTCTTTCTCTGAGTGTTGTCTTCGTTTGAGCTGATCTTTTCCTTTCGTTCAAGCAGAATTCTTCATTCTGAAAAGTAATTCCAACGGTAGAGATTAACCCTGTGAGAATCTCATACAACCTGAACAAACTGAGCCAAAAGCTAAATAGATCCAGCTGATTGGGCTGCTTGAAAGTTATATGGCTGTTTCTTGTGAGAGTGAGGAGCCAAGCACTGTGATCACTTGTCAGACCCACAGACTGTCATGGATGAATAGATACCACCCCTCAAGGAAGCCACAAAGGCAAAAAACAGCTTACTGTGGCAGTGGTTGGGATCGAAGACTGAAGGGGCCAGAAGAGAGAGGAGATGATGGAGGTCATCGTCATCCAGGAGACCCATCACCAGCAGGTTGTTGCACACCTTCACCAGAGGCCTGAAAGGCATACACCAAAACAGATCACCATGCATGTATGTTACAGACCTGGCATACAGTGTACTGATCACCATACAGTGCAGGCACAGTACAGACCAGAGACACAGTATACAGATCACCATACAGAACATATACATGACATACCAGAGACACAGCATACAGATCACCATACAGTCCATGTACACAACAGACCTGACACACAGCATACAGATCACCATACAGTCCATGTACACAACAGACCAGAGACACAGCATACAAATCACCACATAGTCCATGCACACTACAGACCTGACACACAGCGCACAGGTCACCATACAGAACATGTACACGACAGACCAGAGACAGCATACAGATCACCACACAGTCCATGTACACTACAGACCTGACACACAGCCCACAGATCACCATACAGAACATG
Organism: Conus ventricosus; assembly: GCA_018398815.1. NCBI lineage: Eukaryota > Metazoa > Mollusca > Gastropoda > Neogastropoda > Conidae > Conus > Conus ventricosus. The sequence goes on from CM031598.1 coordinate 18,466,533, forward strand.
TACACTAAAAAGTTAACACACAGCAACAGATTATTCAACAGTACATGTACAACACATATCCGAGACACAACATACAGTTTGGCGTCATATACTGTACCATGTCAGACAATAGCATTCACGGCAGTTAGTCAGCTCTGCCAGGCCGAAGTTTTTGTGTGGCTAATGCATTAATAAGACAGTCACGTGATGCCCAACCCGCTTCCGCCGTAGGAAGAAGCCAGTGTCAACCTCCCGTACCTCATTCTCTCTCGGCCTGCCGTCCAAGCAAGATAAGTCTTGTGCTCTGTCTCACCTTCTCTTTGCCGTTGTGTTAAGATAGCTTTGTGTTTGCTTCTTTGCTTATTTGTTGTGGCTTGCGCGCTTCACCTTTTTACTCTGGAGCCGGTGGGGCTTTGGTTTGGTGTGCTTTATTAATCTATTTAACCACGCCATTCTCGCCTTTGTGCCTTTGTCTCGGCACTCGCGACTTCGCCTTCCGTTCTTTTCGATCTTCGAAAGTCGGAACTCCATCGCCGGTTTCATCTTTCTCACCCTTTTTTGCCTTTACGGCCCCTTGTTCTCCAAGTCTCAGTCCCTTCTCCTTCCATTCGGACTCCCGATTCGACTAACTTCCACGTCGTCCACTCGGTTTCCATTTCTTCACCGGTCGTTTCCGCCATTTTGTTTCGACCGGCCAAAACCGGCGTCACTTACGATCGACCTTCCTCGATCTAACACTGAGATCTCGTTACATTTACTACACTTCCAGTGTCTCTCCCGAGGTTGGTTGAGCTCTTTCTATCCCTCGATCCACCTCTTTGTCTCCCCTTTGCGATCGTGCGTTCCGTGTTTGTCCCCCACCACCAGTGCCCAACATGGTGAAGGGCACTAACGGCTCGAGACGCTCCATTGTTCGGCAGTCGCTCTCTACCCCGGAGGGGCCGCGTGTCGATTCCACGGGACAAACCGCTCACGCACACGATGAGCGTACGATCGGTGTAGAGGAGGGTTCCGCGCAGGGGACGTGCGAGCATCATTACGATTCCCCCTCTACCCGATCGGCGGACACACGATCGTCGCGATCAAAGTCCAACAGGCAGTCTCAGTCGAACGGGCAATCGGCCGTCATCGCCGACTGTTTTTTCATTCTCATCTTTCCCTAAGCCCAAATCCAAGGGCAAGGCCCCCATGAAAGGACCTGCCCGTTCTAAATCTTCCCGTTCCCCGACTGGATCGCCTGTTCGCCTTCGATCGCGTAAGGAGACCCTCTCCTATACATGCCGCGTCCGGCGATAAATCGGCCCCTGGGGACCCTTGCCGAGACCCGGACCGGCACGGGTGACGACTCGCGGCCGGAATCACCGCATGTCACCCGATCTAATGAGACTCGTGACGCTAGCACCTCCCCCACTAACGTCACCCAGTCTCATCGCGCTCTCCCCAACCGTGTCCGGTTCAGCCACGACCCGGACACGAGGAGCGTCAACACTCCGGTGGAGGGGCTGTGGACAGTCTTCGGTGGTACCCCCCACTGACCACAACCCGGGTCAGGTACGCAGGCATTGACTAGCTCGGATCTGCGCCCTAACCCCCGACGGTCGAACCACCCCGATCGATCGTTTCAATCTCCCCTAGGGGTACAGGACGTTGGGGAGCGGACTTCTTCCGCTCCCCTATTGGGCAACGTCCGCGGTCCCGTTCCTCCGGGGGAGGATCGACCAGCGAGACCAGGGGTAACCTTTCGTCCCTTGAGGCTTACGCGTCGACTCAGCCATCCCCGTCCGCTACCACACGGCCAGGAGGCTCGGCGACCGTAACACCCACCGACCCCTCTGCCACGCAGGGGGCCGGCACGGACCCCACCCGGGAGATGCAGGAGGCAGTGCTCTCCCTTGGTGCTCAAGGTTACCCGGGTCCCCGAGGAGACGCTGCCTCTGGGCTGCCACAGCCCGTCTTTCTCCCCGGGGACTGGTGGTTCTATTCCCCCGAGAGGAATCAGTGGCTTAGCGCTGACTCTTCCCCTGACTCCATCTTCGGTCTCATGTGGCATCCGGCCTCCCAGAGCTGGATCGACCTGGGCCCCCCTTCCTCTCGGGCGCTGTCCGATCGGCGGTCCCCTAGTTTACACGCCGATTATGGAACCACCGGGGAGCCGTCCTCGTTTTTCCCCTCTTCCAACGAGGTCGGGACTCCCACGCACCCCTGACCTGGCCTTCCGAAGGTGGACCTGAACTTCCCCTTCACGAATACACTGACCCACAACTTGAGGAGGGGTTCGAGGATTCCCTCCCCAGTCTGGGGACCTTTCCATTTTGGAGAGCTGGCGCCCAGATCTTGTTGTTAGGGAATCCCCTCCCTCTAACAACATCTTCTCCCTTTCCCGTTTCACTGGGTCCCCCCCCACCCAGCGATCACGGCCAAGGATAGCCGCCCCCCAGACCATCACTCCTTTGTGGGACAGATCGGCCCTCTCTCGCCAGGGGTGCACATGCCGTCCCTCCACCGGGGATTGACTTCTTGTCAGCCCCCAACGCGGCCCCAGTAGGAGTATTCCTCAAGGACTCGCGTCAGGCCCCCATGTCTTTTCTCTCTTCTCTGCCAATCCGGCCACCAGGGAGATTGCCATTTCCCCGGCCGACCTCAGGCTCACTCCCAACCTCCCCCCTCCCACATCACCTCTCTTTCTATCAAAACCCTGATAGAGTGGGACAGAATTGCCAGGGCTGGCATTCTACACACCACCGCGGGACATGCCTTCATTGACATGTTCCCACAGCGAGCTGAGGAACTCTGGCCAAAGAAGGGCGGCACTGTCTCAGCGTCTCCGGACCCTGACGACACTGAGGCAGACTCCAGCCTGTTTGATGACCCCCTAGTGCGTTTTCTTGTCAACAAGATAGCACACCACCTTGGGGCTGCGGCGGACAGCGCAGCCAGGAGTCACTTTAACTGCCTTTTGGCAGTGAGAGATGCTATGCTATCACAGGCCCATCTCTCCCCAGCGCTCAAGGCGGCCTTACGCTGCATTCCGGTCAGGAGCAGTCGCTTTTCAGCGACTACTCTGCTGCTGTCATTACCCATGCCGTCGAGGAGCGCAAACAGGCCGCTTCTTTTGCGACCAAGACCCCTTGTCAGCATCGCCCTTCTAGACCATTCGTTCGTCAGGCCCTACCCCCAGCCAGACCCCAGCCCTACCCCAAGCAGCGTCCCTCAAGGCCCGCCAAACACCCTACTTCCACCCGGCTAGGCCCAAACCGAAAACCCCCAACAGAATTTTCGGTTTGGCCAACAGGCCAGCCCCGGAGGTGACTAGCAGACTCGCCTTCGAGAGGCGGGAAATGTCAGTCTTCTCGACCCCCCTCGGCCCCTCTGCCCCCCTGGCAGGCAGTCTGTCCCGGCATGCCCACCAGTGATGGCGCATGGGTCTCAACCCCTGGGTAGTATCTGTTCTACAGGAGGGGTTCCGTCTACCCTGGGCACACGAACGCCCCCTCTTCTGTCCTCCCCTCCTCCTTCCCCCGGCGATCCGCCGCCCGCCCAGGCGGAGGCCCTTCGCCTGGAAATCGAGGAGCTTCTCCGGAAGGGCGCCATCACCGAGATACCCCACCCCAACCCCGGGTTTTACTCTCGTCTGTTTGTAGTCCCCAAGTCCTGGGGCGGCTGGAGGCCCATCCTCGACCTTCCCCTCTCAACAAATTCCTCAGGCCAACCAGATTCAAGATGGAGACCCCGGCCCAGATCAGGGACTCCATCCACTATCTGGACTGGGCCACTTCTATAGATCTGAAAGATGCCTACTTTCACATCCTCATTCACCCGTCCCACAGACGATACCTTCGTTTCGTCTGCGGGGCCGAGTGTTTCAATTCAAGGCTCTCCCTTTCGGACTCTCCCTGGCTCCCTTCCTCTTCACGAAGGTAGTCAAGGAGATGGCGCCCTTGCCAGACAGGAGGACATTCGCCTCTTGGTTTACCTCGACGACTGGCTCGTCTTCGCTCCCACTCAGGCCCTGGCCCAATCCCACACCTCCAAACTACTACAAACCCTTTTCTCCTCTCTGGGGTTCGTCACCAACCCCTCCAAATGCGAGCTCTCGCCCAGTCAGCGATTCACCTTTCTGGGCATGAGCTTCGACACCACCTCCATGGTAGTCTCCCCGACCCCGGAGAGGTCCGCCCGCCTAGTGGACCTCATCTCCCACCTTCGACTCTCTCCCCTTACTTCGGCAAGGACACTTTCCTCCCTTCTGGGGATGATGGAGTCCCTGTCTCCTCTCATTCCCCTAGGCAGAGTTCCCAAGCGACAGCTTCAGAGGGATTCCGCCGTCGTTGGTCCCAGACCAACGACAGCTGGAACCAGACCATTCCCCTAGGGCCTTGGTTCGTTTGGGCCACGGAGGAGTGGCTCAGCCCCTCCACCCTGGCCCCCGGAGTTCCCATCTCCCTCCCATCCCAGGCCCTGGAACTTTACACAGACGCCTCCAACTCGGGCTGGGGGCCCATTTGGAGAGCAGTCACGCCTCGGGGGTTTGGGATCCTCTGACTGCTCGTCTTCACATCAACATCTTGGAACTGGAGGCGGTCAGGCTCGCCCTCCTCCAATTCCAGTCCATGGTCTCCCACCGATTCGTTCTCTTTTCACGGACAACACTTCGGTAGCTTGTTACATCAACAGGGGGGGGGCACACTCCATCGGCCTCTCCCTCCGTACAGAGGCCCTCCTCCGCTGGTGTCACACGCAGGGGGTCACCCTTCGCGCGAGACACATAGCAGGGACACACAACATCCTGGCAGACTCTCTCAGCCGCTCCAAGTCTGTCCTCCACACGGAATGGACCCTCAGCAGGCACACCCTAACAACCGTGTGGGAACATTGGTTCAGACCCATGATCGACCTGTTTGCCACACGATTCAACCATCGTCTGCCAGTGTATGTGTCTCTGTCCCGGACCCCCAGGCTTACGCCATCGATGCCCTATCCCTTCTCTGGTCCGGCCTCATAGCTTACGCCTTCCCTCCCTTCCCGATCCTCCACAAGGTGATCAGGAAGGCGAGACTCGAGAGAACCCAGGCTCATTCTCATAGCCCCATGGTGGCCCCTCAGTCCTGGTTCCCGGACCTCAAGTCCCTCACTCACGCACCCCCTCTCCAGTTGAACACCAGGTGGGACATGCTCAGGCAACCCGTTCGGGTCTCCCTCACTCGAATCCCCAGATGCTTCGCCTCCACGCCTGGCTTCTGTGCCAACCCGGTTGCGAGCATCTAAATCCACCTCTCGAACGGACAGGTCCCAGTCCGTCCTCAGTATCCTCTCCATCGCCGGGGCCTCTCAGGAACTCCGAGACCTAGCCGAGCTATGCACAGAGTCCCTTTACGATTACAGATGGAGGAAATGGGTCGCATGGTGCAAAGACAATTCTGTCCCTCACAATCGCCCCTCCAATATCCAGATAGGAAATTTCCTGTCCCACCTTAACCTCTCTGCTAGCTCCATCCGTGGCTACAGGTCGGCCATCTGCACGACCATCCGCCAAATGGGCGGACCTTCCTCTGAGAATGACTTCCTTCTCAGAGAGATCTCCAGAGGGGCTGCTCTTCGTGAGGCCCAATCCCCTAGACGTGTCCCCTTTGGGACCTCTTCACTGTACTTGACGTCCTCAATCAACCCCCCTTTGAGCCTGTCTCCTCCATTCCTTTCGACCTTCTGTCTATGAAGACTACCTTTCTCCTCGCCCTCGCTTCCGCCAGAAGGCGAGGCGAGATCCATGCCCTTAGCGGGGACCCCAGAGACATTGCCTTCCACAGAGACGGCTCCGTCTCTCTTAAGTTCCTTCCAGAATTCCTAGCCAAGAACCAGGAACCCGGTAGTGCCTCTCCTTACCTCGTCATCCGCCGCTGGCGGATACACTAGGGGAGACACCTCTTCGGACATAGCCCTTTGCCCTTCTCGATGTCTAACACACTACTGGAACGCTCGCGCCCCAGGCGCGTTTCGCAAAGACGTCTTCTTATTTCCATCAACCCCAGTAACACGAAAGACATATCAGCTGGCACTGTCTCTAGGTGGCTCTCCAACACGGTCAGAACGGCCTATTCCCAGGCTCCAAGGACCTCCCGTCTTGTCCCCCCGGGCTCATGAGGTCAGAGCGCTGGCCGCTTCGGCAGCATTCCAGCACTCTGTTCCCATGCGCCACCTCCTGGAGGCAGCCTTCTGGCGTTCGGAAAATCCCTTCATAAAATTTTATTTAAGGGACATCCGCATGACCAGGGTGATGGTTCTAATGGGATATCCTTTGTGGCGGCTAATGCATCCATATCGGGTAACCCAGGAACCACTAGGGCACTCGCCCTCCTCCTTTTCCTATGAATTCTGCTATTGTCTGACATGGTACAGTATATGACGCCAAAATGGGGAGTTTGTATTATACTCCCTGTTTGGCTAGTATACTTACCATGTCAGACTCTAACGCCCGCCCTGCCTTCCCCACTAGCGCCAAGGTTCTGGGGTTACCTTGCGCGCAGGCCTCGATGAATGAGGTACGGGAGGTTGACACTGGCTTCTTCCTACGGCGGAAGTGGGTTGGGCATCACGTGACTGTCTTATTACTGCATTAGCCACACAAAAACTTCGGACTGGCAGAGCTGACTAACTGCCGTGAATGCTATTGTCTGACATGGTAAGTATACTAGCCAAACAGGGAGTATAATACAAACTCCCCATATCACCATACAGTGCACGTGCACCTCAAACCTGACACACAGCACACAGATCACCCTAAATCACGGATGGAACAGCCAAACAGAAAGTACAGACCTGAGGACAAGAGCAGCTTGGAAGAAGCAAGAGAAAACAGAATCTTCCTGAACTCTTCTTTTACCAACAGTCCATTGTGGCCCTTCATTATGTCTGTAAGTACAAGTTGCCTTTTGTTTGGCTTGACTGTAATGCATAGTCATACACATCTAAACTTATGTACTTAAACCATTTCCACATACAAACGCATTCCAACTCATAACTTATGAAATTCATTATCACTGAAAGTTGGTAAACCAATAAAAACCCTGCAAAGAAATCGTAACAAATCAGTGATCATGACATCTATTTCCTAACCCGACTGCACAAAGTACATGAACCTACACAAAAAGGTTGGCATTGGAGCCTCCAATGGGTCCCGTATGTGGGCTGCTCCTTCTCCATGGCTGTGGTGAGGGACTGCATGACAAATGACTTCAGTTTGTCGATGGGGAAGTAGGCGGCCGTACTGTCCTTGCCGTTCTTCTGTATTCTGCACAGACACATTGAATTCTCCACCTGTCTAAAATAATGCCAGCCATGACAGTCCTGACAGGTTTCTGTGTCTTTCAGCAATCAAAGTCAAAATGGGTGTTGGCAGGTACACAGCAAACAACAGAGCCCATGTTTTGACTGAACTGTGCATGGATCTTCACTAAGCCTGTCCTTTCAAACCTTTATGCTACCAGTTCTTCCCATGAATGTGCGAGTGTATGATCATAAAACCTGCTCCCTAGATTCATACTATGCAATGACAGATGGATATCTATCAGAACTCCAATTTTGCCACATTTCCTCCTTCAACCAATCCCCATCCACATCTTCTCCCCCAGAATGTTCCAGTCTTCAATCTTTTTTTTCTTCTTCTGTCATACCCAATACTATCTGAAGTAAAACACAGAGATTCCCAGACTGTAACTGTTTTCAGTCTCTTTCTGTACCATCTGAAATGGTAAATGGCGATTCAAAGACTATACCTGCCTTGAATCTGTTTTCCATACTATCTGAAATGAAACTCAGTGATTCCCAGACTATACCCATCTTCAATCTTTTATACCATCTGAAGAAAAGCGCAGGGATTCCAAGACTGTACCTCTCGTCAGTCGTTCCTATACTACCTAAAGAAAAACACGTTAATTTCCCGATTGCACCTGTCTTCAATCTCTTTCTACACATTCGGAAGAAAGACATGGTGATTCTCAGACTGTCAGTCTTCAGTCTCTTTCCATACTATCTGAAGTGAAACCAAGGGAGTCTCAGACCGTACCTGTTTTCGATTTCTTTCTTTACTATCTGAAATGAAACACACTGATTCCCAGCCTGTACCTGTCTTCAATCTCTTTCTCGGTGATGGCCAGCTGGGGTCTTATGGACACACTCTCCTCCAGGTTGGGGATC
>CM031598.1:18490838-18520478 GCA_018398815.1 Conus ventricosus
CTTCACGCTGATGACGTAGGTCTTCTCCAAGGCCTGCATCAGTTCCCCTGAGCCGTCATACTGGCGGTGCAACAGACTGAACATCTCCCGCACCAGGTCCTGCATGGAGATGAAGTCCTCGGGCCAGCGCACCATGGTGGAGGTGATCAGCTTCTGCATGTTGTCTGCAGGGAGAAGAAGCAAAACAGCTAGTGCAAGAAATGCAACTGTATTGTCTGTGTCATGCTGTCTGCAGGGAAAAGCAGCAATACAACTATAGCACCGAGTTTTACTGACTTGAGTGTGTCAGGGTTTCACTTGGCCAGCCAGCCTTTGAGAAACTGTTACTGTTTATTCCATCTATTGCAAACTGTGCAGCAAAATCTATGTTGGTAAGACATCCGCCCACTGGACACCTCTCTCAACACCTTGCAAACATCTGCCTTCACCAATCAAACCAGTTCTTCCCACTTCATCCAGACACTACATTAACCACGTCAAAGTCATGGCCTCTGGGCAGTAGTACAGTGACAACTCGGAACGGACCATGCAGGAATTTTATCTCATTGCCAGACCTGGGACCCTTTGATCACATGGACCACATGTGACCAACACCTTAAAATAGCCTTGTCTTTCCATACCTGCACTAACTACATACACATTTCCCAGCACAACACCAAAACACCCAGAAATAGCTTATTCTATCCATCCCTGTGATACCTACACACACATTTCCTTCCCAAACACCAGAACATCCAGATATAGCAGAGTCCATCCATGCCTGTGGTACCTAAACGCACAATTCCCACAACAACACCAGAGGACTTCTATCATGACATCTTGTTTCCTCAGCTTTCCTTCTCTACGCTTAACAAAAAGAGTACAGACTTTCATTCCAGAGTTCGATTTGCTAAGGGTCAAACTTCAGTCAGTTCACACCACCTTCCTTCATCAATTCTATTAACAGACACCACCACCACACCACACAGTATCAACCGCCTTCCTAACTTTGTTCACTCCCACAGACACCACCACCACACCAAACAGTATCAACCGCCTTCCTAACTTTGTTCACTCCCACAGACACCACCACCACACCAAACAGTTCTGACTGCCTTCCTAACTTTGTTCACTCCCACAGATACAACCACCACACCGAATGGTTTCAACTGCCTTCCTAACTTTGTTCACTCCCACAGACACCACCACCACACCGAATGGTTTCAACTGCCTTCCTAACTTTGTTCACTCCCACAGATACAACCACCACACCGAATGGTTTCAACTGCCTTCCTAACTTTGTTCACTCCCACAGACACCACCACCACACCGAATGGTTTCAACTGCCTTCCTAACTTTGTTCACTCCCACAGATACAACCACCACACATGGGGTGTTTCTGCCTCCTTAACTTTGTTCACTCCCACAGATACAACCCCCACACCGAATGGTTTCAACTGCCTTCCTAACTTTGTTCACTCCCACAGATACAACCACCACACCAAACAGTTCTGACTGCCTTCCTAAATCTGTTCACTCTCACAGACACCACCACCACACCAAACAGTTTCCACTACCTTCTAAGTCCATTCAATCCGACAGACAGACACCACACCTACCTGGGGGTGTTGCCTCATTCTCTGTGGCCGACTTGTCTGCCTCCTGGATCTTCCACACCAGGGCCATCAGTCGCTGACGCAGGCTGGGTTTAGGGGGTGCTACCACTTCCCGTGCAGTCTCCTCTTCCAGATTCAGCTCCGGCATCTTGCAGTGCTCCATCAGGCTGTTGTGGAAGTGCCTCAGGTTCTCTCGGAAGTCTTCACGGCAAGGGCACTTTCTATATCGTCGCCTTGCTCCGGAACTTTAGCATTTTGCGCATCTAGAAAGAGAACGCAAAGGATAATGCCAAAATTATTTTTTTTCTTTTTCTTTTGATCATGTTGTTAACATATTCTATCTTTTTAACTTCAAACAAAACAGTTCCTTTCCTCCTAACACATGCACATGATTTTATTTCTTTATATAATTTATTGAATCAGGTTCTCACAGGTTCTCCACCAAATATACTCCTGCCTTGAAATCTAATTAGATTTACAATTTTTTTTTTTTAAAGAATAATACACGGCATAAAAATACACTTTACTATTTAACTTTTGATGTGCAGGTTTATCAGCAGAAATGAAAGGCCTGTTACCTGCTCATGTGGTGGACACCTGAACTCCTTGGTCTTCTTGGCAGTGACGGCAGAGGCAGGTCAGCATTCTTGATCTCATTGTACCTCCGCAGCTGATCCTGAATGGGAAGTAGACGGCACCTCAGTTTAGAGTCATACTGCAGTTGATTATCGCTATTACCTGTGCATGTCCAGACCACCTGTTGAAGGGGAGGAGGGGAATGTTGTGTTGTATATGTGTGTATGTATGGTGCGTGCGTGCGTATGTGCATGCATGTGTGCGTGTGTGTGCGTGTGTACGCTAATGACTATAAAACACAGGTTGTTCATAAATGTGCACATGCACATGTTTCTATATCTTCTCCACATCCAGAGATTTAGAGATTCAGGAAATGTAAACTTACAGGCTTGCATGTATTTGGACATTGAGTTTGCAATCATATATAAACATATGAGCAGGTGCACATATAAATGCAACAGAGAGTTCAGCAGAAGTGTTGGGCACATAAATGTGTGTCTGTGCACATGCATGCATGCATATCCTAACATCACTAGGAAAACCAGTGTTTGAATGGAAGCTGATGTGTGCACTTTCTTTTTCCCCTTTAGGTCTGTGCATGTGCACAGTACCCATCTTGCTCACATTTTGAATGTTGGCCACAAAGCCTTCAGAGAAGGCGATGATGGATTCTACCCGGTGACGAAGCTGCATGTCACAGAGGTGCTGCAGAACTCGACACACCTGTAGACATGTCACAAGCATGTTACATGACACACCTATATACGTGGCATAAACATATTTTAGTGTTGTAGAACATAATCTACTTGTACATGTCACAAACCTGTTGAAGAACACAATGCATCTTTACACATGTCACAAACATATTGCAGAACACATGACACACCTTCACTTTTGTCACAAGGATGTAGTTGACATGACGCCCTTTCACACATGCTGCAAACATGTTGAAGACCATGACACATCTGAACATATCTCACAAATATGTTGCAGGACATGGCACACCTGTATACATCTAACAAACATGTACAATGCAGCTGTCTTCCTGTTACAAACTTGTACACATAACTGTACATGTTACAAACATGGCACACCTGTACACACCTTACAACAAGTTGTAGAAATGACACACCTGTACATAACAGGGTTCATAGCCTAAGAGCATCCCCAAATTCCCAAACTTTTCCCAAACTTTCAAAACCCCTTTCTGGATTTTTCAAAGACCTTTATTTATTTAAGCAGCCCTAAAACTGAAGTTAGGTAGATAAAAGGGACATGTAAATAAGCACAAACACAACAGACAGACAGATTACCTTTTAATAGAACAGTTCCTTGTTATCACACCAATCTTCTAGCCTTATTATTGTCCATTTGTGATGACCCTACAGAAAATGTTAGATATTATTTTCCCTTTTTTTTTTCAGCCACAATGCACTGCCGTTGTTTGAAAAATGAATCAATGGATTCTGTCCTATATGTCACAAGACTTACAACAACTGTCAATTCCAAAGGCAGCCAATGTGTTGTAGTGGAGATTACCTTTTATAGAACAGTTCCTCGTTATCACACCCAATGAATTTGGAGTCAAAGTATCTTGTAAGAACAAAATTTAAACGGTCCCAGAATCTGACATACACATCCAACTGTTTTTCCTGGAGATTCTGGTTCAGCGTTTCATCAAAAAGAAGCACATAGTTTTCTGCTGCCTTTACTTGTTTTGTAAGCTCGGACGAAAAATATGGCCCAAGACCAAAAGTACACAAGTATCTTGCTTTTGCTTCTCCACAGGAAAACGCTGCAGCAATGTTGCTGTCAGGAAACATGGCTTGAAACAGCTGTTTCATGCCATCACATGATTTCATACTGTAATGGGATGTTATGCACTTCATTGCCCACAACACCTCGGCTTTCAACACTTCTGTGCCAGACACGTACGATGCCAAACTACCACACTGTTTTTTCTTTCTGCGTTGCAGCTGATGAGACGGAACCTCTGAAGATGTCACTGGTGCAACAGAGGAGGAGCTGGTTGTGGAAGACTTCTTGCTGTGGATGCCCATGAAGTCACCAATGGGTGCAACACTTTGTCAATGGAAGCCACATTCTTCTTGTGCTTTGCACCTGAAATACAAATTTTCTTTTGTGTTTATAAAAGTTTTAATCAAGACACCAAAAATCGTTCTTGTTTATCTTTCATATCAATTTATTATTACTAGTAGGCAAAATCTTTATAATCATCACAATCATTATCACTATTATCATTATCATCCTAATTATTTTGTCACAATTATATGTCTTTAACATTGTTTAAAGAGACAGTGTATGATGTTACTGCTATATCTGTATCAGAAATTTTTATAAAAAATTGTAAATATTGATTGATCATTATAAAATTTTCTGTCAATATACTGTTAAATATTAATTAAAATGAATGTTCTTGTTATTGTGAAATAAATACCAGTATAAACTTACTGTTTTATATCAATTGCTATTAATGGTATTAACTTTTAAAAAATCACTATTACATTTACAATTATGTACTCTCTGTATGGAAAGAAATACTATCTTCATTTCACATTAGTATTAATTTATAACATGATTATAAGTTCACATGAATATTTCCTATTAGTATTGTTCCCAACCTTTTAAAAATATAATTAAAAAATAGTATGAATGAAAATAGTGGGTAGCAGTGCTGGTAGTAAACAGCGTAGTATACTTGTAGTAGTAAAATAATATCAGAGCAGAAGTTCTAGGAGAAGCAGTATTAGAACAGAAAGAAGTAGTACTAGTAGTAGTTGCAGTAGAGCATGAGGTAATCACCACTTTGCAAATTCTGGCAATATTTGTAACAGTGTTTCCTTCAAAGCGCAGGTCACATGGTCACATTCTTTTTTCTTTTCTTTTAAAGGGCAAAAACGTCAACTGAACAACGTAAAAAAAATTAAAAAAACAAGTAGGTTGAGGTATGGCTGATGGGAGAGCGTTTGGATAGCTTGGCTAACTACTGAAACAAAAGGTTCACCAAAAATCATTTTCCGTCTTCGTCTCATTTTTCTTCCTGTGACCAAGAGAATGTGACCGGTGATCCCACGCGATGAACACTGTATTGACTTACCGCCGTTATGGCTGATGAGGGGTCCTTCACCCATCGATCCAATATCGATGTTTTTTCTGCACGCTGCACAGTACGGGAGACCGCTTGTTGCCAGCATTTTTCCGCAGCCATCGTTTGTAAGTCGAATTTTCGAGCCACAGCTCGTTGAAAACGCACTGGTCCGGCATTTTGTTTTCTCTGAGAGACCCGGATATTCCAAGGGAAGTAACTCGCGTTGCGCTTGAAATCGAGAGTTCGTCTGCTACTCAATTCGCTGCGGTTCATCCGATCGCATTATTATATTTTATAGTTGTTTCCTCTTATATGTTAAAATTTTTATGGTCCCCGATTTTTTTCGGAGTGGATATCTTATATTGGGACATAACTCTAAATTCACAAACTTTCACAAACCATATTCATGTTTTCTTATTTTTTCAAAGACTTTCCAGGGCCTGGAAAATAACATCTTTTTTCCCCCCAAAATTTCCCAACTTTCCCAAACGCTACGAACCCTGACATAAGTCATAAACATATGCAGAGCATGACACACCTGTACATAATACACACTTCTTGAAGAATACAACACCTTTGCACACACATTACAAACATATTGTAAAACATGACACACCTGCACGCATGTCCCAAACATATATAACGTGAAATTGTTTAGAGGTCAACAGTACCACACTCTTCATTTTGTAGCTGAGCCTTTACCTAAATTTCCATGAAGACAGTCATGGTCAGTTAACTTCAAACTTCAGCAGGGCCCTTGCCCTGCTTCCCATGAAGGTAGTCATGGTCAATTCGCTTCATACTTCTATTACATATATCTTCATTCAGTTATCAGAAGACACAGTGCTGACATTAGAAAGCTTGTGCTTTTTGAGAACATTTTGACATTCAGTACCATTTTATTTCATTGAAATGCTATTCTGTTCTATGGCCTTCAACAGTGATGACCGAACAGCCTCATCAGCATCTTCAATGATGCAAAGATCATATCTGTAAAGGAAACGCCGCTAGGGAAAATGGCAAGGTCAACACTGACCTTCACTTACCCACATAAACTGGCACACAGAATGTTGGAAATTACATCCGCTCACTTTGCTTCTGTACAAATCATGTGGTATAAGAGTTGGTGAGAAGTGAGGATGGACAAGCAATGTCAGACAATAAAACAGTGAAGGACAAAAAAAAACACTGTGTTGATAGAAGTGTCGAAGCAGCCAGTGATAGATCCCTTACCTCCAGCTTGACCGGCTCATCCAGCTGCATGTTCAGGAGTCCATACCTGAAGGATCTGTGGACATGACAACATCGCACAGTTCACACACTGACAGCAATCTCTGTACACAGACATATCCCCTCTCTCAAATACCCTGTCCCTCCCATTGTGTATAGATAAATCATGGATGTACCCTGTCCCTCCCATTGTGTATAGATAAATATGGGGAGTTTGTATTATACTCCCTGTTTGGCTAGTATACTTACCATGTCAGACCATAGCATTCCACGGCAGTTAGTTAGCTCTGCAGGCCGAGATTTTTTGTGGCTAATGCAGTAATAAGACCATCACGTGATGTCCACACTACTTCCGCCAGGGAAGAAACCGGTGTAAACTTCCTGTTCCTCATTCAACGAGGCCTATGCACAAGGTAACCCGAGAACCATAGCGCTAGCGGGGAAGGTAGGGTGGGCATTAGAGTCTGACATGGTAAGTATACTAGCCAAACAGGGAGTATAATACAAACTCCCCATTTTGGCGTCATATACTTTACCATGTCAGACCATAGCAGAATTCAAAGGAATCGGAGGAGGGCTTAGTGCCCTAATGGTTCTTGGGGTTAGCAGAGGAATAGATATGGCTGCGTTAGCCGCAAAAGAAGTCCCTAGAACCATCAGCCCTGGTCATGCGGACACCTCTAAAATAAAGGCTTATGAAGGGATTTTCCAGATGCCAGTAGGCTGCCTCGAGGATGTGGTGCAAGAGGACAGAGCGCTGAATCGCTGTGCAAGTGGCCAGCGCCCTGCCCTCATGGGCCGGGGAGATAAGACGGGGAGATCCTTATACGCCTGGGCGTAGGCCGATCTGTCCATCTTGGAAGCATCTAGATAGGACTGGGAGGAGCGCCTGGGGCGCGGGTTCCCAGTAGCCCGAATGGAGCCAGCTGAGATCCTAACGAAGAAGATAGGAGAGATAGGAACTACCTATCTGAAAATTGGAAGGCCGTATGTTATGAGGCCAGACCAGGGAGGGTGAGCGACTCTGGGCCTGAACACTGTTCTCCACTGGGCTGAGGGTTAGCCTGCTGAGGGTCCCTTCACTCAGTGAGGAGGAACCCCGCTTTGTGTCGCGCAGAGGGTGAATCCCCGCACGGCAACAGTGGAGAGGGGCCTCTATTCGGGGGGAGAGGCTGAGGGAGCGAGCCCCCTTCCCCCACCCCCTTTTTTTTTTGTTGTTGACACAACAAGGCACCGAAGTGTTGTCCGTGGGCAGGAGAACAAGTCGGTGCGAGACTTGAGTTGGAAGCAGGGGAAAGGAGGAAGAGGCTACCGCGGGCAGGAGAACAAGTCGGTGCGAGACCTGGGGTTGGAAGCGGGGGAGGGGGAGCCTGCCCATCGCTCACTGTGCGTCCCGCACTCCCGAGGTATGAGGGTTCTCAAAAGGGGACAGCCCGAGATGGAGGGGGAGTGTAGAGGTTGAACTAGTGCCACTCTCCCTACCCGTCCGCTTGTAAAGACAGGAACACGAACAAGCGTGTATTTAAGATACTGAGCCATGCGCATTTTTGTGGCCATAGTCAGCATGAGTGTGTGGTTTGTGAGCCCATAGATGGCAAATGAGGCGATCTTTCGCACACAGAACATAGAACATAATGTTTTGGGGATCCTAACAACGAGTACTGCTTACCTTGACCCCAAGATCCTGAAACGCACACTTTCCTGATATGTCGATTGCCTGAGCACCGACGGGAAAATGGCGGATGTAAGTATCGCGTCTTCACGTGAAACGAGACTATACAAAACTAGGACGAGACCTTGGGAAAATCAATACTTCAAGGCGAGTGTCGTCTGCAACGCTAGGGCCGTTTGTCGGAACCCATTACGAACATATTTCAGTGTAAGTACGACTGCTTCCCAGATTTTCTGGAACCCCGATCTTGCCAGGCGAGAAGTAGGTAGCGTCTGTGAGATGGGAGTATAAGGATGGAGTTTCGCATGGGAGACTCCCCCAGTCACCTTAGGGACTGTGTCTGCTGGCCGAACCGAATATTCTGGTAGGATTGTTTCGGTTTCGGCCTAGAGGGGATATTAGGGCGCTTGGCGGGCAGTGCCTTAAGCGCCGGGGAGCGAGAGGACCGTGCCAGCACGGCAACTCTAGCTACCAACAGGCAGTTAAAGTGGCTCCTGGCTGCGCTGTCCGCCGCAGCTGAAGGTGATGCGAGATCCTGTTGACCAGGTGTCGCATAAATGGGTCGCTGAACAAGAGAGAGTCCGTCTCCTGGTGTGTCTCGGAGCCAGGGTCCGATGACAGTGGGACGGCGCCGTCCTCCTCCGGCTTGCGCACCCCTGGTGCGAGTTGCCGGACCTTCCAGATGGAGGCGAGGGACTGTGGGGCGATGATGCTGGGTTTAGATCGCTGGGCAGGGGGCGGCTCGGTGATGTCAGTGAAAGAAAGGACATTGTCAGAGGGTGGGGCCTCCCTCACAACCAGGTCAGGGCGCACCGTTCCAGGGTGAGCACATCGCACAATGAGGAGAAGGGTAGTTCTTCCTCATCTTCAGCCTCAGGGTGGTCTTGTTCCTGGCAGGGTTGGGTGGAATCTTCGTCAGGAGGCAACTTCAGGGGTGCGTGTGGGTCCCGCCCTAGCCCTAGCTGGGTAGTGGGGGAATGCGAGGGCGGGTCCCTCGTGGCTCTATGATCGGCGGCCAGGCTAGGTTGGGGGAGCCCGTCCTGCCGATCGGACAGCGCCCGAGGTGGGAGACCGAGGTCGACCAGGTGGATGAGGCTGGGTGCCACATTCCACCGTGGAGCTGGTCGTGTTGCGTGTTGGAATTAAGCCACTGGTCTCTCTCGGGGGCATAGAGCCACCGGTCCCCGGGGAGGTAGGCGGGCTGTGGCGGCCCTGGGGTGTGGGCAGGATGTCCCCGAGGACCGGGTAACCTGAAACACCAGGGGGGGGGGGGGGGGGGGGTATCGAGGGGCCGTGGCCTGTCGTACCCGCCCAGGGACGTGCACTGCCACATACACGTCCTTGGTGTGGGCCTGGGAGGGCCTTAGTGGTGGTGGGGAGGACGCGGTAGTCGAGCCCCCTACCCGCATATGTGTGGATTGGGCTGGCTGCGGCACCGTGTTCCTTCCCAGAGGAAAAGTCAGGTTGCCCTTGTCCCGCTGGTTGATCCTCCCCCAGAGGAACGGGACCCGCGGACGTTGCCCAAGTGGGAAGCCAATTAACTCGACTCCCCAACGTCCTGTACCCCTAGGGGAATATGTGGCGGTCGATCGGGGTTGGTCGACGGCCCTTGTGCATGGACACGACCGGGCTCTTGGCGCGGCGTGACCACGCGCCCAGAATTATGGACACCGCCGAGGTCGTGCGACGGGGTGACCATAATACTGCTTCCGGAGTCATGGCGCTCCTTGAGCACAGGTATTGGCTGCACCTGTGCCGGTGGGGCAGAGCGCTGTGAGTCCACGTATCAAGTTCGGGGGGAAAAGTGAAACGTGGCTCATCAAGGTGAGTGGCGGGTGGTGATTCCATCCCAGACCCGTCACCCGTGCTGGTCCGTGGCTCGGCAAGGTTCCCCAGGGGCTGAGGGTCGTGTGACACAGCATGATAGACAGAAGTCTCACTGCACGTCGGGAGGCTAGAGGGCAAGCCGGCCAATGGAGATGGGGGGGAGGGAGAATTTCAGTGAGAAGATTTGACTTGGATCAGCCCTTTGAGGGCAGCCTTGCCCTTAGACTTTCTGGGCAGGTCAAAAGAGAGACATTTAGAAATGGCGGCCGCTTACCTAGTAGCCTTCGGACGCAGCGATCGTGTGTCCGTCGGACGGGTAGAGGAGGAATGGTCACGCGTCCCCTCTGCGGAAAAGTCATCTCCATCTACCCTGACCGTACGTTCTTCCATGAGAACGGATTTCTCTGGATCGGAATCGACCCGCGGGTTCTCCGGGAATGTGAGCGACTTCTGAGTGGTGAAGTGGCTCGACCCGACGGTGTCCTTCACCATGTTGGGCAATGGTGGCAGAGCAAACCCGGAGCACACGATCACAAAGAGGAGACAAATGGTCGATCGAGAAGAAGTAAATTAATCTCGATCGGCTGTGTGGTGTTGTGTAAAGGAGTCGAGAAATCGACAGAAAACTCGAACTACCCGTACACGCCACCAACAGGTAGAATGCTGAGTAATGTTAGATATCAATCGTGATCAGCGTATAGTATTACGAACTTGTACTAGGACAAAATTTCTAGCACTAAAGTGGATATTGTGTACTAGTACGAAGATATTGAGCACTAAACCGTCTAAGGCAGACCCAGTACAAAGTACGGGCCGGCCAGAAGACAAAATGGTGGGAAACACGACCGACGAGGGAGAAAATGGCGGCCGACGACCGGCGAGTGTACGATCGTGGAAAATAAACAAAGGGCGTGTGCAGAGAAATACTGAGCAGGTATGTCGAGGACATAGTTGCGTTAAGCTGGGGCACAGAGCAAGGAGACAGTGCCAGAAATGGCACTGACCACAACTCGCGAGAAGTAAACAAAGTCGCGAGGGAAGAAAAGGGAGAGCTGTGCGAAAATGCACAAAATCGCGAGAGTACCGACGATCGTGAAAGGAGAGAAATTATTCAATCCAATCCCACCAGGAGACTCTCGATCTACATTGTAATAATGATACATGGGGTAGTAATAAATGTGCACACGTTGGTAGATCAAGAGATCGTCGAGACACCCAATCTACCAGAAGTAATGATAAATGGGGGTAGTAATAAATGTGCACACGTTGGTAGATCAAGAGATCGTAGAGACACCTGATCTACCAGGAGTAATGATAAATGGGGAACAGATAAATCGCTACATTAGAGCCACACCAGATTACCTCCAAATTTTGGGTTTTGGGTTTTTTGGTGCATTGTGTGTCTTTTCATGGTCTTATCAAGAGCTCCAAACCTGGTGATGTGATGTTGCATAATAGCAGAGATAAAGCGAAAAAACACTTGTGGCACAGAGCAAGATTACCTATGTGTTTGGAGCAACAGCGGAACATCCGGCTTTAACCAACTGTGCTGAGAAAGAGGATATGTTAAGGAAAGGAAGGGAGGGTAGGCTACCTCTGTACACTTGGCTGATACTCTTCCCTGCTGTGAAAATATGCTGGCAGCAGGAGAGCGAAAACGTCTGCCTTCCTCATTACACTGATTTATGGCCTGCTCTGCCATGTGGGAGGGGAGAGGCTAGGACCGTCAGATAAGAGCGCGCTACACCAGGCTTACTACTAGAAGTCTGGTTTGCTCCAAATTATGAAGAGCCCTGCGAGGCAGTTTTCAAGCAAGGAATGACTATTTTTTGTAAATGTGTGTTTTTATGTTTTCTGTTGAATACTATTTGATGCTGCTAACAGCACTTATACATTACAATTTGAACTTGAACCATTGTGAGTTATGTGACTATAGAAGTACTCGTGTGACTTCTGCCATTGTTTAAAAACTTCAAGTGGGCATTTCTCAAATCTGCCATTTTGGAGATGAACCGGTGTGCCTCTGAAGTAGCGAAATGTTACTAATGGGGTACTAATAAGTGTGCACACGTTGGTAGATCAAGAGATCGTAAGACACTCTCTCTACCTGTAGTAAAGGTAAATAAGGTACAGGAAAATACGCCCGGGGAAGCCGGGGTACCGCCACACAAGGTGAATGCGGCCAGGCAATATAGCGGACACGCCAACCGTCATGGCACAATCCAATATGGCGGATCGATTGACCGGGAAGGGATCGATCGCCGAGAGTGACGCGCACTGGCGCGCGAGAGTAAAATACCCCTGGTGTACCTGTAATAATGCTAAGGAGGTACTAATCAATGTGCACCAGTTGGTAGATAAAGAGATCGTAAGACCATCAATCTACCTGTGATAAATTAGGTACTAAGCACATGTGCACCAGTAGGCAGATCAAGAGATCGTAAGTCACTCGATCTACCTGTAGTAAGGTAGTAAGAGTGCCATATAGGGTACAAATAGATGTGGTCTGGGGAAATCCCCGTACCGGCAAGCATGTGCGATCGAAAATGGGCACCATGCGGTGAGGCAATATGGAGGAGAAGCCGATCGTAGTGGAAAATCCAAGATGGCGGGTCGATTGACCGGTGAGAGTTAGGTCATCGAAAGAGAAGCAATGGGCGCGAGAGTAAAATCGACAAACGCACTGAAGGTATAAAAGGGGCCGAAAGGAGACTCCGTAGAGGGAATGTTAGGATAACAAATGTTTATTATTGGCTTAAATGATTGACGGGAGATAGAAAGGCGAACTCTTCTTCTTCTTTGTCTTCTTTCTTAAAACATGTCCGCCATCCTAATTTGATGGTAGCAATGTGGGTACAAACCCGATCGACCGTACTAGACAAGCGATCGAAGAAGACGATCAGGAGAAGTGATGCAAGGAAAAGAAGGAGAAAATAATAGAGGAGGAAAACCTCCATAGCAGTGAAGCGGTACGAAGACCGAGGACGACCACGCAGAGGTCGGCTGAAATGGCGAGAATAAAGATGGAGGCTCGAGCGACCGACGAAGATCGATTGTCGATGTGAATGGCTATTGGGAATAAACAAACGCGCCGAGATCGATGGAAATCGGTGGAAATGGGGAAGAAAATAACGAGAGAGTGGCTGATGCGTTACTACAAGGGTGACGCGTCCCAAACCCGCCGAGTAAGGGACGAATGGAGAACAATGGGGTGAAGAGAAGTCGTGAGCCGTCACGCCTAGAGCGTGAATAAAATGAAATAAAATGCCATCCATAAGCCTCACGCGGCAATGGTACCCATGGTCGAACGTAAGCCACAACAGAGCAAGTAAAGAAGGCAAGCACACAAGCAATCTCTTAAAAAAAATAAAATAAAAAAAAAAAAAAAAACCAGAAGTATAGGCGAGACAGAGCAAAAACCTGTCCTTGTTAGGCAGGAGGCCGAGGTTGAATGAGGAACAGGAAGTTTACACGGTTTCTTCCTGGCGGAAGTAGTGTGGACGTCACGTGATGGTCATTAGCCACAAAAAATCTCAGCCTGCAGAGCTAACTAACTGCCGTGGAATGCTATGGTCTGACATGGTAAAGTATATGACACCAAACATGGATGAACGCAACAGTGGGGAAAACAGACATTCCATGAACATACTGAGTATGGCCCTACCACTGACACGATCTCATAATAAACATAATCCTCTGTGAAAGAAATAAGTGATAGGTATGCCAAGCCAGCCTTTTGTTTCCTAGTTAAGGGCACCACATCTCTTTCTCTGAGTGTTGTCTTCGTTTGAGCTGATCTTTTCCTTTCGTTCAAGCAGAATTCTTCATTCTGAAAAGTAATTCCAACGGTAGAGATTAACCCCTGTGAGAATCTCATACAACCTGAACAAACTGAGCCAAAAGCTAAATAGATCCAGCTGATTGGGCTGCTTGAAAGTTATATGGCTGTTTCTTGTGAGAGTGAGGAGCCAAGCACTGTGATCACTTGTCAGACCCACAGACTGTCATGGATGAATAGATACCACCCCTCAAGGAAGCCACAAAGGCAAAAAACAGCTTACTGTGGCAGTGGTTGGGATCGAAGACTGAAGGGGCCAGAAGAGAGAGGAGATGATGGAGGTCATCGTCATCCAGGAGACCCATCACCAGCAGGTTGTTGCACACCTTCACCAGAGGCCTGAAAGGCATACACCAAAACAGATCACCATGCATGTATGTTACAGACCTGGCATACAGTGTACTGATCACCATACAGTGCAGGCACAGTACAGACCAGAGACACAGTATACAGATCACCATACAGAACATATACATGACATACCAGAGACACAGCATACAGATCACCATACAGTCCATGTACACAACAGACCTGACACACAGCATACAGATCACCATACAGTCCATGTACACAACAGACCAGAGACACAGCATACAAATCACCACATAGTCCATGCACACTACAGACCTGACACACAGCGCACAGGTCACCATACAGAACATGTACACGACAGACCAGAGACAGCATACAGATCACCACACAGTCCATGTACACTACAGACCTGACACACAGCCCACAGATCACCATACAGAACATGTACACTAAAAAGTTAACACACAGCAACAGATTATTCAACAGTACATGTACAACACATATCCGAGACACAACATACAGTTTGGCGTCATATACTGTACCATGTCAGACAATAGCATTCACGGCAGTTAGTCAGCTCTGCCAGGCCGAAGTTTTTGTGTGGCTAATGCATTAATAAGACAGTCACGTGATGCCCAACCCGCTTCCGCCGTAGGAAGAAGCCAGTGTCAACCTCCCGTACCTCATTCTCTCTCGGCCTGCCGTCCAAGCAAGATAAGTCTTGTGCTCTGTCTCACCTTCTCTTTGCCGTTGTGTTAAGATAGCTTTGTGTTTGCTTCTTTGCTTATTTGTTGTGGCTTGCGCGCTTCACCTTTTTACTCTGGAGCCGGTGGGGCTTTGGTTTGGTGTGCTTTATTAATCTATTAACCACGCCATTCTCGCCTTTGTGCCTTTGTCTCGGCACTCGCGACTTCGCCTTCCGTTCTTTTCGATCTTCGAAAGTCGGAACTCCATCGCCGGTTTCATCTCTTCTCACCCCTTTTTGCCTTTACGGCCCCTTGTTCTCCAAGTCTCAGTCCCTTCTCCTTCCATTCGGACTCCCGATTCGACTAACTTCCACGTCGTCCACTCGGTTTCCATTTCTTCACCGGTCGTTCCGCCATTTTGTTTCGACCGGCCAAAACCGGCGTCACTTACGATCGACCTTCCTCGATCTAACACTGAGATCTCGTTACATTTACTACATTTCCCAGTGTCTCTCCCGAGGTTGGTTGAGCTCTTTCTATCCCTCGATCCACCTCTTTGTCTCCCCTTTGCGATCGTGCGTTCCGTGTTTGTCCCCCACCACCAGTGCCCAACATGGTGAAGGGCACTAACGGCTCGAGACGCTCCATTGTTCGGCAGTCGCTCTCTACCCCGGAGGGGCCGCGTGTCGATTCCACGGGACAAACCGCTCACGCACACGATGAGCGTACGATCGGTGTAGAGGAGGGTTCCGCGCAGGGGACGTGCGAGCATCATTACGATTCCCCCTCTACCCGATCGGCGGACACACGATCGTCGCGATCAAAGTCCAACAGGCAGTCTCAGTCGAACGGGCAATCGGCCGTCATCGCCGACTGTTTTTCATTCTCATCTTTCCCTAAGCCCAAATCCAAGGGCAAGGCCCCATGAAAGGACCTGCCCGTTCTAAATCTTCCGTTCCCCGACTGGATCGCCTGTTCGCCTTCGATCGCGTAAGGAGACCCTCTCCTATCATGCCGCGTCCGGCGATCATCGGCCCCTGGGGACCCTTGCCGAGACCCGGACCGGCACGGGTGACGACTCGCGGCCGGAATCACCGCATGTCACCCGATCTAATGAGACTCGTGACGCTAGCACCTCCCCCACTAACGTCACCCAGTCTCATCGCGCTCTCCCCAACCGTGTCCGGGTTCAGCCACGACCCGGACACGAGGAGCGTCAACACTCCGGTGGAGGGGCTGTGGACAGTCTTCGGTGGTACCCCCCCACTGACCACAACCCCGGGTCAGGTACGCAGGCATTGACTAGCTCGGATCTGCGCCCTAACCCCCGACGGTCGAACCACACCCCGATCGATCGTTCAATCTCCCCTAGGGGTACAGGACGTTGGGGAGCGGACTTCTTCCGCTCCCCTATTGGGCAACGTCCGCGGTCCCGTTCCTCCGGGGGGAGGATCGACCAGCGAGACCAGGGGTAACCTTTCGTCCCTTGAGGCTTACGCGTCGACTCAGCCATCCCCGTCCGCTACCACACGGCCAGGAGGCTCGGCGACCGTAACACCCACCGACCCCTCTGCCACGCAGGGGGCCGGCACGGACCCCCCGGGAGATGCAGGAGGCAGTGCTCTCCCTTGGTGCTCAAGGTTACCCGGGTCCCCGAGGAGACGCTGCCTCTGGGCTGCCACAGCCCGTCTTCTCCCCGGGGACTGGTGGTTCTATTCCCCGAGAGGAATCAGTGGCTTAGCGCTGACTCTTCCCCTGACTCCATCTTCGGTCTCATGTGGCATCCGGCCTCCCAGAGCTGGATCGACCTGGGCCCCCCTTCCTCTCGGGCGCTGTCCGATCGGCGGTCCCCTAGTTTACACGCCGATTATGGAACCACCGGGGAGCCGTCCTCGTTTTTCCCCTCTTCCCAACGAGGTCGGGACTCCCACGCACCCCTGACCTGGCCTTCCGAAGGTGGACCTGAACTTCCCCTTCACGAATACACTGACCCACAACTTGAGGAGGGGTTCGAGGATTCCCTCCCCCAGTCTGGGGACCTTTCCATTTTGGAGAGCTGGCGCCCAGATCTTGTTGTTAGGGAATCCCCTCCCTCTAACAACATCTTCTCCCTTTCCCGTTTCACTGGGTCCCCCCCCCACCAGCGATCACGGCCAAGGATAGCCGCCCCCCAGACCATCACTCCTTTGTGGGACAGATCGGCCTCTCTCGCCAGGGGTGCACATGCCGTCCCTCCACCGGGGATTGACTTCTTGTCAGCCCCCAACGCGGCCCCAGTAGGAGTATTCCTCAAGGACTCGCGTCAGGCCCCCCATGTCTTTTCTCTCTTCTCTGCCAATCGGCCACCAGGGAGATTGCCATTTCCCCGGCCGACCTCAGGCTCACTCCCAACCTCCCCCCTCCCACATCCACCTCTCTTTCTATCAAAACCCTGATAGAGTGGGACAGAATTGCCAGGGCTGGCATTCTACACACCACCGCGGGACATGCCTTCATTGACATGTTCCCACAGCGAGCTGAGGAACTCTGGCCAAAGAAGGGCGGCACTGTCTCAGCGTCTCCGGACCCTGACGACACTGAGGCAGACTCCAGCCTGTTTGATGACCCCCTGATGCGTTTTCTTGTCAACAAGATAGCACACCACCTTGGGGCTGCGGCGGACAGCGCAGCCAGGAGTCACTTTAACTGCCTTTTGGCAGTGAGAGATGCTATGCTATCACAGGCCCATCTCTCCCCAGCGCTCAAGGCGGCCTTACGCTGCATTCCGGGTCAGGAGCAGTCGCTTTTCAGCGACTACTCTGCTGCTGTCATTACCCATGCCGTCGAGGAGCGCAAACAGGCCGCTTCTTTTGCGACCAAGACCCCTTGTCAGCATCGCCCTTCTAGACCATTCGTTCGTCAGGCCCTACCCCCAGCCAGACCCCAGCCCTACCCCAAGCAGCGTCCCTCAAGGCCCGCCAAACACCCTACTTCCACCCGGCTAGGCCCAAACCGAAAACCCCCCAACAGAATTTTCGGTTTGGCCAACAGGCCCAGCCCCGGAGGTGACTAGCAGACTCGCCTTCCGAGAGGCGGGAAATGTCAGTCTTCTCGACCCCCTCGGCCCCTCTGCCCCCCTGGCAGGCAGTCTGTCCCGGCATGCCCACCAGTGATGGCGCATGGGTCTCAACCCCTGGGTAGTATCTGTTCTACAGGAGGGGTTCCGTCTACCCTGGGCACACGAACGCCCCCCTCTTCTGTCCTCCCCTCCTCCTTCCCCCGGCGATCCGCCGCCCGCCCAGGCGGAGGCCCTTCGCCTGGAAATCGAGGAGCTTCTCCGGAAGGGCGCCATCACCGAGATACCCCACCCCAACCCCGGGTTTTACTCTCGTCTGTTTGTAGTCCCCAAGTCCTCGGGCGGCTGGAGGCCCATCCTCGACCTTTCCCCTCTCAACAAATTCCTCAGGCCAACCAGATTCAAGATGGAGACCCCGGCCCAGATCAGGGACTCCATCCACTATCTGGACTGGGCCACTTCTATAGATCTGAAAGATGCCTACTTTCACATCCTCATTCACCCGTCCCACAGACGATACCTTCGTTTCGTCTGGCGGGGCCGAGTGTTTCAATTCAAGGCTCTCCCTTTCGGACTCTCCCTGGCTCCCTTCCTCTTCACGAAGGTAGTCAAGGAGATGGCCGCCCTTGCCAGACAGGAGGACATTCGCCTCTTGGTTTACCTCGACGACTGGCTCGTCTTCGCTCCCACTCAGGCCCTGGCCCAATCCCACACCTCCAAACTACTACACCTTTGCTCCTCTCTGGGGTTCGTCACCAACCCCTCCAAATGCGAGCTCTCGCCCAGTCAGCGATTCACCTTTCTGGGCATGAGCTTCGACACCACCTCCATGGTAGTCTCCCCGACCCCGGAGAGGTCCGCCCGCCTAGTGGACCTCATCTCCCACCTTCGACTCTCTCCCCTTACTTCGGCAAGGACACTTTCCTCCCTTCTGGGGATGATGGAGTCCCTGTCTCCTCTCATTCCCTAGGCAGAGTTCCCAAGCGACAGCTTCAGAGGGAGTTCCGCCGTCGTTGGTCCCAGACCAACGACAGCTGGAACCAGACCATTCCCCTAGGGCCTTGGTTCGTTTGGGCCACGGAGGAGTGGCTCAGCCCCTCCACCCTGGCCCCCGGAGTTCCCATCTCCCTCCCATCCCAGGCCCTGGAACTTTACACAGACGCCTCCAACTCGGGCTGGGGGGCCCATTTGGAGAGCAGTCACGCCTCGGGGGTTTGGGATCCTCTGACTGCTCGTCTTCACATCAACATCTTGGAACTGGAGGCGGTCAGGCTCGCCCTCCTCCAATTCCAGTCCATGGTCTCCCACCGATTCGTTCTCCTTTTCACGGACAACACTTCGGTAGCTTGTTACATCAACAGGGGGGGGGCACACTCCATCGGCCTCTCCTCCGTACAGAGGCCCTCCTCCGCTGGTGTCACACGCAGGGGGTCACCCTTCGCGCGAGACACATAGCAGGGACACACAACATCCTGGCAGACTCTCTCAGCCGCTCCAAGTCTGTCCTCCACACGGAATGGACCCTCAGCAGGCACACCCTAACAACCGTGTGGGAACATTGGTTCAGACCCATGATCGACCTGTTTGCCACACGATTCAACCATCGTCTGCCAGTGTATGTGTCTCCTGTCCCGGACCCCCAGGCTTACGCCATCGATGCCCTATCCCTTCTCTGGTCCGGCCTCATAGCTTACGCCTTCCCTCCCTTCCCGATCCTCCACAAGGTGATCAGGAAGGCGAGACTCGAGAGACCCAGGCTCATTCTCATAGCCCCATGGTGGCCCACTCAGTCCTGGTTCCCGGACCTCAAGTCCCTCACTCACGCACCCCCTCTCCAGTTGAACACCAGGTGGGACATGCTCAGGCAACCCCGTTCGGGTCTCCCTCACTCGAATCCCCAGATGCTTCGCCTCCACGCCTGGCTTCTGTGCCAACCCGGTTGCGAGCATCTAAATCCACCTCTCGAACGGACAGGTCCCAGTCCGTCCTCAGTATCCTCTCCATCGCCGGGGCCTCTCAGGAACTCCGAGACCTAGCCGAGCTAGCACAGAGTCCCTTTACGATTACAGATGGAGGAAATGGGTCGCATGGTGCAAAGACAATTCTGTCCCTCACAATCGCCCCTCCAATATCCAGATAGGAAATTTCCTGTCCCACCTTAACCTCTCTGCTAGCTCCATCCGTGGCTACAGGTCGGCCATCTGCACGACCATCCGCCAAATGGGCGGACCTTCCTCTGAGATGACTTCCTTCTCAGAGAGATCTCCAGAGGGGCTGCTCTTCGTGAGGCCCAATCCCCTAGACGTGTCCCCCTTTGGGACCTCTTCACTGTACTTGACGTCCTCAATCAACCCCCCTTTGAGCCTGTCTCCTCCATTCCTTTCGACCTTCTGTCTATGAAGACTACCTTTCTCCTCGCCCTCGCTTCCGCCAGAAGGCGAGGCGAGATCCATGCCCTTAGCGGGGACCCCAGAGACATTGCCTTCCACAGAGACGGCTCCGTCTCTCTTAAGTTCCTTCCAGAATTCCTAGCCAAGAACCAGGAACCCGGTAGTGCCTCTCCTTACCTCGTCATCCGCCCCCTGGCGGATACACTAGGGGGAGACACCTCTTCGGACATAGCCCTTTGCCCTTCTCGATGTCTAACACACTACTGGGAACGCTCGCGCCCCAGGCGCGTTTCGCAAAGACGTCTTCTTATTTCCATCAACCCCAGTAACACGAAAGACATATCAGCTGGCACTGTCTCTAGGTGGCTCTCCAACACGGTCAGAACGGCCTATTCCCAGGCCTCCAAGGACCTCCCCGTCTTGTCCCCCCGGGCTCATGAGGTCAGAGCGCTGGCCGCTTCGGCAGCATTCCAGCACTCTGTTCCCATGCGCCACCTCTGGAGGCAGCCTTCTGGCGTTCGGAAAATCCCTTCATAAAATTTTATTTAAGGGACATCCGCATGACCAGGGCTGATGGTTCTAATGGGATATCCTTTGTGGCGGCTAATGCATCCATATCGGGTAACCCCAGGAACCACTAGGGCACTCGCCCTCCTCCTTTTCCTATGAATTCTGCTATTGCTGACATGGTACAGTATATGACGCCAAAATGGGGAGTTTGTATTATACTCCTGTTTGGCTAGTATACTTACCATGTCAGACTCTAACGCCCGCCCTGCCTTCCCCACTAGCGCCAAGGTTCTGGGGTTACCTTGCGCGCAGGCCTCGATGAATGAGGTACGGGAGGTTGACACTGGCTTCTTCCTACGGCGGAAGTGGGTTGGGCATCACGTGACTGTCTTATTACTGCATTAGCCACACAAAAACTTCGGACTGGCAGAGCTGACTAACTGCCGTGAATGCTATTGTCTGACATGGTAAGTATACTAGCCAAACAGGGAGTATAATACAAACTCCCCATATCACCATACAGTGCACGTGCACCTCAAACCTGACACACAGCACACAGATCACCCTAAATCACGGATGGAACAGCCAAACAGAAAGTACAGACCTGAGGACAAGAGCAGCTTTGGAAGAAGCAAGAGAAAACAGAATCTTCCCTGAACTCTTCTTTACCAACAGTCCATTGTGGCCCTTCATTATGTCTGTAAGTACAAGTTGCCTTTTGTTGTGGCTTGACTGTAATGCATAGTCATACACATCTAAACTTATGTACTTAAACCATTTCCACATACAAACGCATTCCAACTCATAACTTATGAAATTCATTATCACTGAAAGTTGGTAAACCAATAAAACCCTGCAAAGAAATCGTAACAAATCAGTGATCATGACATCTATTTCCTAACCCGACTGCACAAAGTACATGAACCTACACAAAAAGGTTGGCATTGGAGCCTCCAATGGGGTCCCGTATGTGGGCTGCTCCCTTCTCCAGGCTGTGGTGAGGGACTGCATGACAAATGACTTCAGTTTGTCGATGGGGAAGTAGGCGGCCGTACTGTCCTTGCCGTTCTTCTGTATTCTGCACAGACACATTGAATTCTCCACCTGTCTAAAATAATGCCAGCCATGACAGTCCTGACAGTTTCTGTTTCTTTCAGCAATCAAAGTCAAAATGGGTGTTGGCAGTACACAGCAAACACAGAGCCCATGTTTTGACTGAACTGTGCATGGATCTTCACTAAGCCTGTCCTTTCAAACCTTTATGCTACCAGTTCTTCCCCATGAATGTGCGAGTGTATGATCATAAAACCTGCTCCCTAGATTCATACTATGCAATGACAGATGGATATCTATCAGAACTCCAATTTTGGCCACATTTCCTCCTTCAAACCAATCCCCATCCACATCTTCTCCCCCAGAATGTTCAGTCTTCAATCTTTTTTTTCTTCTTCTGTCATACCCAATACTATCTGAAGTAAAACACAGAGATTCCCAGACTGTAACTGTTTTTCAGTCTCTTTCTGTACCATCTGAAATGGTAAATGGCGATTCAAGACTAACCTGCCTTGAATCTGTTTTCCATACTATCTGAAATGAAACTCAGTGATTCCCAGACTATACCCATCTTCAATCTCTTTTATACCATCTGAAGAAAAGCGCAGGGATTCCAAGACTGTACCTCTCGTCAGTCGTTCTATACTACCTAAAGAAAAACACGTTAATTTCCCGATTGCACCTGTCTTCAATCTCTTTCTACACATTCGGAAGAAAGACATGGTGATTCTCAGACTGTCAGTCTTCAGTCTCTTTCCATACTATCTGAAGTGAAACCAAGGGTCTCAGACCGTACCTGTTTTCGATTTCTTCTTTACTATCTGAAATGAAACACCTGATTCCCAGCCTGTACCTGTCTTCATTCTCTTTCTCGTGATGGCCAGCTGGGGTCTTATGGACACACTCTCCTCCAGGTTGGGGATCTGGTGCTTGATGCGTATGTGTCTGATGTAGGACTCAGCTTGCGGTACAGACTGAGGAGTGGGTTCTGGCAGCAGAGGCACAATGTACTCCCCCTCCGTCATCGTCCTGGTCAACACAAGTCACAACAGTTAGAAACAAATATGTTTCTTTGTGCAATGACTGAATCACGTCATTGGGGCTCTCTAGCAACTCAATGCCTTTCAATCATTTCAAATTTAGGCCGGTAGGTAAACCTGTCTTCATCTTGTTCAACTGAGTCATTTTCCGTCTTTGCTTAAATTATGTTATCACACATGTGTTTTGCAGAAGTCCTTACAAGAACATTTGCTTCATCTTTTCATCTTTTGAAAAAAAAAGTGCAATTAAGAACACTATCAATGAATGGTATGACTAACTGAAGAAAGAGAATCTGTGCAACAAATTCTTCCACATTTACTGGAATTCATCTGCACTCAAGCATGTTTTAATTAATCACCAGGACAAAGTCTAGATGTGGCCGCGAAAAGGGAGGCAGAATGATCGGCAAGGGAGCAAAGCAACAGGATGGCCACAGATGATATGACAGCAAACAACAGACAAATAAAGCGGTTGTCTCTCCATCCTGAAGCTGTCTTTGCAAACCAATGCAGAGTCATTGCAGTACACAGTTTACCTGGCTCTTGTGTGGAGTCCAGATGCATGGAGATGAGCAGATTATGGAACCCCATCCGCAGCTTGCCTGGCATGTCTGCACATCAATCCAACACACCATTGTGCTGTCAGCTGTCTGTCTACACTCCACAGAACACACATTCTGCTCTCCCTCTCTCTCCCTCTCTGTGTAACACACACACACACACACACACCACAGACACACACACACACACACACACACACACAACACACACAGTTGTGAAGCTTATTCTTTAACCATCAACAAATATAATTTGACTTGACTCCTCTCTCAATCTCTCTCTTCTTTTCCATCTAGATATCTGTACTTCAAAAGATAACCATAATTAATTATTTTGATTCTGTTTTGTTTCTTAATTCTTACCTATATGAACCAGATATCAAAATCAACTTTAAAAAATTGAAAAAAAAAGGGGGGGTGGGGGTGGCTCGGGAAAATGAAACAGAAAAAAAAAATCAAAGAAAGAAAATAATTCCACAATTAATCCATTTAAATTTGTTTTCATTTGTTTTTAAGTCACACTTTGCCTATACCAACCATAAATATAACATTAACCACTGATTCAAAATAAATAGAAAATGAGAAAGTACAAAAGAATAGCAAACAAAAAAGGAACAGACTAGAAAACCGCATGTACGAAGTATGAAAAACAACAGGCAGCTGAAAACAATCCTCACATTCACTTCTGATGGTGTTCATCAGCTGCCGTTCATCCACGTGCTGCGTCAACACATTGGCCACCTTGTGGTTGCCATGGGAACATACAGCCTGGTACAGTTCCAGGTTTTTGTGTGAAAGCTGAAAAGAGAACAAAAATAGTCTCCAAGGGGGGGGGCTTTTTGGACATACCATCATCACAGACAAACAAAAGGGTTTTTGCAAAACTTTTTAATAAATCAAAAAAAAATTTTTTTTAATTAAAATTTTGTGAAAGATAGATGTTTTTTTAAAACATATATAATGGGCATTTTTAAAAAAAATTGCCCATCAAGATTATTTTTTGGTCTAAAACCAAATTACAAAGGTATTTTCAGCCAAAAAGCTAAATTATCAAAAAAATTAAACCCCTAAAGAAAATTTTTTGTCAATAATTTTGAACTCCCCGCATTAATATTAATACGTAAGGGTAAAAAGACCCCTTTTCGACTTACCCACAATGGTTGTGTCAATGAGCTCCAAATATCAGACTACAGTCCCTTGGTATGTGGGGCGCTAGCATGTCAGAAACAGCACTTGGGGGACACAATCACACCTAAAATAGACACATAAGCTTTTTGGGGAACTACTCAAAACTCTACACCAAATAGGAATTTTTTTTGGGGTCCAAAACTTTTCCAAGTAAGTAATGCTGTGCCCCCTTGGGTTTCTTTTCCGTCTTGGCAAAACATCACCTGTACAGTACGAAAAAATCTAAAGAAAAAAGGGGGTTTGCTAATTTGCTCCCTTTTTTTCCCTCTTTCATATCATTCATCTCCGGGGACACCGATGTGGCCCTTTGGGGCGGCGGGGGTATAACAACTTACTTATCTTTTCTTCCTGGCATTTTTAAAATGGCTTTTACTTTTTTACCTTTGTTTCTTTGGCAATTTTGATCCTTGGGGTTTTGCAGACAAAATATCCATTTCAATGCTAATTAGCGTTCGACGATCAGGGTTAGGATCAATCACAGATCAATCTAACTATCGCTTCAAACCTTGAACCCCCTCTTGTACCTTTCTGTATTGGACAAAAAAAAATTTTTTTATAAACTATTTTTTTCATTGGCTTTTCATGTAATTTCCTGTTATACCTTTCCATTGTTCCTTTATACTAGCCCCTACTTGTCCTTCACATCCCAACAGGGCAAAGCAGCAGTTAAGGCCATGATGCTCGCACTACCATCACATCTACCAGCAGCATTTACCTACAGTTCGCCACAATAACAACAATGATGTTAATCATGAGGATGATGGTGGTGGGTGGAGGGGTGTATGTACATAAACGGTTCGTTCTCACTCAAAATAAGGCACAAAACCTACAAAATAATACAAACTTTTCAGACCCCTTTAGAGAAATTTCCAAACTCAATACACACTGAAGATTGTCCACAGGATACTCTAAGAACAATCAAATACACAATACATGGAGAATTCATTCACCATGTTATTTGTGGTATAGTCCCATTTCCTGAGTGCAACAAAAACCAAAATTGTTTTTTTTTTCTTCTTTTTTTTAAGAGGACAGCATCAAATTTCAATGTTTTACTAACCTGAATCCGTTTTTTGCAGACTTCTAAGGCCTTAAAAAGGGCACCTCAAATTCTCCAAACATTTCTGAACCCATAATGACTGCAACAAACCTTGTGGATATGACGACGATGATGATGATAACAGTGAAGGCAAGTGGAGGAGATGAATGTTGCTGATCATGAGGATGAGGATAACAGTCAACATATTTCTCATTTCACACATCCGAAGTCTGATTCTGACAGAATTTAGCCAGATGCAATTTTTCCATTCAAAAGCTAAATGTAAATGGAACAAATAAACCAATTTATCAGTTAATCAATTCATAAAATAAAAGTGAAAAAAAAAACACCAACAAAACCTAAGGCCACATCTTCCAGTACCTGGATCCTCGCAGATCAAGCTCCAGCCCCGGATGTCTGAAAGCTTGAGACTGGAAGCCCTGAGGGAGATGTTGGGCACCCGGGACCAGCTGCTGCGCTGCAACCCCTGCACATCCAGGCGAGGAGGACAGGTGGGCACCAGCGACTTGGGCCCCCGAAACACTGCCGCTGAAATGGGCAGAGATGTCTGCAAAGAGAAACAGTCTTCAGTGAGTATAGGGATGGGACTGTGGGACAGAAACAGACAGATGAGAAATAATTCATTATAACAGAAAATTAAAGTTGAAACAGGGCAATCATCCAGAAGCAAGAAAACAGATGCATGTGAGTGCATAGGTATGTGTGTGTTGTAAGCAAGAACATACATGCAATTATGGCAATGTGAGAGAACACATGTGAAAGCATTCATAGCTGTATGCCAGTATGTCAATGTCAACATTTACGAACGTTCCTGACATCATCAATTTTCAATGGAATTATGTGCCACGGACAGTAAAACATTCCTTGATCCTGTGAGCCATCATTTTCTCTTACAAGGTTGAACCCAATATGTTAACAGCATTTGACAGGGAAAATAATAACAATCAATGATAAAATAGACCATGCAGTATGAATTAAAAAATTTGTGACCAATGCAGTAAGGTGTGAACTAAATAAGATGTAACCAATGCAGCAAGGTGTGAATGAAATAAGCTGAAGACCAATGCAGTAAGGTATGAACAACTTAAGCTAGAGACCAATGCATTAGGTACGAATAATACACGCTAGTGACTAATGATATAAACTGTAAATGAAACAAGTAAGCAGCCACTGCAGCAGGTAACCAGGGCAACACAACACATACCCTGGTGCTGCCCAGTTCAAACTGGAACATCTCCTTGCTGGTGGGTTCACAGAAGACAGCCGGAACAGTTTGGAGCCTGGTTCCATCTGCAAACAGACCACAGACATCTCCATTCAATAACTGTCTACCCCACCAACAGTTCTTGAGAGTTGTGTTGTTACTACGTTTTTTATTTTTCTTCTGTTTTCCATACCTTGCCATCAACCTGAAAGAGACCAGAGCCCTACAGTGGAAACACCAAACAGCTCCCAGTGCATGTCAACACACATTCACAAAGACTCTTGCCAGCAACCCTTCCTTAATATCACCTTCAGCCCTGTGTACCTACACTCACCACCAAGGATGAACACAGCACTGGAAATAAGGAAGTTGTTAATACGGCTTTATTTGAAG
The DNA here is from genome assembly GCA_018398815.1 of Conus ventricosus. Lineage (NCBI taxonomy): Eukaryota > Metazoa > Mollusca > Gastropoda > Neogastropoda > Conidae > Conus > Conus ventricosus. Next base: position 18,518,134 of record CM031598.1, read on the forward strand.
AATGTTTTCTCAGAGAAGCACAGATACAGGCTTGCAATGACGAATCAGCCACCAACGTATTTCAGACAGGAGGAGCAGGGAGCATAAATCCATCTCCCCCATGGACAATGGCCGGCAGAAGCAGCACCATAGGCCTCCATTGAACCAACTGCAAAGCTGAGATGGAAGCTCTGATCTCTTTTGCACACACTTCAGAGCGCAGCTCAGCCACAGACAGTCTGATCACTCCACACCAAGCCTATCCTTGCATCATGAAGTCACTGTACAGGACTCCACGGCTACAGGACAGGTACCACCAGCTGATCAGGAGGAACAGGTCACCATTTTCCACCTGCAGACAGGGCACCACAGTCATCTGAACTACCTTCTCGTCAAGACTTCTCCATCCTGCCCTCTCTCTGTTCCTCTTGATGGGTCATGGTGCACATTCCCAAGGCTGTAGGGCGTTCCAGACACTGGAAATGGAGAATGGTTGATCATGGTGCACATTCCCCAAGGCTGTAGGGCGTTCCAGAGACTGGAAGGGGACACATGGTTGATCATGGTGCACATTCTTTAAAGCTGTAGGGCGTTCCAGAGACTGGAAGGGGACACATGGTTGATCATGGTGCACATTCTCCCATGGCTGTAGGGCGTTCCAGAGACTGGAAGGGGACACATGGTTGATCATGGTGCACATTCTTTAAGGCTGTAGGGCGTTCCAGAGACTGGAAGGGGACACATGGTTGATCATGGTGCACATTCTCCATGGCTGTAGGGCATTCCAGAGACTGGAAGAGGAGACATGGTTGGTGCCCAGCACTCCACACATAGCAAAGGAATATTAAGTTCTGTTCCTCCAAATCAGACGAGCATTAACTGAGTAAGAGGAATTACAACGGCGAACATAAACAATAACATTAATGAAGGCACATAGATGAAAAACAAAGTTATTACATGACCTAGAGTCCAATTCTTCTTCTTTCTGTTCAAATCGACTGTGTAATCAATATCAACAAGTAACGTCACCTAATTTTTCTGAATGATTGTTCAGCCATCATTGCTGTTGTTATGCACTCAAACCAGTACGGTCCTTTGACTGGTAAAAAGAGCCCTCAGCATTCTCCAAACAAGCCGTACAGGTCTGCACAGGCTTTGAGGAAGTCCACCCCATTTCATCCTCTTTTGTGTAACAGTGCTAAAGAAGTACAAGATGCCAGATTTTTTATTAGCCAATGAATTGACAAAAGAAACTGGTGATCACCAGCTCTGTTTCATTCCTTCTTCTTTTTATTGTCAGTCCTCATATAAGATCTGTCTCTGTCACCCACTAACTCTAAGCCTGATGACAGCTCTATGAGCAGAAAGCTTGCTTGGTTTCCTCTTGTTCCCCCAATCACCATACTCAAACCCTGGTGAGTGCACTCTTCCACCATTTTCTTCACTGACAAAGGAAAACATTTTGATTTTGCTTTATTCTAACACAGACAAAATAACACAGAAAGGGACAAAGATCAAAACAAGGAATGCACAACACAACAAGGGATGCAGATTAATTAATTTCCTAATATTACAGAGTAAATTCTTTTTAACCTGAGGTAAAATGTCAAAGTTGTTCTGATTTGTGTAGTGAGATAAACATTAAAAAATGTCATGTTTGTTCCAGTGTGAAATAAGGTCTGCTCATCTTTTAGCTCCATAGATTGCCAGAAATGAAATAACACTGCAAACAATATGTATCATTTTCAAAGAGAAAATACTGGACATACATATATGGGAGTTTTTCTTATACTCCCTGCACACACAACCACACCACACACACACACACACACAACACACACACACACACACACGCACACACACACACACACACACACACACACACACAAGTTGATAACCCACACAAGAAAGCTAAAGTATGTGACATATACGTAAACCGTGCATCTAATCTACAAAACAGATCACACATGCTACTTGCCCGCGTATATCTCCATGTTTGAGCTCTCTAAAGCCAGTGCACATCCTGTCGCTTGTGTCCCTACATATGCACAGGTATCTTGTTAAATCTGGTGTAAAAAAAAAGTAGGTTTTATTGTTTCTTTTTCTTTCACCCTTACCTGAAATTTGTTGGCCACTTCCTTGCTGTTGACAGTGAAGCTGAGGGTGCCTGTGGAGGTGTCTATGTGGCAGCCAATCACCAGTCCTGGGGACGCTCTCTTGGAGGACATCTCCTGGTTGGCATCTGCATAGCGCTGCTGGAGTCGCCCGCCGACATCATGTAGCAGTTCTTGCGACTCACACTGATTGACATACCATGGGGGAAAAAAAGAAGAGTTTTACGAAGCAACATTCATTCCATTCATGAT
>CM031598.1:18527276-18532276 GCA_018398815.1 Conus ventricosus
CACAGAAAACCCCCCTTTGGGGGAATTTAAAGAGGGTCAGTAAAGAGGGGCGAAAAGGCAGATGGCCAGAGTATGGTGTAATGGTGGTTAAAAGGTTAACACACATGTTTCTGTACTGTGGAGATATTCCATGTGTAGAACCGTTCGGCCCTGTATCTGAAATGTCCTATATGTTTGCTTCAATGGCTTTTACACAGTTTTTGTTTTTCATACTTTTTTTTAATAAATTTTATGGTGACACAGAAGGGAATGGGATGAATAGCATTCTGTTGGCTCTGAAGTGTGAAATGTGTTTCCCTGTCGTCAGTTTTGCTTTTGAAACCAACAGAAATGAAGTATGAATGTGTCTCTCTGTTGTCAGTGTTGCTTTTAAAACCAGCAGGAATGAAGTTGATGCTAGGCACTGAAGGTATCTCCAGAAAATGCTTGGCTGCTGTGGGCTCACTGAATGTTCAGGGACATACTGAGGTATCTAGAGAAAATCACGGATTCCCTGCATCATACTTGACCAGCCTGACCCATCGCTGTCATACTTGCTTAAGAGGTCCAGCTCTCCCAGTTCATTTTAGGGTTGTATGGTAGTAGTGCAGGCTGAACATTGCTGAAATCTTTATGCAAACCTCTGAAATAGATGTTGTTTTTCCTCGTGGTTGTGCTTAGTGTTTTGAAGGAAAAGAATTCTTGTTTGTTTTTCTGTTTTGGTTACAGTCTGAGTTTGGTTGCACCAATTCAAACAACTTGTTGAGTATTTTAAGCAAATTGTAGAGTAATCTGAAAACATTGGAAAAGAGGTTCTTTACAACAATTGAACAATTTGTTCATAGTCTTATGTATAGAGCGGCATTTAGCAGTCATTGGATAAGAAATTAGAAACGCATATCATATCTGGGGATGTATCGTTTTCGTTCTCAGAAATGTAAGAATAAGACTAGCTTTAGTGACATGTTTAAACAGATAGACAAGAGTGTTCAGCGTGCGCAACGCACGCACACCGCACGCACACACGCAACCACACACACACACACACACCACACACACACACACACACACCACACACACACACACACACACACACAACACACACACACACCCCAAAACCAACCCCACACCACCTTCCACCACTCCACACAAACACAATACACACACACACAGATGTATGCTGTCCATGCATGAGTGCCACACACCCCAACAACGACAAACATACACACACCACACCACAACCCCACACACACACATGCCCAAACAAAACACACACACACAACACACACACACATAAACACCCCACACACCATGCACACTCACTAGTCTGTTTCATTTAATTGAAAAAAATAACCACACACACCACGAGACACCACCAACACCCCCACACACCACACACAAACACACACCACACAACCCACACACCCACAACCTCACACACACCACACAAAACACACACAGGTCGCAGGCAACACAGCACAAAACACAAATCGGTTGCCTTCTCTCACTGTAGCTGTCACCCTGAACTGAAAACATGTGGTAGGAAATGGAAATAGTCAAAAACACTTTAGGAAAGCAGTACTTTTTGTTTTGAATTTTTTTTTTTTTTTCAGTGATAGCAAGTTAATCTGTTTTGGGGCTTTTCAGTTGCATTTAATTCCCCTATTGTAGTGAGGGTGGGCCAACTGTTCATGTGTGGGCTTTGTTCAGTTGTGTTTGTTTTTATTGTTGTTCGCGAAATTAGACGCCAAAAATGACATGGAAAAAGGGGGGGATGTGTAAGTCCCAAGGCTTTGCCACCCCTTTCCGTGCTTTCCCCCCCCTTGCTGAGGTGTGTGTGTACTTGTCTTTCCCTGTACCGCTGCATGCAGCAACAGCTGTTTAACCCCTTTTTTTCTGACTGGTTTCCCCTGGGGGTTTCGTCTTTTTGAAAAGGATGTATTTTGAACGTGCTTAAAGGTTTTGCTTGGGTCAATATGAATTTTTCCCTGTCTTTCCTTTTCCCCCCATTCCCCTGCTGAGAACCCCCCTAGGTTTTCGACCTTCCGCTTTGGTGTGCTTGTTTTGGAAAATGTGTGTTAAGAGGTATACCCCATGCGTCATCTTTGTTAGTTTTGCTGTGTTGGTAAGGAAACGTGGACAGGCCCTTTATGCATGAGCCCTGTGTGTTGATGTGATATAGATTTTATTGTCCAGCAAAAAAGTTCTAGTTCTGCACTGGGTTTTTTTCAGGAAATTTTTCTGGTTCTGTCCCCCAAAAATACTTCTTTAAAGGCGGGAAATTTTTTGAAAAGTCATCCGCCAAATTTTTTCTTAAAGCAGTTTCATGTGTGTATTTTCATCAAAAGGATAGTAAACTATCTTTAATGTTAGGTTTTCTTTGAAAAGGAAAATATTTTCACCCAAATAAGTGGTTGCAATAATCTTAAAAGTGTAGGTAATAAATCCCCCCTTTAAACTTGAGCAAAACAAATACAAGACAAAAACTGAGCTTTTCGACCTCTTAGGTTTTCTTCTGGCAAGATACACAACACTCAGGAAACGAAAATAAAGACGAGCATACTTTCTTGTCAAAATGGTTTTTTAAAACTATTTTATGTGGGATTTATAAAAAAGAAGTGAGAGTGGTGTAGTGGGGTTTTGGGCATAAAAAGGGACATCACCCCTGTCACATCAGTGCACATTGTTTCTCATGTAACAAGTGGCCTTCACTGTTTTTGTAAAGTGACCGGGCTTTGATTTTCCTTATACTGCCAGGTGAGACTGTGACTGGAGCTGTTAGAGGACTGGGGGAATTTTCTTTTGGTCATAATCGAAAAAACTTTTTTTTTTAAAAGGGGGGTTTTGGTGGGTGGTGCCCTGGTATTTTTGAATGAACAAGCTCCACTGGACTGTGCAGCGTGGAGGAAAACACGGATGAGACAGGAAAAAAGAGAAAAGAAAGAAAAAGGAATCCCACTCCCAGCGAAATCCCAAAAAACTTTGGTCACTTTTTTACACAGTGATGAAAAAATAGAGAGCATGATAGTCCAGGGAGAGTGGCTTTGTCGGGGATTGGGTTGGTGAAGGGGGGGACCATGGAGGAAATCTGACTTGGGAAAAAAAGCCACCTGAACAGGATGTGGTTTGGGGGCCCCCCTTTACCCTCATAGACTGTAAACCCCACGATCATAGTCGGAAAATCTAAATGTTAAATCCTTTGACCTTTTTGGGACCGGGGGAAAAGTTACAAAATGAGGGTTTAAACCCGCGAGTGAATGTTAAAAGTCAGTCAAATAGATTTGGTGATTTACCAAGTGACAGAATATTTTACAAGCAACAGTTTAAAAGCAAACACTCTGTGTTTTAAAACTCGGAGAAATAAAAAGGACCTCGCACTGACAAAGGATTTTTAGATTTCCACTTTTTAAAATGGTCCCCTTTTGTATTAAAAAAGAAAAAACAAATTCACAATAACGGGAAACTTTTGTTTCCACGGGGTCAAGATGTATGAGGATTTGTAATGCCATGAGCCCCCAAAGGGGAAGATAAAAAAGCGGGTTCTTATAGAAACTGTGAACCCATTGTGAAGATGATGCAGAGCCTTAGAGCTGTGGATATAAAACAAATCTTGTGTCCCATGGCATTGTAGGTGAAAATATATGCAGATCTTTAGTGCCTGGAGCACCCTAGGTAAAGTAGTGCGTATTGTGTGCTGGAGCATCCTAGGGAAAGATTGTCAGACAAAAGTTTTAATCTGTGAACCCCTTGGATGAAGAATTTGAAGATCTTGTGAGCCTTTAAAGCACCGTCAACCCTGTGTATGAAAATGGGAAAATCATCAATGCAAAATTTTTGTGTGGATGTCAGTATTCGGGGTTTTGGGGAAACACAGACGTCCGAAACTAGGGCTTTTGAACATTTATTTTGGCTGTGTAAAAGCAGGGTTTTTAAAAAACGAAAGAAGAAAATTGTCAGGCTGGAGCATGGGATTTTAATGATCAACAAATGAAGAATTGTGCAGTGACTGGTGGTGGGTATCACATCTTTGTAAAAGGGGCTGATCTATTTTTTATGATGGATTCCTTTTTCTCCTGGGTAAAATGGTTTCCTGAAAGGGGGCCCCCTGCCATCCCCGTATGAGGTCTAGCTGCCCCAAAAGGGAAAAGAAGGAGCATGGTGAAAAGTGGGTTATGTAAAAGATGTGAGGGATGGGAGGAGGGCCCGCAGTTTGAAGAGATGTGAGGATGGAGGAGGGGCCCGCAGTTATGTAAGGGGTGGGGGGATGGGAGGAGGGACCCGCAGTTTTAAGAGATGTCACGTTATGTAAAAGATGTGGGATGGGAGGAGGGACCCGCAGTTATGTCAGAGATGTGAGCGAGGGAGGAGGGACCGAGCACAGTTGACCCTATTTGTTTCTGAATTATGAAAAAAGTTTTACCTAGGTTTTATAATTGATTTTAAAAGTACAAATGGGGAACAGTATGAAAAATTTGGAAATTTAAAACTGCCCATTTTTCCCCTCTCTTTACCCGTGCCTTTTCCTTTTCCTTAACAACACCACGAAAGCCCACACACACACACACACACACCCAACCACACACACCACACCACACACACACACACAACACCTGCTTTTCTTTACTGTAGTTGAGAAATGTTTGGTTTTTGTATCTTTCATTTTTTACCTTGGTTCTGTTGAAGTGGGGATGTGTTAGAACTGGCTAGTACTTGTTTAAAGCATCCTGCAATATTTGTTTGTGGTTTGTTTGCATTTTTGAGTGGCCCGTGACTTATTGTAATATACTGTGTAATTTTGTTTGTGACTGAAAATTCAGATGTGTAAAAACTGGCTAATGAGTTGTTGAAATATGTCTTTAATTCAGTGTATGATTAAAGTGGGGGGTGGGGGGTATGTTAGAAGTGGCCATTGACTTGTTGTTAATATCTGTGAATTCTGTTTTTGGGTTTAAGTTCAAAGTGTTAAAATTTGGGCCCTTGACTTTTTGATAATACCCCAGTGTAAATTTGTTTGCGTTTTT
>CM031598.1:18537276-18564091 GCA_018398815.1 Conus ventricosus
GATGTGAAAATATTTTTATGGCTCAACACTCACACACCTGATTTTACCTGGAAAACCACCTACGTCAGTGAAATAGATGATAGACAGGCAATACAACACCCATCAACTTTGTAACACCTACCTTTTTGGTGGCAAGTGGTCAGGTTCACCATCTGAAAAGAACTGATGGGTGTTGTGAGGTGTTAGTAGTTACACAGGTAGCTAGGAATATACGTGAAATTTTTGTGACGCTTTTAAGTCACATAGCAGTTACATAGCAGGAAAAAAATAAAATAAAAAAGATTAACAGGTCAAAATCATACCATATTTTACTGAAAATGTATTTGGAGTGCATGCTTTTTGATCTGCATGAGTTAGTTTGTGTTTGTGAGAAAAAGAATTCCTATGACTGATAAAATTTCTAACTATATGCAGGTGTTAGTAGGAAGGAAGAAGGCAGGGCATCACAACACAAAAAAACCTCAAATATTTTTGTTGTACTCCCCATATGGTTCCAGATGAAATTTGAATGATATAATCCAAATATGATCACACACAAAAACACAGTCACTGGAAATATTTTTGCTTTTGATCACTTTTGTCACACACGAATCACTGACATGAAATTTTCTGGAAGACCAGCAGCCATGCGCGTTTGTCTTGCCATCCGGTTGGTTTCCCTGACCATGAGATGGAATGCGTCCAAAGGAAAAACAAGTGAAAATAATCAAAGGTGTTTGACCACTGCGATGACTGTGCACATCCACCGCCCATCAAAAGCACCTGCGTCACCTGCGTCGCCTATGTCCGAGTCACTGTCACTACTCGCATTCACTCCTTCTGCAACTTCAAAGTCACTGTCGCTGTCGACAGAGTCAAGATCAATGTCCGATTGATTCCAGTCGTCATTTTCGGTCGGAAACACATTCATATTGAACATTTGGGGCCACAGTCAAGCTCATGTCACTGTCACTGTCAGAGCGCGACATTTCGATCGTAGTCGGAAGTCGATGGGATGACCAAAAAAATCGATTAAAAATCAAAAAAAGCCACAAACCGCTCTTACAAATGGCGCTGAGAAAGATATGAAAGGCCCGGGATAACGACCGGTTTGTCTTATTACTGTGGTCAACCCAAATAAGGGAGGCACACCGAGACAATCAGCCAATGAGGAACGGGCGGTATAGGGCGGGTCAGAGCCTGACGGGTCGGGCGGAAAAGGGCGGATCGGGAACAGAAAGGTTAATCTGTTCATTTGTTGGAGATATTTGAATTGAAGAGGAAACAAATGATGAACATTGCCAGATCTTTGAAGTATCGACTGCAAAAAATTTGGAGAAGTGTGAGGCAATGGTAATCAGGAATATCTGAAAGTGTTGTGATTTCAGATATATTTAGAAGGTCCAAACAGTTCCCAGATAATCAGCCTGTTCCCCGGCTGTTTACCTTTATGGTTTAATTGTCCCTGATCAGGGATTCCAGCGCGTGGGAAACTTGTTTGATAATGACGATCGCTTCTGAGGCCATGGAAAAAGACAGAGGAAGGAACACCAGATTTGCCCTTGATTATTTTTCAGTGACTGGAGGGTGTAGTAATGAGAGTGTGACCCTATGTACATAAAGTTTGCTTGCTTTACCTGTTTAGTAATGTTTAGTTCACCATTTCACTTCCAGAGTTTAAGAGGTCACCAGGATGTTTAAGGGCTCACACTTTATAACAACTAGAAAGTATACTGAAAACATAAATACGCATACACTGACTGGCTCTCACACATAAACACACTCAGAAAGAGGCAGAAATGGACAACAAAAGAAGAGCAAATACATGTTTTTGTTTTTTTTTGTTTTTTTTTTTAAATCTTTGAAAGATAGATTTGATAGACTATTCAGTTTTCAAAGGCATACTTAGGGTTTGTGATGCTTTAAATGATATTGCCTATTCAGTCTCAAAGGCATACTTCAGGTTTATGATAGCTTTAAATGATATTGCCCGATTGTTTTTCCTGTCCCCATTCCCAGATATTTTTTGGTTTAATTGTGCTTTGATGTTTGTCAGTTTTCCATAACATGTCCTGATGTGTTGGGAAGAATTGTCAGGCAAGATAATAGAACTGCGAGGCCAGCTGGGTTGTGAGCCGCAGTAGCGGAAGTATCTTGTATGTATGTGACAGTGAGTGTGGCTTCGTTGCAGGCACGCAAGTGGCATCATGGCTCTCAGGAGGCGTATGGCCAAACCCTTGCAGAAAGGGGATATCATTGGCTGCATGCTGGACCTACATGACAAAACCATCTGTGAGTTCTGTCCCCTTATTGAGTTGCTGGTTTTGATTCACACATGCCAAGAGAATGTTAATAATATTAACATTCTCTCTTGTTACATATTATGTAAATGCCCCAAGGTTGTTCAAGCGTGTGTGTGTGTGTGTGAATGTGTACTTGTGTGTTTATGTGTTTGTGTGAGTGCGACAGTGTATCTGTACTTGCATGTTTATATTTGCTTGTGTGTCTATGTTAATATGTATGTGTGTCTGCGAGTGTGTATGTGTGCGTGTCTGTTTGTGTATAACATAGCCGCTAATCTGAAATGTTCACTCCAGAATATTGACAGCTATAGTGTCATCTCCTCTGTGTGTGTCCCCAATAAAGTTCAGGCTGTCTGTCCTTTGTTTCAGCCTTTTCACTGAATGGTGAACTGATGATGGACAGTTTGGGACAGGAGATTGCCTTCAGAAACGTGGAGGTGGGAGAACAACACAGGTGTGCTTCCCAAGAATTATTGTTTCTACAAAGACAGAACGATAGAAAAAAATAGAAAGACTGCTCATTCCTTCCTTTGTTCCATGGCAGATAAGATAAGTATGTTGCTTATAGCCCAGCCGTGTTCCATGGCAAGATTTGTAATGTTCACCACTAAGGAGGTTTGTGTGTGCAACTGTTTTATCTTATGACTAAGGTAGCCACAATGTGTGTTTCAGGGACAGTGTCTAAACATGACACCAGTGTCAAAATGTTTCGTGTTTGTGTCATCTATCCTGCAGGTGCTGAATGGCCTATTCTTCTCTGGAAGGTGAATTAGGGTTTAATGTGCATGCAGTATCTTTTATACATGCGTTCATATGCATAACTCCAGTTTTAAGTCTCATCTGAAGGACTATGAGCAGACTGGAGTCTGCATGGATTGAATCTCTTAAAGAGAAAACCACCTCCAACCTAACCAAGGGGATTGAACCTCAGACTGCGGAACAAGAGTCTGACTTCCTATCTAAGCAAAAAGAAAAGGGTGAAGAAGAAAAAAACAACAACCCTAGCCCCTGAGACAGCAGTGATGGATCAGAAGACATGAAGGGCATTCAGGAGTGGACAGACCTCTCAGGCTCAGCAGGATCCTGGATCCCCTGTGAGTCAGTTCATGGGTGAAAATGCTGTTTTCCCTTGAGAGAAACTGTCTAACTGTTGGCAGGTTACTTCCTTGCTTCTTCTTCTTTTTTTCCAGTGGAATGTGCAATATTCAATTATTCCAAAGTTTCTATCACAGATATGCTGTTGTACTTAATCAAGAATTGTGTGATTTAGATGCTTAATTATTCACACAGGGTTTGTTCCTGCGTTCACACTTGGAGCCTGGCAGAGGATCAAGTACAACTTTGGCCAGGTGGGTATATGTGAAAGATTTTTCTTTTTTTTTGTTTATTTTATTTTATAAATCTCATTCAGTGTAAATTCATCTGTTCTTCTAAGGAAACTGAGAAATCTCTTTACCGCATGTTAAAACAGTTGCTATTATGAAAACCTACTGTGCTCTTGTTCTACACTGTGACAGATCATGATATGAATTGCTTTTTCTGCTAGAGTGCGAACAGGGCTGTTGATATGTTGATGTAGCCAATCATTACAGAGACTGCTGTGATCTTGATGTTCCTGTATTTGAGACAGAGAGAGAGACTTTAGTATTACAGTTTGGAGACAAAGCTCTTGATGTTACTCTTGGAGACTGGCAAAGGGCTTAGTGTTACTCTTGGGAGATCGACAAAGCTTTTTTTATGTTACTCATTGGGGATTGACCAACCATTTGTCATTACTGTATGGAGACTGAGAGAGCTCTTAATGTTACACTTGGGAGACTGACAAAGCTCTTTATTTTTACAGTTCAGTCTCTGTCCAGTGAAGTAGATAAGTGTGATGTGTGGTCAGATGTATCACATGTGTAAATTGCTGTGTTTCTAAGAGCATGGATTTGGTCTTTCAGGACGTGAACACCTTGAAGTATTTTACCTGCTGTGGTCTGCAAGAAGGCTATGAACCATTCTGTGTGTAAGTTGGCCTGGCAATTAACATATTTTGCATCCCTTTATATTTCTTCTTCTTCCACTTTTTTTCTATCCCATTTTTTCTGACTCTGTTGCCTCTCTCTTGTGTTAGTTGTTTGTATCTACTTGTTTTTGGTAAACATATAAATGTTTTTTGTTTTGGTTTGGGTGTATTTTGATATAAAAAAGACTATATGATGTAAAGTCAGAAATTTAAAAAAGAGGACAGTTAGATTTTCTGTTATCACATAAAAAGGTGCATGAGATGACTAATCTCATGTTCAGATGTCTGCAGCGCTATTGCTAAGATGTAATAAGCCTTTGAATTTATACATACCTTATTAGAAAGTCTTTGCCAAAATAGCACATGACACGTAAATGTGGCACAAAAATGTGCCCAGTTTGAGGAGATGCCCGACTGTTTGTGCTTCGTTTTCGTTGTCTTGATGTTGTTTGTCTTGCCAAAGAAGCCAAGGAAGTCGAGACGCATAGTGTTTGCCTTGTAATTTGTTTGTTTCTTTTGTTCAGCAGTATAGTAATTTTTTTTTTTTTTTAAGTTTATTTAAATTTCTCCTGTAGTAGTACCTCACTTAGAAAAACTGGGAGATTTTGTTTACTATGATTTTTGTTTGCATTTTTGTATATTTTTCCTTTTTTTGATTTTCATTGCTTTGTTTTGGTTAAAGAAGAAGAAATACTGACTTTTGTTTTGAAAAAAAAATTATGTTTGAATCATAAAAAACATACAAACACATGTTTTTGGAACTTACGATCTTTGTTGCCTTTTTCAAGGATGATCAATGAAGCAAAGTACTTAGAAATCAGAGACAGATTTGGGACTTTCCAAGACCCAGCTTTACCTTCACTTTTGTACGCATGATACTTGTTTAGAGAAATGAAGAAAGAGAATTGAGAAGGATGCTTCTGGCATGTTATCTGTAGTAAGTTAGCTGTGGAAATAGAAACTTTGTAATGAAAGCAGCTTTGTTGGGGTGAAACTGCCAATTGCCTGTGGCACTCTTTTGTTGATTGGCAATTAATAGTTGCTCATTACATGTTCTATAGATGAATAATCAGCTTGCTTTGAAGCATCTGCATACTTGGCTCCCTAGTCCTTAGCTTTCCATCTGCCTTCGTGATGTGAGCTGGCTGTGTTGCTCTTAGCTTTCATCTGCCTTCGTGATGTGAGCTGGCTGTGTTGCTCTTAGCTTTCCATCTTGCTTCACATTTGAGAGCTGGCTGGAAGGCTGCCCTGAGTTTGAGACAGTATGTATTATAACCTGTGAGAAAGTGATTTCTGTTGCTTACAGTTTGGATGAAATGTGTTTGTTTAGAAACATGGTGCGGCCAGTCACGTTGTGGTACGGAAAGGAACAACCGCTGTTTGACCTTGTTGACACCTCTCAGTCTGACCTCCTCATTCCCGCATACAGGGAGGGTAAGCAAGTTTGTGTTTGGGTCAAGTGGAGGCAAAAAATCTTGTTAGTCCTTTCCTTTTTCAGGGAAGATAACTCTCCACTTTTCTGCATTAACCCCCGCCCCCCCCTTTTGTTTTTCCTTTTTAGTGATTTACATAGAAAATTCGCGTTCTGCACTTTTTCACCAAAAAAAAGGAAAAAAAAAAGAACTGAACTTAACGAATGCTTTGTTACACACATTGTGATAGCTCCATTCTCAGATGGATCAAACATAAAGAAGGGGAAATATGTGTTGCAATATTTGATGTGCCTGGATAACAACAAAATAAATGATTGAAATCGAAGTGAATGGAAAAAGAAATATGTAGAACAGGCAAGTTTTGTCCCATTCACCCCTTTCCATCCATGCATTAGTATTTATGTCTCGTCAGTTGTCCTTTTTTCTCAGGGCATGGTCATTCCTGATTTGTTGCAACTTTTCATCAAATTATGAATATGAATAACTTATTACAACACACATTTCTTGCTGGTTAAAGAAGGAGAGAAATAGCACACCAGCAGTTTCGCAGTAAACAGGTCCTTTGATTGAAGTCAGCATGATGTCTGTGGGTAGGACCCTACCAGGTGGCCCTGCCTTCATTGGTGTGGTGGTTCTAGTGGACTGAACTGGCCACAGTCTTTGATGCTAACGCTATGCCACAACAGCTGGTTGCTTGCTTCTTGCTGTTTTTGGGTTAGGTTTTATTTGACTTTGTTGTGTTAGAGTGTAGGTTCTGTTCTGCTGTGTACTGCTGTATTTCAAAGTGAAACAGGAAGGCAGCTGGGCAGGTCGCTGGTGATGAAGGCTGTTGTTTTCCATGTTGATGGCAGGAATAATGTGGGGCCCTGTCTGAAAGTGTCTTCCAGGACATTTGGCACCTTGGAGAAGGTGCACCTGGAATACTGCGCCTCAGTCTGCCTGTCAAGTGCAAGGACTCCTTCACCAGCGGGTGTGTATTTAGTGCGTGTGTGTGTGTGTGTGTGTGTGTGTGTGTGTGTGTGTGTGTGTGTGTGTGTGTGTGTGTGTGTGTTTGAGAGCGAGAGGATTGTGTGCTTGTATGCATTTATGCAGCCTTTAAACATTTAGCTATCACAAATAGATGCACAGCAAACTCTTTGTTGACATGGGGTTTGCATGGGACATCAGTTTCGAAGTCGAGTTATTTTGATGGTGGGACTGCATCTCCACCAGTGGATGACATGACTCAGACTCGCCCACAGTCACACCTCTGGAGCTGGCCAACAGAGCTGGTTTAGGAGTCAGATCTGTCCATGGCCTGATTGCCCTGGTCTCGAACTTTTCCCTCAAAATGTGACGACTGGGGTGTTAGAAACAGAGCAACTGGCCCACAGTTTTCTCCCAGCATCCAGGGCACATGATTCAGCTGGAACCGGGACGGAATCTTGGCCCTTCTAGCAACTCTCTCACCTTGCATTGAATGTAACTGGCAAAACAATAAATGACTGTTATAGAATGCTGTCCCATTTTATGTGATTGCTGATGTTTTAGCAGCTGCGGGTTTTTAACATTGAGAACTTGAACATCAGTGTAAGTTTAACGGTTTTTTTTTAAATTGATTCAGACTTATGAGACTGTGACGTAGATGACTAAGAAGTGGTTAGTCTGCTTGGATGTTGGGATTGTTATTCGCCCCATCATAGTGCAGGTGAGTGACCTCCGTGGTACAGCCCTGATGTGGCCCTCTGCGGTCGGCTGGGCTATAAGCAACATTATCTTACCTCCGTGGTCAGACGTAAACATCAATACACACAATAGACCCATGCACAGCAAGCTGCATTCACTATCAGAGTGGTATAGGGAGGGGACTTTGGTATGATTTCCAGTACGCTTTTTAACGAAGTGTTTGTGAAGCTGTTCCAGAATTTCACATGTTTGGTGCTTCAGATGATTCAGGTGTTGGTTTAGCCACTGTAAAGCTGTTCCAGAATTTCTACAAGTTTGATGCTTTAGATGATTCAGGTGTTTGGTTTAGTACATGTCAGAATGAAAAAAAGAAGAAGGAAGTGTAGAAAGTGGAAAACACACACACACACACTTACACACACACACACACACACACACACACACACACACACACACACATGCACAGAAATACATGGCACATACATACAAGCATACATACATGAAAACAAGGGTTTTTTTCTCTCTCTCTTTCCTTTATTTAGGGTGAATCTCATTCTCTCTTTCTTTTTCTGTCTCTCTCTGTCTCTGTCTCTCAATGAGAGATGCTTTTCTTTAAAAAAAAAAGGAACTCTTCCTAAATGAAAGAGAAGGGGGGAAAGCTGTTTAAATGAGAGGAGAGAGATAGAGAGAGACAGACAGACAGAGAGATCTCAAGAGAGGTGGGGTGGGTTGGGACGAGCGGCAGAATGGGAGGGAATATTCAAAGGGAGGGGGTGGGGTGGTGGGGGGGTAGGGGGAGGAGAAGGAATGGGGGAGAGAGACCGACGGTGAGAGACAGTCTAGGAAACTATTACATTAGGGACAGCAGAGCTGTTTGACGAAGGAAGGGCTGTGTGCGTATGAGTCGAACACCTAAGTGGGCAACTGGTCGGTGGAAAGTACTACACATTGACTGGGATACTGTAAAACCTTTCTCTGTCCACAGCAAGGACCGTCACCTGGCCCAGCTGTGCTGGGAGAAGCGGCTGAACCTGGAGAAAAGTTCGACGGCGGGAGATGGATGTGGAGGAGGAGGTTGTCGGCAGGTGGGCGCCCTCTCGGTCCCCTCCCAAGGCCCGCCACCCTGCCCAGTCTGGCACCCGGGGCTGTTGACAGCCACCGCTCTTTCTCTGACGCTAAGGCCGCTAACATTGTCCAAACCCTGTTTCAGCGCAGCGCTAAACTAACCTCGTCCTCAGGTGATCAGTCGGGGGTGGGTGGGGTTGAGGTTGGGGGCCCAGAGAGCTGTTGTGATGGTGGCCTGTCATGTGATGTGCTGTGGTCCATGACTAGCTGTGGCATCGCACTGGGCTGTTCTGTGCACATGTGCTGAATAGCAGCCCTTTAGTGCTAGGACAGCTGCTCTTAGGTTAGTGGTGTTTGGATAGCTGGCGTTAGGACGTCGTCTGGTGCTAGCAGATCTGGTGTTCCAATCCACTGTCGCTGAACTGCAGTGACTGGTAATTTGGTTGACTGCGTGGATCATCTTTTTTTTTGGCATTTATTTTAAAGGGTGTTTGTTGTGAGTGCTGCTGCATTTGCGCATGTATGCACCTTGTGTTCCTGCACGAATAGTGTTGGTTTTCTCTCATTTGATCTTTTATGTTTTTACTGGATGCTTTCCTGTGGCTGTTTCCTGAAGTGCTTGGCATGTTGGCCTTTTGTGTTAGGGGGAGAAGAGCCTCTTTTCTGTGTATCGCCTTTAAACTTTTTTTTCTTGGTCTGGGATTAAGAGTTAATGTGAGTTATTGTGGAGATGCTTATCAGCAGTAGTGGAAGAGGTATTCCCCAACAGGAGATAGATACCATTACCTTAACATTCAGATGACAGGACAATTTTTTTTTTCTCTTTGAATGTGACCAGGTGATTTGTAATCTATGTGTTTGGTGTCCAGCTATGTTTAGCATCCACCTGTTGGCAGTCCTTCTTCCCACACATGGTTGTTTCAGTGGGCAGATCAGGACCCTCAACAGGTTGATCATTCTGTGTGCTCATCAGTTCATGCATGTGATCACATTGTGTATAGGGCTTGGTATGCTGAAGTGTGACTGCATAGGCATGTTGTCGTCTGTTGAGCACACAGTTTGTACTAAACTGCCTCTAGGGGTTCTGAGTTGACCTATGCCCTTTTGATTTACCGCTGTGTGGAAAATCACTGCTCTAGCATACACTGTGTGATGCTGCAGATGAGGGACGGTGACAGTGAAACCCACAGTGCCTCCACCTGCTCTGTAAAGTGTGATCAGACTTAAACTCATGGGGTTTCACTGAAAGAAAGAATGGAGCAAACCTTGAACTTAAGGGAGATGGGGAGGGATTGGGTGCCTCAGAGAAAGAAAGAATGGAGCAAACCTTGAACTAAGGGAGATGGGGAGGGATTTGGTGCCTCAGAGAAAGAAAGAATGGAGCAAACTTTGAACGCAAGGGGGCGGGGAGGGGGTGGGTGGGGACGAGAGGTGGCGGTGGCTCAGAGAAAGGAAGACGAAGGGTCAGCTCTATTTTCTCTGTGCTGAAGAACTACAAACTTTGTTTTATATCTGACAAATATATAGTGCTTACTACAATCTGAAGCATCTTATTCCTAAATACTTTTTTCTCTCGAAAATCAAGGAGTGTGCCTTGCCATCCAAAAGCCCTTTGTATATGAAAATAATGGCACTCTAAGGAGACTTCTGTAAGTAACTGTCTGGTAGTTCATGTTATATTCTTCAGTCATGAAATTTTTCATGGGGGCAACTGCTTTAAAATTATCACACACCCCCTCCTTTGCACCCACACACCCACTCCTTGTACGTTGTCATGTTTGACTGCACTCTTGTGTGTTGTGAGCCGTTGAAAAGTGCATCATTTGCACTCTGCATAAGGATAGACAGAAACCACCATCCCTTCACTGCTGATCACTGCTTTGCTTCTGCTATTATCATAATCATCTGTCTCATCTGCTTGGGTAACACTGTGCGTGTAGTGAAGTAGCTGAGTGATTTTACAGGCTGCTTTGGGTCACAGTGCAGAGAGTGAAGTCTGTGACAGGCAGGTTTGGGTCACAGTGCGTGCAGTGGAAAGAATGGATGGTGTGATAAGCAGGTCTGGGTCGCAGTACATGTGGTGAGGTGGAAGGGCAGTGCAATAGGCAGATTTGGGTCACATTGCCTACAGTGAAGTAGAAAGGCGGTGTAAATAGGCAGGTTTGGGTCACACTGCCTACAGTGAAGTAGAAAGGCGGTATAATAGGCAGATTTGGGTCACACTGCCTACAGTGAAGTAGAAAGGCGGTGTAATAGGCAGATTTGGGTCACACTGCCTACAGTGAAGTAGAAAGGCGGTATAATAGGCAGATTTGGGTCACACTGCCTACAGTGAAGTAGAAAGGTGGTGTAATAGGCAGATTTGGGTCACACTGCCTACAGTGAAGTAGAAAGGCGGCATAATAGGCAGATTTGGGTCACACTGCCTACAGTGAAGTAGAAAGGCGGTGTAATAGGCAGATTTGGGTCATGGTGCATAAAATGAAGTAGATAGGTTGTATAATGCAGGTTTGGGTCATGGTGCTTAGAGTGAAGTAGAAATGGGGAGTTGTATTATACTCCCTGTTTGGCTAGTATACTTACCATGTCAGACAATAGCATTCACGGCAGTTAGTCTGCTCTGCCAGGCCGAAGTTTTTGTGTGGCTAATGCAGTGATAAGACAGTCACGTGGTGCCCAACCCACTTCCGCCGTAGGGAGAAGCCAGTGTAAGTCTCCCATACGTCATTCATCGAGGCCTGCGCGCAAGGTAACCCCAGAACCTTGGCGCTAGCGGGGAAGGTTGGGCGGGCATTAGAGTCTGACATGGTAAGTATACTAGCCAAACAGGGAGTATAATACAAACTCCCCTTTTTGGCGTCATATACTGTACCATGTCAGACAATAGCAGAATTCATAGTAAAAGGAGGAGGGCGAGTGCCCTAGTGGTTCCTGGGGTTACCCGATATGGATGCATTAGCCGCCACAAAGGATATCCCATTAGAACCATCAGCCTGGTCATGCGGATGTCCTCAAATAAAATTTTATGAAGGGATTCTCCGAACGCCAGAAGGCTGCCTCCAGGAGGTGGCGCATGGGAACAGAGTGCTGGAATGCTGCCGAAGTGGCCAGCGCTCTGACCTCATGGGCCCGGGGGGAAGAGACGGGGAGATCCTCGGATGCCTGGGAATAGGCAGTTCTGACCGTCTTGGAGAGCCACCTAGAGACAGTGCCAGCTGAGATGTCTTTCGTGTTACTGGGGTTGATGGAATATGAGAAGACGTCTTTGTGAAACGCGCCTGGGGCGCGAGCGTTCCAGTAGTGTGTTAGACATCGAGAAGGGCAAAGGGCTATGTCCGAAGAGGTGTCGCCCCCTAGTGTATCCGCCAGCGGGCGGATGATGAGGTAAGGGGAGGGACTGCCGGGTTCTGGTTCTTGGCTAGGAACTGGGGGAAGGAACTTAAGAGAGACGGAGCCGTCTCTGTGGAAGGCAATGTCTCTGGGGTCCCCGCTAAGGGCATGGATCTCGCCTCGCCGTCTCGCGGAAGCGAGGGCGAGGAGGAAGGTAGTCTTCATAGACAGAAGGTCGAAAGGAATGGAGGACAAAGGCTCAAAGGGGGGTTTATTGAGGACGTCAAGAACAGTGAAGAGGTCCCAAAGGGGAACACGTCTAGGGGATTGGGCCTCACGAGAGAGAAGCCCTCTGGAGATCTCTCTGAGAAGGAAAATCATTCTCAAAGGAAGGTCCGGCCATTTGGAGGATGGTCGTGCAGATGGCCGACCTGTAGCCCCTGATGGAGCTAGCAGAGAGGTTAAGTGGGACAGGAAATTTCCTATTTGGATGTTGGTGGGGCGAATGTGAGGGACAGAATTGGCTTTGCACCATGAGACCCTTTTTCCTCCATCTGCAATCATAAAGGGACTCCGTGCTAGCTCTGCGAGAGGACATGGCTAGGTCTCGGAGTTCCTGAGAGGCCCCGGCGATGGAGAGGGTATTGAGGACGGAACGGGACCTGTCCGTTCGAGAGGGGGATTTGGATGTTCGCAGCCGGGCTGACACAGAAGCCAGGCGTGGAGGTGAAGAACCTGGGGATTGGCGTGAGGGAGGCCCGAACGGGGTTGCCTGAGCATGTCCCACCTGGTGTTCAACTGGAGAGGGGGTTCGTGAGTGAGGGACTTGAGGTCCGGGAACCAGGACTGAGTGGGCCACCATGGGGCTATGAGAATGAGCCTGGGTCTCTCGAGTCTCGCCTTCCTGATCACCTTGTGGAGGATCGGGAAGGGAGGGAAGGCGTAAGCTATGAGGCCGGACCAAGGAAGGGACAGGGCGTCGATGGCGTAAGCTGGGGGTCGGGACCGGGGACACATACACTGGCAGACGATGGTTGAACCGTGTGGCAAAGAGGTCGATCATTGGTGTGAACCAATGTTCCCACACGGTTGAAAGGGTAAGCCGGCTGAGGGTCCATTCCGTGTGGAGGACAGACTTGGATCGGCTGAGAGAGTCTGCCAGGATGTTGTGAGTCCCTGCTATGTGTCTCGCGCGAAGGGTGACCCCTGCGTGTGACACCAGCGGAGGAGGGCCTCTGTACGGAGGGAGAGGCCGATGGAGTGTGCCCCCCCCCCCTTGTTGATGTAACAAGCTCCCGAAGTGTTGTCCGTGAAAAGGAGAACAAATCGGTGGGCGACTATGGACTGGAACTGGAGGAGGGCGAGTCTGACCGCCTCCAGTTCCAAGATGTTGATGTGAAGACGAGCAGTCAGTGGATCCCAAACCCCCGAGGCGTGACTGCTCTCCAGATGGGCCTCCCGGGCCCGAGTTGGAGGCGTCTGTGAAAAGTTCCAGGGCCTGGGTTGGGAGGGAGATGGGAACTCCGGGGGCCAGGGTGGATGGGCTGAGCCACTCCTCCGTGGCCCAAACGAACCAAGGCCCTAGGGGGACGGGCTGGTTCCAGCTGTCGTTGGTCTGGGACCAACGACGGCGGAACTCCCTTGAAGCTGTCGCTTTGGAACTCTGCCTAGGGGAATGAGAGGAGACAGGGACTCCATCATCCCTAGGAGGGAGGAAAGTGTCCTTGCCGAAGTGAGGGGAGAGAGGCGAAGGTGGGAAATGAGATCCACTAGGCGAGCGGACCTCTCCGGGGTCGGGGGAGACTACCATGGAGGTGGTGTCGAAGCTCATGCCCAGGAAGGTGAATTGCTGACTGGGCGAGAGCTCGCATTTTGCGGGGTTGGTGACGAACCCCAGAGAGGAGCAAAGCTGAAGTAGCTTTGAGGTGTGGGATTTGGGTAGGGCTGAGAGGGGGCCAGGACGAGCCAGTCGTCGAGGTAGACAAGGGGGCGAATGTCCTCCTGTCTGGCAAGGGAGGCCATCTCCTTGACTACCTTCGTGAAGAGGAAGGGAGCCAGGGAGAGTCCGAATGGGAGGGCCTTGAATTGAAACACCCGGCCCGCCAGACGAAACGAAGGTATCGTCTGTGGGACGGGTGGATGAGGATCTGGAAGTAAGCATCTTTGAGATCTATCGAGGTGGCCAGTCCAGATGGTGGATGGAGTCCTGATCTGGGCAGGGGGTCTCCATCTTGAATCTGGTTGTCCTGAGGAATCTGTTGAGAGGGGAAAGGTCGAGGATGGGCCTCCAGCCGCCCGAGGCCTTCGGGACTACAAAGAGGCGAGAGTAAAACCGGGGTTGGGGTGTGGTACCTCGGTGATGGCGCCCTTGCGGAGAAGCTCCTCGATTTCCAGGCGAAGGGCCTCCGCCTGGGCGGGAGGTGGGTCGCCGGTGGAAGGAGGAGGGGAGGACAGGAGGGGAGGGCGTTCGTGTGCCCAGGGTAGACGGAACCCATCCTGCAGAACAGAAACCCCCCAGGGGTTGAGACCCATGCGCCGCCACTGGTGGGCGTGCCGGGACAGACTGCCTGCCAGGGGGGCAGAGGGGCTGAGGTGTGTCTGGAAGACTGGCATTTCCCGCCCTCGGAAGGTGGGTCCGCTTAGTCACCTCCGGGGCCGGCCTGTTGGCCGAACCGAAAATTCTGTTGGGGTTTTTTCGGTTTGGGCGTAGGGGGTTTGGCGGGCCTCGAGGGACGCTGCTTGGGGTAGGGCTGGGGTCTGGCTGTGGGTAGGGCCTGACGAAAGAATGGTCTAGAAGGGCGGTGCTGACGAGGGTTTGTGGTCGCAAAAGAAGCGGCCTGTTTGCGCTCCTCGACGGCATGGGAAATGACCGCAGAGGAATAGTCGACGAAAAAGCGACTGCTCCTGGAACCCGGAATGCAGCGTAAGGCCGCCTTGAGCGCTGGGGAGAGATGGGCTGTGATAGCAGGGCGTCTCTCACTGCCAGAAGGCAGTTAAAGTGATCCTGGCTGCGCTGTCCGCCGCAGCCCCAAGGTGGTGCGCTATCTTGTTGACAAGGAAAACGCATAAGGGGGTCATCAAACAGGCTGGGGCCTGCCTCAGTGTCGCCCGGGTCTGAAGACGCTGAGTACAATGCCTCCCTCATTTGGCCAGAGTTCCTCCGCTCGCTGTAGGAAATGTCAATGAAGGCATGCCCCGGGTGGTGTGCAGAATGCCAGCCCTGGCGATTCTGTCCCACTCTGTCAGGGTTTTGATAGAAAGAGAGGTGGATGTGGGAGGGGGGCGGTTAGGAGTGAGCCTGAGGTCAGCCGGGGAAATGGCAATCTCCCTGGTGGCCGGATTGGCAGAAAAGAGAGAAAAGACATGAGGGGCCTGGCGGGGTCCTGAGGAATACTCCTATTGGGGCCGCGTTGGGGGCTGATAAGAAGTCAGTCCCGGTGGGGGGGGGAAAGGCATGTGTACCCCTGGCGAGCGAGGCCGATCTGCCCAACAAAGGAGTGATGGTCTGGGGGGCGGCTATCCTTGGCCGTGATCGCTGGGTAGGGGGTGACCCAGTGAAACGGGAAAGGGCGAAGATGTTGTTAGAGGGAGGGGATTCCCTAACAACAAGATCAGGGCGCCAGCTCTCCAAAATGGAAAGGTCCCCAGACTGGGGAGGAAATCATCAAACCCCTCCTCCAATTTTGGGTCAGTCTGATCGTGAAGGGGAAGTTCAGGTCCACCTTCGGAAGGCCATGTCAGGGGTGCGTGGGAGTCGTGAACTCGTTGGGAAGAGGGTGAAAACGAGGACGACTCCCGGTGGTTCCGTAATCGGCGTGGGGGAAAACTAGGGGACTGCCGATCGGACAGCGCCCCCGAGAGGAATGGGGCCCCAGGTCGATCCAGCTCTGGGAGGCCGGATGCCACATGAGGCCAAAGATGGAGTCAGGGGAAGAGTCCGAGCTAAGCCACTGATTCCTCTCGGGGGAATAGAACCACCGGTCCCCGGGGAGAAGGAGGGCTGTGGAGGCCCAGAGGCAGAGTCTCCTCGGGGGACCCGGGTAACCTTGCGCACCCCGGGAGAGCACTGCCTCCTGCATCTCCCGGGTGGGGTCCGCACCGGCCCCTTGCGTGGCAGAGGGGTCGGGGAGTGTTACGAACGCCGAGCCTCCTGGCCGTGTGGTAGCGGACGGGGATGGCTGAGACGACGCGTTAAAACTCAA
Organism: Conus ventricosus; assembly: GCA_018398815.1. Taxonomy (NCBI): domain Eukaryota; kingdom Metazoa; phylum Mollusca; class Gastropoda; order Neogastropoda; family Conidae; genus Conus; species Conus ventricosus. Next base: position 18,553,262 of record CM031598.1, read on the forward strand.
GGGACGAGGGGTTACCCCTGGTCCGCTGGTCGATCCTCCCCCCTGAGGAACGGGAACCGCGGACGTTGCCCAATAGGGGAGCGGAAGAAGTCGGCTCCCCAACGTCCTGTACCCCTAGGGGAGATTGAGACGATCGATCGGGGTGGTTCGACCGTCGGGGGTGAGGTCGCAGATCCGAGGGTACTCGATGCCTGCGTACCTGACCCGGGATTGTGGTCAGTGGGGGGGTTCCACCGAAGACTGGCCACATTCCCTCCACCGGAGTGTTGACGCTCCTCGTGTCCGGGTCGTGGCTGAACCCGGACCCGGTTGGGGAGAGCGTCCTGAGACTGTGTGACGTTAGTGGAGGTGCTAGCGTCACAAGTCTCAATAGATCGGGTGACGTGCGGTGATTCCGTCCGCGAGTCGCCACCCGTGCCGGTCCGGGTATCGGCAAGGGTCCCCTGGGGCCGATGATCGCCGGACGCGGCATGATGGGAGAGGGTCTCCTTACGCGGTCGAAGTCGAACAGGCGAACCAGTCAGGGAACGTGAAGATTTAGAACGGGAAGGTCCTTTCATGGGAGCCTTGCCCTTGGAGGATTTGGGCTTAGGGAAGGAAGCAAATGAAAACAGTCGGCAATGGACTGCCGATTGTTCATCCGACTGGGATGACTGTTGGGACTTCGATCGCGAGGATCGTGTATCCGCCGGTCGGGTAGAGGGGGAATCGGAATGATGGTCGCGCGTCCCTGCACGGAACCCTCCTCTACACCGACCGTACGCTCATCGTGTGCGTGAGCGGTTTGTCCCGTGGAATCGACACACGACCCCTCCGGGGTAGAGATGCGACTGCCGAAGAGTGGAGCGCCTCGAGCCGTTAGTGTCCTTCACCATGTTGGGCACTGGTGGTGGGGAACAAACACGGAACGCACGATCGCAAAGGGGAGACAAAAAGGTGGATTGAGGGATATAAAGGGCTCAACCCAAAGTCGTGAGAGACACTGAAATTGTATTAAATGCAACGAGAAGTCAGTGAGAGATCGAGGCAGGTCGATCGTAAGTGACGCGGTTTTGGCCGGTCGAAAACAAAATGGCGGACGACCGGCGAAGAAATGGAATCCGAGTGGACTACGTGAAAGTTAGGCGAAAACGGGAGTCCAAATGGAAGGAGAAGGGACCGAGATTCGTTGAACAAGGGGCCGTAAAAAGCCAAAACTGGGGAGATAAGGGCGAAACCGGCGATGGAGTTCGACTTTCGAAGATCGAAAAGCGCCGAATGCAAAGTCGCGAGTGCCGAGACAAAGGCACAAAGGCGAGGATGGCGTGGTTAAACAAATGAATAAAGCACACCAAACCAAAAGCCCCACCGGTTCAAGAATGAAAGGGTGAAGCGCGCAAGCCACAACCAATAAGCAAAGAAGCAAACACAAGGCTATCTAAACACAACGGCAAAGAGAAGGCGAGACAGAGCACAAGACTTATCTTGCTTGGACGGCAGGCCGAGAGAGAATGACGTATGGGAGACTTACACTGGCTTCTCCCTACGGCGGAAGTGGGTTGGGCACCACGTGACTGTCTTATCACTGCATTAGCCACACAAAAACTTCGGCCTGGCAGAGCAGACTAACTGCCGTGAATGCTATTGTCTGACATGGTACAGTATATGACGCCAAAAGGCAGTGTAATAGGCAGGTTTGGGTCACACTGCATACAGTGAAGTAGAAAGGCAGTATAATAGGCAGCTTTGGGTCACACTGCATACAGTGAAGTAGAAAGGCAGTGTAATAGGCAGGTTTGGGTCACACTGCATACAGTGAAGTAGAAAGGCAGTGTAATAGGCAGGTTTGGGTCACACTGCATACAGTGAAGTAGAAAGGCAGTGTAATAGGCAGGTTTGGGTCACACTGCATACAGCGAAGTAGAAAGGCAGTGTAATAGGCAGGTTTGGGTCACACTGCATGCAGTGAAGTAGAAAGGCAGTATAATAGGCGGGTTTGGATCACAGTACGTAGAGTGAAGTAAAAAGGCAGTATAATAGGCAGGTTTGGGTCACGGTGCATGGAGTGAAGTAGAAAGGCGGTGTAATAGGCAGGTTTGAGTTGCACTGCATACAGTGAAGTAGAAAGGTGGTGTAATAGGTAGATCTGGGTCACAGTGTGCCGTATATAGTATGGGTTTGGGTCACAGTAGATGCAGTGAAGTGATTGGCAGCACAAAAGGCAGCCTTAGGTTTGAGTGTATGCCACGAAGTACATAGATAATGTAAAAGGCAGGTAAGGGTCACAGTGCATAGAGTGAAGTAGATTGGTGGTGCAACTGGCAGGTTTGAGTCACAATGCATGCGGTGGTGGTGTAAAAGGCAGTTTGTGCTCAGGGTGCTGGCAGTGAAGTAGATAGGCAGTTTGCCAGGCAGGTATGGACCCGCTCGGATGCGAATGGTTTTCAAGCATGTGCTGCACTACTATATGAAGCAAACATTACCTTAGGGGTGAGACCATTCACTCAAGGTAACCCATAGGCACCTGAAAAGCTTTGTCTGTTCTTGAATTTGCATGTGTCTTACTTTTTGTGCAAGTTGATATGCATAGGTACTGGTTGCTTGATATGCATGCACACTGACACTAAGTTCAGTCATGAACATGCAAAACACGCACGCATGCATATCTTGCATGAATGCATATTCACTCGCTCACTTGTGAACAAATATGTCTGAATATATCTGCATGCATGTGTATATACATACACTTGCACTGTTTATACACATGAATTCATACACAAATGCAGACCAGGCCCACACACGCATGACCACATGCATGGAGGCAGCAAGCAAAACTGCACGCATGCAGGTATGCACATGCACATGCCTATGTGCGCATGCCTGTACACACACATGCACATTCTCACACAATCTCCATCATGCATGCTCATTTATACTTTTGCACAGTAAACTTTGGTTTGTTTGGCATGTGTGTACAGTGGAGTAATTCTTCTGTAATATACTCGAGATTTGAATCAGAAAAATTTTGTTTGGGAAGTCTAAGGATCAATGACGTTCTGTTAAGGTATTTTCAAGGTCAACAAGATGTTGTTGGGTTACTTTTTGCTTCATAGACCTTTGGGCAAAGGCAATATTCTGCTTTGCTTCTGCTATTATCATTATCAGCCGTCCCATCTGGAGTTGTGTTCTGCCGGAGAGTCCCAACACCAGCTGCTTCAGGACTTTCATGCCAAGGCAGTTGGTGCACATGTCCAGCTTTGGATTCCCTGTCCTTTCTCTATTGCTTGAAGATGTTCTTGTTCTGAAGGCCAAGGACGGTGGGAGTTGAGCGGTTTCAAATTTGGCCTGAAGGACCACAATAGCACTGAATGTGGTCTTTCTGGAGGCACAATAATGACCTGATGCTCAGAATGCTTCTTGGATGTCTTTTTGGCACCTCACCTTGATGTGGATTTGCTGTGCACAGGGATTGCCATAGAACCATAAAAAAGGTGGAAGTCAAGGCTGGTCATCATGACTTATTTTTCACTAGACTCAGAAGACAAAAGTAGTCGCCTTGGCTGATAAAAAGCATACATGTCAGTGAAATGAATGACAGAACTTCGAAAAACATTCATGGAGGTGCTCAGAAAAATTAAGGAAAAAGATCGTTAAACCATGGTGTCTCACCGACTTTGGATCACCCAAATCAGAGGGACTTGCAGTCAGATAGTTTGACGGTTTGCCTGTGGAGCTGATGGTTGTGATTTTAAGCACTTGTGGGGTTTGGATTTTTATGGCTTAAAAAACCCTGTCTGCTACCCAGCAGTCAATGGTATCTGATTCAGTTATGGTGTAGGTGGTGGAAAGAAGGGATGAGCTCCGCTTTCCATAATGCCATGCTGTGAACAATTCATTGCCCCAATAGCCGCCATCAGGCTCTGGGGCTGTATATAATTAACTTTTTAATCAGGTAATTTTGCAAATGGCGGTCTTTAACCCTCTTGTATTCAGATTCTCTGAGGCCAAATTCCCCCTAGTTTTCAGATTTTTTTTGTGAATTTAGCCTTAAAATGGGTATGTATGGTTCATGCTTCACCACAACAAGAATAAACCTCTAGAGCTATGAAATTCCACATGTATCATCACAAGGCTTTGTTCTATACTGTGAGCATGATTTTGTGCGTCTCGAGGTGAAAGGTCGTGTCACTGTCACCAAAATGTCACCTAATGTGTCACATGCGATGGTGACAATTCTAATACAGCACACCAACATGCAGTTATCCCATGCACATGCATGTTAGTGTTGTAAAATGAAAGCTGCGGCCTAAGTGAGATGATCTGTCTTCTGTCCGCCTGTTCAGTCCCCACAGGTAATCCACAGAATGTCACACACAACTAGTGTCAATTGTCACTACTGAACAGTTACTGTAGATTCAAGCACAGTTCCTCATTGTTTTTCTGTCACTGTTCTAAGCACCGTGTACATGTCCATATGTATTTACACAATGTATAGCTGTGAAGAAATTGAGTAGTGTGTCACTGCCAAGTGTCATCAAAGCACTGTCACCATAAACTACAGGTAAGCATATATACACGTACACACAGAGAGACTAGCAAACTGCCCTACTGTTCAGCCACTTTCTGCGCATGGTAGTCATGGAAACAGTCATTCTTATGAAAGTATAGAGGCACCTGGCAGAAAGAACACATATATGACGTTTCTACGCGTCATCCCTTAGTTGTCATATGGAATAATCAGTACAGAGACAGCCCCGCATTTCGTCAGGTGTTGTGTCGAACCAGAGGGGGTCAGGTGTGCCCTTAGCTGCTTGTTTTTGTTGAGCGTATCTGTTAGTTTCTTTTGCTACTAGTTGGAAAAATGTGAGAGGTAGAAAAAAGAAATATCTAGTGCGGTGGCAGTGTTCGGCAGTGAGTGCGCTTGGCCTGTCGGCTGTTTGGAATGCGACCACATGGGCAGGATGTGTAGCCGGTCGCCATTGTTTTGCAGAACGGCGAGTAGCACGTTGTACTGAGGGTCGCTTTCAACATTTTCCTCTCCTTCATTGGTGCCGATTTCAACATAATTCTCTTCTCCTAACTCTCCATTTTCATACTTCTCTACTTCTTGCATAATTTGATCCCACTCCTCTGCTGAATACTCAGGAATATCACCAAACTCGCTGTTGTTAGCAGACGACGCCATTGTGAAAATCGGTCAGTCTCACGCACAACTCTTCGCTTGCAGTTTCTCCTCTTTCTTAGTGAATGGAAGTGGTGCCAGCATCCAAAAATAGTGCTGCCACATTATTGGGCTATAGTGGGAAATCCCCAACAACTTTTAGTGGCTCTCCGAGTATTTTCACGAAGTCAGCACGTGATGGAAAAGTACCGTACACAGGCGGCGGGCAGCTCCGTCTGCGCCCGTTACGAAATCTAGCGCGCTGTCTCAGCACTCCCGTCTGCGCCCGTTATGAATACAAGAGGGTTAATGTAATTAATCTTTTAAATCAGCATTATTTCACAAATGGCAGCCACTTCCTTGTTCATCTTGTGCATTGACTGTTAACACTTCCTTTGAGAGAGTTGTCACTGTCAGAAAAGACCAGTCAATGTGATGAAGATCCCAGGATGACATTGAAAGCTAGCAACAGTGAATGTACAACAAGGTTTCATGCTAATGTTTTAGTCAGCCATAATAGTAAATGTTAAGTTTTTAGTTTGATTATTAGTTTGGACAGACTTTTTTTTGCTAATGGTTGAGGATGCCTTAACATTGTGAGCTGATTCTTCTGTTTGATTATTATTATGGACATGAGGTTTATGCTAACGAATGAGAATGCTAAATACTTTGGTGAACCAGTGTTGAAGTAGACTGCTAAACAGCATGCTTTGCATCTTCCTCCCACTACCCCACCCTTTCCATCTGTCCCTGTGCATGGGACTTGGGTGCATACCTGCTGATGGCTTGACTGGCATGGAGTAGACACCATCCGGAGACGCGGGCAGCAAAATGGTGTAGTTAATGGTGCTGAGCATGAGCACTCGCCTCCTGCCAACCACAACCACAACCACAACCACATAGAGAGCAGAATAGATGAGACCATTCCTGAGGCAAGTGAGTACTTACGCCTGTGCTGTGTAGAGGGGAAACATTGCCCTTTAGGGGATTCTAGTCAGTGTATGCTGTCTTTTTGGAACTACTTTGGTTGTGGATTGATTCCATGTTCTTTTTCTTTCTTTCTTTTTTCTTTTATTTTTTTAATGAATATGAAATAGTATGTGTAATATGCTTTACTTTGGTTTATTTGTGCGCAAGTCAGCAAGGTTTGAACTCCCTGTTTTGTACAAGATAAAAGTATTGGACACAAGAGATGGGGATCTTGTCGTGGGTTAATGAGATAACCAGTCTGAAGTTTAATGACTGTTTCAACACATCTTGTAGTTTGCCTGCTCAGTGTGTTGTAGAGGTTTTTATGTCTGTCCCCATGGGTAGGCAGAAAGATCCTAGTGTTTAAAGGAGATTTATCTCTGTGCGGAAAGACTATCTTCTCTACAGATCTCACTGTACTTTGTTGTCAAATGATCATGAAGACTTATAACGCCATCCTCTGTTGCTCTGTCATTTTGAAACACTGGCCAGGACTTCTGTCCTTTCCAGAGTCCATTTGGGTCGGGGAAAAACAGCAAGAGTCATAGAAAATACAGGAATTTTTCTCCTGTCCTTGGAACGTTGGGGGAAAATAGGGTGTTGGTTTATGTCAGGGAAGTTGTTCATGGTGAACAAGAACAAGAAAATGCTGATATGGCATAGACAAGTCTATGAGATCACAGTCAAGATTAGAACTTCACCTTACTCATATCTGGAAAGTAAGATCATACCAAACACACAGAAGAAGGGTGAAAGAAAAATGTGTATTTTGACCTTGTTGCCACTGGTTAGGAGTGATGTAGCATGGGAGATACATTCTCCAAGAATCAATTTGTTGTTTCAGCCGCTTGTGCCCTTTTCAGGGGCAGTTAGGTCTTGGTGAGGAAAATGTCAGGAATACTACTGTACAAACTTGATACTGAGGTAAAAACTGTTCCATACCTAGACAGGAAGAACAAACTATACTGGCTTTTTTTTTTTTTTTTTTTTTTAAATTTGTTTTTCCACTGATTATAGCAAGTCTGTTGCAATTGGCAATTGCAGGAGAAAAAAATCCATTTGTGAAACTTGATCCAATGGTTTTTTTCTTTTCTTTTGTTGTTGTGGGAATCTTTCAGAGAGTATTAATTTGATATATTTTGTATACGTAAATGACTGATGTATTTCTTGTATGGGTCATAATAGTGCATGGTCTGCAGAGCAGACAAAGAGTGAAAAGGCTATGTTCTGAATGCAGAAATGAAGAAAGATAAGGGAAATGATGTCACCGGGTTTATTAGACATCTAGAGCATATTTTACTCAGGTAAAATAATAAATTAGGGGGGTTGTTAGTTACATTCCGATAAAAAGGGAGCATCACATCTGCTTTCTGTTCTGATATCATACAGCGCATTATAGGAAATAACAGAACAGAGGTGACTGCCTTTATTTTCGTTTGCAGGATTAGAATTAAATCGGACCATGGCCAACATTTGCAGCTTTGTGAGTCATGGGAAATGTGTTTTTTCAGACAGAATTAAACATAATTTTAGGAAACGAAGGTCCTGCTTTATGCATCCATTTAAATAACTCTGTTGACTGATGACTTTTTTGATGATATTGTTTGTTCCACAGAGGTAAATTTAATGCAAATCAAAGCGAGCATGAGAAAAGTGTTTCATTCCGTAATTTGATAATCATAATAGATTTCTCTGGGTCGAGTTCGGACTCCTTCACGGGGTGACTGCCATGGTATGGCCCTTGGCAGTCAGCTGGGCTGTAAGCGATATAATCTGTCTTATCTCTTAGACACCTTTCTCTATGGGCAAAACAAGGCAAGTAAGTCTAGCTAATGGTTAGCAGATAATACGCTTAAAGTTATCCTAGGCCTGGGCAAAGATGGATGTGTCTGACCACAGACATTGAACAAAATGATGGTGTACCTCAACAGACAAATGCACAAAGTGATGCTATACCACAATATAGACATTGAACAAAATGATGGTGTACCTCAACAGACATTGCACAAAGTGGTGTTATGCCATGTATTACATTGTACAAAGTGATGCTATACCACAGTATAGACATTGAACAAAATGATGGTGTACCTCAACAGACATTGCACAAAGTGGTGTTATGCCATGTATTTAGACATTGTACTTAGTGATGCTATACCTGAATGTAGACACTGTACAAAGTGATGTCATACCTGAACATAGACATTGTACGAAGTGACACTAAGCCTGAATTTAGTTGTAAAAGTGATGCTGCACCTGAATATAGATCTTATGCAAAATGATGCTATGCCTGAATGTAGACATTTGTACAAAATGACGGTAAGTTTAAGGAAAGGCATCAACAGAGTGTTACTGTGCTAGCACGTAGACATTGTACAAACTGATACCATGTCTAAATATAAGGATGTACAAAACAGTGCTGTGGTTTATACACAGACATTCAATAACGTACTGCCTTGCTTGTGACTAGACATTTAGAAAGTGGTGATATGCTAGTGCATAGACATTCTACAGAGCACACTTTACAAAGTAGTACAATGCTTGCTCACAGACATTCTACAGAGTACACTTTACAAAGTGGTGCATGCTTGCATAGACATTCTACAGAGCACACTTTACAAAGTGGTGCTATGCTTGCACACAGACATTCTACAGAGTACACTTTACAAAGTGGTGCTATGCTTGCACACAGACATTCTACAGAGTACACTTACAAAGTGGTGCTGTGCTTGCATAGACATTCTACAGAGCACACTTTACAAAGTGGTGCAATGCTTGCACACAGACATTCTACAGAGCACACTTTACAAAGTGGGTGCTATGCTTGCACATACACATTCTACAGAGCACACTTTACAAAGTGGTGCTATGCTTGCACAGACATTCTACAGAGCACACTTTACGAAGTGGTGCTATGCTTGCACAGACATTCTACAGAGCACAACTTTACAAAGTGGTGCTATGCTTGCCATAGACATTCTACAGAGCACACTTTTACAAATAGTGCTATGCTTCCACATAGACATTCTACAGAGCACACTTTACAAAGTGGGTGCTATGCTGCACACAGACATTCTACAGAGCACACTTTACAAAATGGTGCTATGCTTCCACATTAGACATTATACAGAGCACACTTTACAAAAATGGTGCTATGCTTCCACATAGACATTCTACAGAGCACACTTTACAAAATGGTGCTATGCTTCCACATAGACATTCTACAGAGCACAATTTACAAAATGGTGCTATGCTTCCACACAGACATTCTACAGAGCACACTTACAAAATGGTGCTATGCTTGCACATAGACATTCTACAGAGCACACTTTACAAATGGTGCTATGCTTGCACACAGACATTCTACAGAGCACACTTTACAAAATGGTGCTATGCTTGCACACAGACATTTACAGAGCACCATTACAAAATGGTGCTATGCTTGCACACAGACATTCTACAGAGCACACTTTACAAAATGGTGCTATGCTTCCACATAGACATTCTACAGAGCACACTTTACAAAATGGTGCTATGCTTGCACAATAGACATTCTACAGAGCACACTTACAAAAGTGGTGCTATGCTTGCACACAGACATTCTACAGAGCACACTTTACAAAATGGTGCTATGCTTGCACATAGACATTCTACAGAGCACACTTTACAAAGTGGTGCTATGCTTCCACATAGACATTCTACAGAGCACACTTTACAAAGTGGTGCTATGCTTCCACATAGACATTTACAGAGCACACTTTACAAAGTGGTGCTATGCTTCCACACAGACATTCTACAGAGCACACTTTACAAAATGGTGCTATGCATCCACATAGACATTGTACGAAGTAACAATGTGCCTGAGCAAAGACATTGTTTAGAGTAGTACATTGTTGTAGCATAGCAGTAAAAAAGCTGGTTACACGTAATGCATTGGTTTAGTCAGGTAATCGGGTTTCACTGCTGAAGCTGTGGGACATCGGTGGACAAAGCAGGGTGACCTGGCGGAAGATTCTTTTAGATCACTCTGATCAAGCGTACGTACACACCACTGAAAAGAATCGGAGAATCACTTCATTTTCTCTGAATTTGATGAAGCTTCCATTGCATGTGCATATGACATATGACAAGGTACAGATGATCATGCAGATCATGATCATCTTAAAATGTTTCCCCCAGTGGAAGACTATGGCTGACAAAAAAGCAAATCTGTTGAAATGTGCGTTAAAACTGGATGTCAAAGTAGACTTCCCGTAGATCCACAATGATTGGACAGTGTTTACTGCAGACACATGTCTGTGCTATGTACCAGTTTTCGTGTCATTCAATGTGTAGGATATAAAATGAAGATTGAAAATCGTACAGGCTAGTATGAGTGGTCCTTACACTCTTTTGAGCATTACACTCTTTGAGCAGCATGTATGTCTACTCTCAGAATAGCTTGAAATGATGTTGTTGTTTGATGATGTACTTTAATCAAAATTTAATTTATAGTGCCTTTGCTTTTTTCTTGTATGACTTTTCTTAGGGTTAGGTTCAAGCTCTTCTGTTGTTGAGTGGCTGTTGTCTGTGGTGTTTGTAGATGAGGAAGACTACAGCGTCAGCACAGAATGGTGAATGGTGGACCTGACCTCACTCTCAGAAAAAGTGAGCCTTGGCTGTGTAGTCATCATGAGCTGTTGGTGGCTTGTATCAGTGTCCTTTGGGTGGTTGGGGGGTTTTTT
>CM031598.1:18565091-18602591 GCA_018398815.1 Conus ventricosus
TGGTGCTTGATGCCGTATGTGTCTGATGTAGGACTCAGCTTGCGGTACAGACTGAGGGAGTGGGTTCTGGGCAGCAGAGGCACAATGTACTCCCCCTCCGTCATCGTCCTGGTCAACACAAGTCACAACAGTTAGAAACAAATATGTTTCTTTGTGCAATGACTGAATCACGTCATTGGGGCTCTCTAGCAAACTCAATGCCTTTCAATCATTTCAAATTTAGGCCGGTAGGTAAACCTGTCTTCATCTTGTTCAACTGAGTCATTTCCGTCTTTGCTTAAATTATGTTATCACACATGTGTTTGCAGAAGTCCTTACAAGAACATTTGCTTCATCTTTTCATCTTTTGAAAAAAAAAGTGCAATTAAGAACACTATCAATGAATGTATGACTAACTGAAGAAAGAGAATCTGTGCAACAAAATTCTTCCACATTTACTGGAATTCATCTGCACTCAAGCATGTTTTAATTAATCACCAGGACAAAGTCTAGATGTGGCCGCGAAAAAGGGAGGCAGAATGATCGGCAAGGGAGCAAAGCAACAGGATGGCCACAGATGATATGACAGCAAACAACAGACAAATAAAGCGGTTGTCTCTCCATCCTGAAGCTGTCTTTGCAAACCAATGCAGAGTCATTGCAGTACACAGTTTACCTGGCTCTTGTGTGGGAGTCCAGATGCATGGAGATGAGCAGATTATGGAACCCCATCCGCAGCTTGCCTGGCATGTCTGCACATCAATCCAACACACCATTGTGCTGTCAGCTGTCTGTCTACACTCCACAGAACACACATTCTGCTCTCCCTCTCTCTCCCTCTCTGTGTAACACACACACACACACACACACACACAGACACACACACACACACACACACACACACACACACAGTTGTGAAGCTTATTCTTTAACCATCAACAAATATAATTTTGACTTGACTCCCTCTCAATCTCTCTCTTCTTTTCCATCTAGATATCTGTACTTCAAAAGATAACCATAATTAATTATTTTGATTCTGTTTTGTTTCTTAATTCTTACCATATGAACCAGATATCAAAAATCAACTTTAAAAAATTGAAAAAAAAGGGGGGTGGGGGTGGCTCGGGAAAATGAAACAGAAAAAAAAAATCAAAGAAAGAAAATAATTCCACAATTAATCCATTTAAATTTGTTTTCATTTGTTTTTTAAGTCACACTCTTGCCATACCAACCATAAATATAACATTAACCACTGATTCAAAATAAAATAGAAAATGAGAAAGTACAAAAGAATAGCAAACAAAAAAAGGAACAGACTAGAAAACCGCATGTACGAAGTATGAAAAACAACAGGCAGCTGAAAACAATCCTCACATTCACTTCTGATGGTGTTCATCAGCTGCCGTTCATCCACGTGCTGCGTCAACACATTGGCCACCTTGTGGTTGCCATGGGAACATACAGCCTGGTACAGTTCCAGCGTCTTTGTGTGAAAGCTGAAGAAGAGAACAAAAAATAGCTCTCCAAGGTGAGGGCATTTCTGGACATACCATCATCACAGACAAACACTACAGGGCTTTTGCAAAACTTCTTATATAAACTCAGAAGAAAAATTTTTTAATTCAAATTTGTGTAAGATAGATGATTTTTCAACATATATAATAGGTCATCTTTAAAATAAATTGCCCATCAAGATTATCTTTTTAGTCTCACACCAAATTACAAAGGTATGTTCAGGCCACAAAGCATGAATTATCAACAAATTCAAGCCCTGAAGAAAAATTATTTGTCAGATAGATTTTGAACTGCCGCATTAGATCATTAATACGTAACGGGTACACAAGACTCCTTTCAGACTTACTCCAGCAGATGGTTGTGTTCAATGAGCTCCAGAATATCCAGACTACAGTCCTCATCTGGTATGTGGACAGCTAGCATGCTCACTGAAACAGCACATATGGTTGACACAATCGACACCTAAATAGACACATAAGCTTTTTTGGCAATCTACTCCAAAACTCTACACCAAATAGGAATTTTTCGGGGTCCTAAAACAGTTACCATGAGTAAGTAATGCTGATGCCTCCTTGGGTTTCTTTCCTGTCTTGGCAAAACATCAGCCTGTACAGTACGAAAAGATCTAAAGAAAATGGGGAGTTTGGCTAATTAGCTCCCTTTCTCACTCTTTCATATCATCTCATCTCCGGCTGATCACCTGATGTGGCCCTTTGCGGTCGGCTGGGCTATAAGCAACATTATCTTATCTTATCTTACCTGGCATGTGTAATAATGGCTATGTACTTTTCAACCTCTTGTCTTCTTCTGGTCAATTTTGATCCTTGGGTTATGTCAGCAGGCAAGATATCTCATTACAATGCTAATTATGCGTTACGACGATCAGGCTTAGGATCAATCACAGATCAGATCTAACTCAATCTGCTTCCAGACCTTGAACCCACTCTCTGTACACTTTCTGTATTCGGACAAAAAAAAATTTTTTGATAATCTATTTTTTTCATTGGCTTTTCATGTAATTTCCTGTTATACCTTTCCATTGTTCCTTTATACTAGCCCCTACTTGTCCTTCACATCCCAACAGGGCAAAGCAGCAGTTAAGGCCATGATGCTCGCACTACCATCACATCTACCAGCAGCATTTACCTACAGTTCGCCACAATAACAACATGATGTTAATCATGAGGATGATGGTGGTGGGTGGAGGTGGTGATGTACATAAACGGTTCGTTCTCACTCAAAATAAGGCACAAAACCTACAAAATAATACAAACTTTTCAGACCCCTTTAGAGAAATTTCCAAACTCAATACACACTGAAGATTGTCCACAGGATACTCTAAGAACAATCAAATACACAATACATGGAGAATTCATTCACCATGTTATTTGTGGTATAGTCCCATTTCCTGAGTGCAACAAAAACCAAAATTGTTTTTTTTTTCTTCTTTTTTTTTAAGAGGACAGCATCAAATTTCAATGTTTTACTAACCTGAATCCGTTTTTTTGCAGACTTCTAAGGCCTTAAAAAGGGCACCTCAAATTCTCCAAACATTTCTGAACCCATAATGACTGCAACAAACCTTGTGGATATGACGACGATGATGATGATAACAGTGAAGGCAAGTGGAGGAGATGAATGTTGCTGATCATGAGGATGAGGATAACAGTCAACATATTTCTCATTTCACACATCCGAAGTCTGATTCTGACAGAATTTAGCCAGATGCAATTTTTCCATTCAAAAGCTAAATGTAAATGGAACAAATAAACCAATTTATCAGTTAATCAATTCATAAAATAAAAGTGAAAAAAAAAACACCAACAAAACCCTAAGGCCACATCTTCCAGTACCTGGATCCTCGCAGATCAAGCTCCAGCCCCGGATGTCTGAAAGCTTGAGACTGGAAGCCCTGAGGGAGATGTTGGGCACCCGGGACCAGCTGCTGCGCTGCAACCCCTGCACATCCAGGCGAGGAGGACAGGTGGGCACCAGCGACTTGGGCCCCCGAAACACTGCCGCTGAAATGGGCAGAGATGTCTGCAAAGAGAAACAGTCTTCAGTGAGTATAGGGATGGGACTGTGGGACAGAAACAGACAGATGAGAAATAATTCATTATAACAGAAAATTAAAGTTGAAACAGGGCAATCATCCAGAAGCAAGAAAACAGATGCATGTGAGTGCATAGGTATGTGTGTGTTGTAAGCAAGAACATACATGCAATTATGGCAATGTGAGAGAACACATGTGAAAGCATTCATAGCTGTATGCCAGTATGTCAATGTCAACATTTACGAACGTTCCTGACATCATCAATTTTCAATGGAATTATGTGCCACGGACAGTAAAACATTCCTTGATCCTGTGAGCCATCATTTTCTCTTACAAGGTTGAACCCAATATGTTAACAGCATTTGACAGGGAAAATAATAACAATCAATGATAAAATAGACCATGCAGTATGAATTAAAAAATTTGTGACCAATGCAGTAAGGTGTGAACTAAATAAGATAGTAACCAATGCAGCAAGGTGTGAATGAAATAAGCTGAAGACCAATGCAGTAAGGTATGAACAACTTAAGCTAGAGACCAATGCATTAGGTACGAATAATACACGCTAGTGACTAATGATATAAACTGTAAATGAAACAAGTAAGCAGCCACTGCAGCAGGTAACCAGGGCAACACAACACATACCCTGGTGCTGCCCAGTTCAAACTGGAACATCTCCTTGCTGGTGGGTTCACAGAAGACAGCCGGGAACAGTTTGGAGCCTGGTTCCATCTGCAAACAGACCACAGACATCTCCATTCAATAACTGTCTACCCCACCAACAGTTCTTGAGAGTTGTGTTGTTACTACGTTTTTTATTTTTCTTCTGTTTTCCATACCTTGCCATCAACCTGAAAGAGACCAGAGCCCTACAGTGGAAACACCAAACAGCTCCCAGTGCATGTCAACACACATTCACAAAGACTCTTGCCAGCAACCCTTCCTTAATATCACCTTCAGCCACTGTGTACCTACACTCACCACCAAGGATGAACACAGCACTGGAAATAAGGAAGTTGTTAATACGGCTTTATTTGAAGAATGTTTTCTCAGAGAAGCACAGATACAGGCTTGCAATGACGAATCAGCCACCAACGTATTTCAGACAGGAGGAGCAGGGAGCATAAATCCATCTCCCCCATGGACAATGGCCGGCAGAAGCAGCACCATAGGCCTCCATTGAACCAACTGCAAAGCTGAGATGGAAGCTCTGATCTCTTTTGCACACACTTCAGAGCGCAGCTCAGCCACAGACAGTCTGATCACTCCACACCAAGCCTATCCTTGCATCATGAAGTCACTGTACAGGACTCCACGGCTACAGGACAGGTACCACCAGCTGATCAGGAAGGAACAGGTCACCATTTTCCACCTGCAGACAGGGCACCACAGTCATCTGAACTACCTTCTGTCAAGACTTCTCCATCCTGCCCTCTCTCTGTTCCTCTTGATGGGTCATGGTGCACATTCCCCAAGGCTGTAGGGCGTTCCAGACACTGGAAATGGAGAATGGTTGATCATGGTGCACATTCCCCAAGGCTGTAGGGCGTTCCAGAGACTGGAAGGGGACACATGGTTGATCATGGTGCACATTCTTTAAAGCTGTAGGGCGTTCCAGAGACTGGAAGGGGACACATGGTTGATCATGGTGCACATTCTCCATGGCTGTAGGGCGTTCCAGAGACTGGAAGGGGACACATGGTTGATCATGGTGCACATTCTTTAAGGCTGTAGGGCGTTCCAGAGACTGGAAGGGGACACATGGTTGATCATGGTGCACATTCTCCATGGCTGTAGGGCATTCCAGAGACTGGAAGAGGAGACATGGTTGGTGCCCAGCACTCCACACATAGCAAAGGAATATTAAGTTCTGTTCCTCCAAATCAGACGAGCATTAACTGAGTAAGAGGAATTACAACGGCGAACATAAACAATAACATTAATGAAGGCACATAGATGAAAAACAAAGTTATTACATGACCTAGAGTCCAATTCTTCTTCTTTCTGTTCAAATCGACTGTGTATCAATATCAACAAGGTAACGTCACCTAATTTTTCTGAATGATGTTCAGCCATCATTGCTGTTGTTATGCACTCAAACCAGTACGGTCCTTTGACTGGTAAAAAGAGCCCTCAGCATTCTCCAAACAAGCCGTACAGGTCTGCACAGGCTTTGAGGAAGTCCACCCCATTTCATCCTCTATGTGTAACAGTGCTAAAGAAGTACAAGATGCCAGATTTTTTATTAGCCAATGAATTGACAAAAGAAACTGGTGATCACCAGCTCTGTTCATTCCTTCTTCTTTTTATTGTCAGTCCTCATATAAGATCTGTCTCTGTCACCCACTAACTCTAAGCCTGATGACAGCTCTATGAGCAGAAAGCTTGCTTGGTTTCCTTCTTGTTCCCCAATCACCATACTCAAACCCTGGTGAGTGCACTCTTCCACCATTTTCTTCACTGACAAAGGAAACATTTTGATTTTGCTTTATTCTAACACAGACAAAATAACACAGAAAGGGACAAAGATCAAAACAAGGAATGCACAACACAACAAAGGGATGCAGATTAATTAATTTCCTAATATTACAGAGTAAATTCTTTTTAACCTGAGGTAAAATGTCAAAGTTGTTCTAGATTTTGTGTAGTGAGATAAACATTAAAAAAATGTCATGTTTGTTCCAGTGTGAAATAAGGTCTGCTCATCTTTTAGCTCCATAGATTGCCAGAAATGAAATAACACTGCAAACAATATGTATCATTTTCAAAGAGAAAATACTGGACATACATATATGGGGAGTTTTTCTTATACTCCCTGCACACACACACACACACACACACACACACACACACACACACACACACACACACACGCACACACACACACACACACACACACACACACAAGTTGATAACCCACACAAGAAAGCTAAAGTATGTGACATATACGTAAACCGTGCATCTAATCTACAAAACAGATCACACATGCTACTTGCCCGCGTATATCTCCATGTTTGAGCTCTCTAAAGCCAGTGCACATCCTGTCGCTTGTGTCCCTACATATGCACAGGTATCTTGTTAAATCTGGTGTAAAAAAAAAGTAGGTTTTATTGTTTCTTTTTCTTTCACCCTTACCTGAAATTTGTTGGCCACTTCCTTGCTGTTGACAGTGAAGCTGAGGGTGCCTGTGGAGGTGTCTATGTGGCAGCCAATCACCAGTCCTGGGGACGCTCTCTTGGAGGACATCTCCTGGTTGGCATCTGCATAGCGCTGCTGGAGGTCGCCCGCCGACATCATGTAGCAGTTCTTGCGACTCACACTGATTGACATACCATGGGGGAAAAAAAGAAGAGTTTTACGAAGCAACATTTCATTCCATTCATGATGAAATCACACACACACACACACACACACACACACACACACACTCACACACGCACATATACACACACACGCACACACACACACACACACACACACACACACACACACGCACATATACACAAGTTGATAACAAACACCAGAAAGATCAAAGACTGTCAGCCTTTTTCAATCAAGCTTCATTTAGAGAGAAATCAGAGAAGACCAGATCACCTTGACTTCAGCTTGTAGTCCATGTCCAGCTGGGAGATGACCACATGGCGCACCTTCTTCATTTCAAATGCTTTCTCCATGAAGTGGAAGCTGGGCGTCACCCACCCAACCCACACCTGGGCCGGGTCCTGGCCGGGAAAATGCGCACTGAGTATGAATACTCCTCAATCTGCTCAGCGATGGCATTCAGTTCATTCAGCTCTGCTTCCGACTGCCCAAAATCAGAATCTTCTGAGAAATGAGAGTAGCCGTGGCGTTGCTCCAAGGCATCCTGGAACTCGTATGGGATGAGTTCCTTGTCAAGGTCAAGGTCAGTGCTGTCCTCTCCATCCAAACCAGTGACGCGGACCTGAAAATAATTTTTTTTTAAATTTCATTTATAACAAAATACGATAAAATAAAGAAAAAAACATTAATGAAAAAAACAAACAAACAGCAAACAAACCCCACAAAAATGCAAACATGCATAAAAAATACATGAATTTTGGATGCACATTAAGTGCTATGCTATCAGGACAAATAAGCTGTTACAATTTACGTAAGTTTGATCTAAAAGATAGATAGATATCATTCTAAATGATTTTATCTTTTTTAATTTTCTCAGAAAACCCATTGCAAAAATGTATAAACCCAGACAAAACAAATCAAGCTGAAAGAATTAGAAAACATTTATGTTTTAGATCAACGTGACAGTAAAAGACAGTAAAAAAAGATTCCAACATTGTTTACTTATTTCCATACAGTGAAATCTATACATTCCTGGACACCATAATTCATCTATTTTCTATGATACGACTTTTCATCAAAACTGAGCGCTTTGGAACTCTTTAGAGTTAAACAAGTATTTAGAAATTCCTCTTAGTTTTCATGACTTTGGAATAACAGAGTTTATCAATATGAAAATTGTACAAACCACTATGCCACACTGCACAGATATCAACGTCAAGACAGTTACACTATGTAATCTGTAATAGCATGTGGTATTAAATGCAGCATTTACAATATGTGTATACGTGTGTGTGAATGTGTATGTATGTATGCGGTTACATGAAAGTCGGCGTATACATGCATGTGCGTGTGTGCATGCGTTTGTGTGTGCACATGCGTGTTTGTGTATGCAGAAAACTGCATGTGCCTGCACACAGCAACAGAGAGGAGAACAAGAACAAGCAGTCACAGTCCATGGTTTTCAGTGAAGGTTTCCATTCAGTGCACTGTATTCACACAACACGATGCTCACAGGAGGTATGGCAGTCTTGGTTGGTGATTTCTTCTTGCGGTCCAAATGCCCAGTACGAGCAGACACATTTTTGCGGTCCAAAAATGGAGTACTCCGTGGAGCGAGTGCTGCGTGCGTTGTTCGGGGAAGGGTCTCTGGACTTGGCCTTGCGGAAGATGGTTGGAAAAGATGACTTGCCTTTCTTTTCCTTTTTCTCTGTGATCACTTTGGCCGTGTCTAGCACCTGAACAATCATCATTATCATCACCATTATCATCATATTTGTCTCAGAGATCCCTTTGATCACATCAGACATGTTCAAATCATCATTATCGTCATCATCAACTTTGTCTCTATGATTCATCTCGTCAGGTCCAGCATCTGAATAATCATTGTTATCAAAATCATTTTTGTCTTTTGATCCCTATACTAATGTCCAGCATCTTACAAATCATCATTACGCCATCATCATCATCACGATCATCATCACATCCATCTCTTTGACCCTTTCATCATATGTGACACCTAAGCATATCTTGATACTGCGACTAAACAGTTCTCACATGTAAATTTGAACAGTATCATGAACATTTGTTTGTTTTCAGCCTGACTTCAGAAAGGAAACAGTTCTTAAAAGCAAATTTGAATCAAATACCTTTATATCTCTTTAGTTGTTTCTGCTGGCGTTTTTTCCTTGCTTTGAAAATACCTCAAGCTCCACAATTTATCATTCAGGAAGCAAACATACATACAAACCCGATGAATTATGTTCATCTTGCAAATACCTGATGATTTCAAACCATACAGATCATCACAATTAGCAAAATAAGAACAGATATACCCTTCACCCAAGAGTTCAGCTTCACAAAGACAAGGAAGACCATTTCAGGAAACACTGTCTCTTCAGTTAGGCCTATTCTTGCTATTTTATCCCTCTAAAGAATAAAGCATTTTACATTTGCCCAATTCTTCACTTCTGTACAGAAACGATGTATGAATTATGCCGAATTGTGTATTGTGAGGACACCTGCCCAAATAAGGTAATGATGCCTAAAAGCCTGTCGAGAAGATGGCGACAGTTACTTGTCAAAAACTCAATTTCTAAGTGTCATGGATCATGTGAGATCCAATCCTTCCACAGAATATGTTAACAAGCGATAACAATATTGCCAAGAGAACTTGAAAAAACGATGACAAAAAAAAGTAAAAAATTATACACAGAACCTTTACTTAACCAGCTGGTGAAAAATCACATGTCATAAAGACATGACCACTGCCCAAACTCACTTTCCAGTAAAATGAAACCACTGTTGCTCACCTTGTCAGCCAACAACGACAGTTTGGACGATGTCCTCTTGTCTTTGGGGGGGGAGGAAGGAGTCACTGCTCTCATTCAGCTGCGATTCACTGGCTGCCGCTTTCATGCCACCCATGGAGTGACTGGCCACACTGGAGTCATCCAGGGAGTGCCCCTTGCCCGCCTTCATGTTCTTCTGGTAGCTCTTGCGCCTCTCTGCCGCACTCAGAGCATCGTCGTCCATGAAACCATGGTGAGTTGCTGCGCGAAACAGTCATCATGGTACTGTCAAAACACTAAATGGCATTCCTGGAAACTTGATGATCACATGCATGATGGAAGGTGTTGTCTGGCATGGGTTCATTGTTGATCACCCCATTCACTCAACCTTTTTTTTTTCTTTATTATTTCAAAACAACTAAAAGGATATCTGCAAAGGGGAAAAAAAAATCTAAATAAAAATCTGAAAACTTTCACAAAACTGTACTGTTCTGTCCATATTCTCTGACAACAAATCATTTTGTATGCCTGCATGTGTGTGTGTGTGTATGTGTGAGAGCAAGTTTGTATGCATATGTATGTGTTGATTTTTGTGCATGTGAAACTGCAAGTTTTCACAAGTTTGGGTAGTACAACTACAGATTTCATAATAAATATTTTGACAAATCACAAGCATCATATACAATATGATACGAAAGCACAGTCATGCTTTTTCACAAAAATCAAACTAAACACTAGCTCAACAACCAGAATCAAAAGGACATTCCAAATTACACCAATAGTGAAAAACAAAAGGACTAGCACCCCAACCACCCAAAAGGACACTGATACAAGCCACCAACAGCTCATGATGACTACACAGCCAAGGCTCACTTTTTCTGAGAGTGAGGTCAGGTCCACCATTCACCATTTCTGTGCTGACGCTGTAGTCTTCCTCATCTACAAACACCACAGACAACAGCCACTCAACAACAGAAGAGCTTGAACCTAACCTAAGAAAAGTCATACAAGAAAAAAGCAAAGGCACTATAAATTAAATTTTGATTAAAGTACATCATCAAACAACAACATCATTTCAAGCTATTCTGAGAGTAGACATACATGCTGCTCAAAAGAGTGTAATGCTCAAAAGAGTGTAAGGACCACTCATACTAGCCTGTACGATTTTCAATCTTCATTTTATATCCTACACATTGAATGACACGAAAACTGGTACATAGCACAGACATGTGTCTGCAGTAAACACTGTCCAATCATTGTGGATCTACGGGAAGTCTACTTTGACATCCAGTTTTAACGCACATTTCAACAGATTTGCTTTTTTGTCAGCCATAGTCTTCCACTGGGGGAAACATTTTAAGGATGATCATGATCTGCATGATCATCTGTACCTTGTCATATGTCATATGCACATGCAATGGAAGCTTCATCAAATTCAGAGAAAATGAAGTGATTCTCCGATTCTTTTCAGTGGTGTGTACGTACGCTTGAATCAGAGTGATCTAAAAGAATCTTCCGCCAGGTCACCCTGCTTTGTCCACCGATGTCCCACAGCTTCAGCAGTGAAACCCGATTACCTGACTAAACCAAGCATTACGTGTAACCAGCTTTTTTTACTGCTAATGCTACAACAATGTACTACTCTAAACAATGTCTTTGCTCAGGCACATTGTTACTTCGTACAATGTCTATGTGGAAGCATAGCACCATTTTGTAAAGTGTGCTCTGTAGAATGTCTGTGTGGAAGCATAGCACCACTTTGTAAAGTGTGCTCTGTAGAATGTCTATGTGGAAGCATAGCACCACTTTGTAAAGTGTGCTCTGTAGAATGTCTATGTGGAAGCATAGCACCACTTTGTAAAGTGTGCTCTGTAGAATGTCTATGTGCAAGCATAGCACCATTTTGTAAAGTGTGCTCTGTAAATGTCTGTGTGCAAGCATAGCACCACTTTGTAAAGTGTGCTCTGTAGAATGTCTATGTGCAAGCATAGCACCATTTTGTAAAGTGTGCTCTGTAGAATGTCTATGTGGAAGCATAGCACCATTTTGTAAAGTGTGCTCTGTAGAATGTCTGTGTGCAAGCATAGCACCATTTTGTAAAGTGTGCTCTGTAGAATGTCTGTGTGCAAGCATAGCACCATTTTGTAAAGTGTGCTCTGTAGAATGTCTGTGTGCAAGCATAGCACCATTTTGTAAAGTGTGCTCTGTAGAATGTCTATGTGCAAGCATAGCACCATTTTGTAAAGTGTGCTCTGTAGAATGTCTGTGTGGAAGCATAGCACCATTTTGTAAATTGTGCTCTGTAGAATGTCTATGTGGAAGCATAGCACCATTTTGTAAAGTGTGCTCTGTAGAATGTCTATGTGGAAGCATAGCACCATTTTGTAAAGTGTGCTCTGTATAATGTCTATGTGGAAGCATAGCACCATTTTGTAAAGTGTGCTCTGTAGAATGTCTGTGTGCAAGCATAGCACCACTTTGTAAAGTGTGCTCTGTAGAATGTCTATGTGGAAGCATAGCACTATTTTGTAAAAGTGTGCTCTGTAGAATGTCTATGTGCAAGCATAGCACCACTTTGTAAAGTGTGCTCTGTAGAATGTCTGTGCAAGCATAGCACCACTTCGTAAAGTGTGCTCTGTAGAATGTCTGTGCAAGCATAGCACCACTTTGTAAAGTGTGCTCTGTAGAATGTGTATGTGCAAGCATAGCACCACTTTGTAAAGTGTGCTCTGTAAATGTCTGTGTGCAAGCATTGCACCACTTTGTAAAGTGTGCTCTGTAGAATGTCTATGCAAGCACAGCACCACTTTGTAAAGTGTACTCTGTAGAATGTCTGTGTGCAAGCATAGCACCACTTTGTAAAGTGTACTCTGTAGAATGTCTGTGTGCAAGCATAGCACCACTTTGTAAAGTGTGCTCTGTAGAATGTCTATGCAAGCATAGCACCACTTTGTAAAGTGTACTCTGTAGAATGTCTGTGAGCAAGCATTGTACTACTTTGTAAAGTGTGCTCTGTAGAATGTCTATGCACTAGCATATCACCACTTTCTAAATGTCTAGTCACAAGCAAGGCAGTACGTTATTGAATGTCTGTGTATAAACCACAGCACTGTTTTGTACATCCTGTATATTTAGACATGGTATCAGTTTGTACAATGTCTACGTGCTAGCACAGTAACACTCTGTTGATGCCTTTCCTTAAACTTACCGTCATTTTGTACAAATGTCTACATTCAGGCATAGCATCATTTTGCATAAGATCTATATTCAGGTGCAGCATCACTTTTACAACTAAATTCAGGCTTAGTGTCACTTCGTACAATGTCTATGTTCAGGTATGACATCACTTTGTACAGTGTCTACATTCAGGTATAGCATCACTAAGTACAATGTCTAAATACATGGCATAACACCACTTTGTGCAATGTCTGTTGAGGTACACCATCATTTTGTTCAATGTCTATACTGTGGTATAGCATCACTTTGTACAATGTAATACATGGCATAACACCACTTTGTGCAATGTCTGTTGAGGTACACCATCATTTTTGTTCAATGTCTATATTGTGGTATAGCATCACTTTGTGCAATGTCTGTTGAGGTACACCATCATTTTGTTCAATGTCTGTGGTCAGACACATCCATCTTTGCCCAGGCCTAGGATAACTTTAAGCGTATTATCTGCTAACCATTAGCTAGACTTACTTGCCTTGTTTTGCCCATAGAGAAAGGTGTCTAAGAGATAAGACAGATTATATCGCTTACAGCCCAGCTGACTGCCAAGGGCCATACCATGGCAGTCACCCCGTTGAAGGAGTCCGAACTCGACCCAGAGAAATCTATTATGATTATCAAATTACGGAATGAAACACTTTTCTCATGCTCGCTTTGATTTGCATTAAATTTACCTCTGTGGAACAAACAATATCATCAAAAAAGTCATCAGTCAACAGAGTTATTTAAATGGATGCATAAAGCAGGACCTTCGTTTCCTAAAATTATGTTTAATTCTGTCTGAAAAAACACATTTCCCATGACTCACAAAGCTGCAAATGTTGGCCATGGTCCGATTTAATTCTAATCCTGCAAACGAAAATAAAGGCAGTCACCTCTGTTCTGTTATTCCTGATAATGCGCTGTATAGATATCAGAACAGAAAGCAGATGTGATGCTCCCTTTTTATCGGAATGTAACTAACAACCCCCCTAATTTATTATTTTACCTGAGTAAAATATGCTCTAGATGTCTAATAAAACCTGGTGACATCATTTCCCTTATCTTTCTTCATTTCTGCATTCAGAACATAGCCTTTTCACTCTTTGTCTGCTCTGCAGACCATGCACTATTATGACCCATACCAAGAAATACATCAGTCATTTACGTATACAAAATATATCAAATAATACTCTCTGAAAGATTCCCACAACAACAAAAGAAAAGAAAAAAACCATTGGATCAAGTTTCACAAATGGATTTTTTTCTCCTGCAATTGCCAATTGCAACAGACTTGCTATAATTCAGTGGAAAAAACAAATTTAAAAAAAAAAAAAAAAAAAAAAAGCCAGTATAGTTTGTTCTTCCTGTCTAGGTATGGAACAGTTTTTACCTCAGTATCAAGTTTGTACAGTAGTATTCCTGACATTTTCCTCACCAAGACCTAACTGCCCCTGAAAAGGGCACAAGCGGCTGAAACAACAAATTGATTCTTGGAGAATGTATCTCCCATGCTACATCACTCCTAACCAGTGGCAACAAGGTCAAAATACACATTTTTCTTTCACCCTTCTTCTGTGTGTTTGGTATGATCTTACTTTCCAGATATGAGTAAGGTGAAGTTCTAATCTTGACTGTGATCTCATAGACTTGTCTATGCCATATCAGCATTTTCTTGTTCTTGTTCACCATGAACAACTTCCCTGACATAAACCAACACCCTATTTTCCCCCAACGTTCCAAGGACAGGAGAAAAATTCCTGTATTTTCTATGACTCTTGCTGTTTTCCCCCGACCCAAATGGACTCTGGAAAGGACAGAAGTCCTGGCCAGTGTTTCAAAATGACAGAGCAACAGAGGATGGCGTTATAAGTCTTCATGATCATTTGACAACAAAGTACAGTGAGATCTGTAGAGAAGATAGTCTTTCCGCACAGAGATAAATCTCCTTTAACACTAGGATCTTTCTGCCTACCCATGGGGACAGACATAAAAACCTCTACAACACACTGAGCAGGCAAACTACAAGATGTGTTGAAACAGTCATTAAACTTCAGACTGGTTATCTCATTAACCCACGACAAGATCCCCATCTCTTGTGTCCAATACTTTTATCTTGTACAAAACAGGGAGTTCAAACCTTGCTGACTTGCGCACAAATAAACCAAAGTAAAGCATATTACACATACTATTTCATATTCATTAAATAAAAATAAAAGAAAAAAGAAAGAAAGAAAAAGAACATGGAATCAATCCACAACCAAAGTAGTTCCAAAAAGACAGCATACACTGACTAGAATCCCCTAAAGGGGCAATGTTTCCCCTCTACACAGCACAGGCGTAAGTACTCACTTGCCTCAGGAATGGTCTCATCTATTCTGCTCTCTATGTGGTTGTGGTTGTGGTTGTGGTTGGCAGGAGGCGAGTGCTCATGCTCAGCACCATTAACTACACCATTTTGCTGCCCGCGTCTCCGGATGGTGTCTACTCCATGCCAGTCAAGCCATCAGCAGGTATGCACCCAAGTCCCATGCACAGGGGACAGATGGAAAGGGTGGGGTAGTGGGGAGGAAGATGCAAAGCATGCTGTTAGCAGTCTACTTCAACACTGGTTCACCAAAGTATTTAGCATTCTCATTCGTTAGCATAAACCTCATGTCCATAATAATAATCAAACAGAAGAATCAGCTCACAATGTTAAGGCATCCTCAACCATTAGCAAAAAAAAGTCTGTCCAAACTAATAATCAAACTAAAAACTTAACATTTACTATTATGGCTGCCTAAAAACACTTAGCTGCTAAAAAAGTGGCCCTATAACTTTCATAGAATTGGGGGACTGTTTCTGGACTTACCCTGCGCAGAAAGTGGGCTGAAAGGTAGGGCAGTTTTGCTAGTCTTTGTTGTACGGGTTGTATTATTTCTATGTTTACTGTAGTTTATGGTGACATTGCTTGTGACCCTTGCCGTGACACATAACTCAAATTTTTTTTCACCGCTATATTGTGTACAATAAAATATGGGAATGTTAGGTGGCTTAGAAACAGTGGACAGAAAAACAATGGAGGAAACTGTGGCTTGAATTACAGTTAAAGTTTCGTAGTGACAATGACCATTAGTTGTGGGTGCTGCTTCTGAGGATTAACCTGTGGGGACTGAACCAGGCGGAAGACAGGACCAGATCATCTTTATTAGGCGAGGGGGCTTTTTATTTTACAAAATCAAAACATGGATGTTAGGCCTGGGATAACTGCTGTGTGTTTGCTGTATTAGAATTGTCACCCTCGTTGTGACACTATTAGGTGACAATTTTTTTGGTGACAGTGGACCACCGACCTTTTCACCTCGGGGAGGGAACGCCACCAACAAATAATTGCTCCCACAGTTATAGAACAAGGCCTTGTGATTGTTACTGTGGACACTTCATAGCTCTGAGGGGTTTATTCTGGTTGAGGTTGGGAATGGATGGAACCATTACATAAACCAGTTTAAGGGCTAAAATTCACAAAAAAAAACTGAAAAAATGGGGGGACTTTTGGGCCTCAGTGGAAATTGGATTTACAAGAGGGTTAAACCGGGCACCCGGCCCTTTGCAAAAATTTATGATTTAATAAAGTTTAAATATTAGACAGCTCCCAGGTCTGAAGGCGGGCTAATTGGGGGCAATGAACTGTTCACAATGCATGGCCCTTAAGGGAAAAGGCGGCGCTCAAACCCTTCTTCCCACCATTACAAACATAAACTGAAATTTCAGATTTTACATTTGGCAGCTGGGAGCAGACCGGGGTTTTTTCAAGGCATTAAAAAAACTCAAACCACAAATTGTTTTTAACAAAAAAAAACAAAAAAAAAAAAAAACAAAAACCAAAAAACTTTGTTTTTTTTTCCCCCCCCCCCCCCCCCCCCACAAAAAACATTCCAGCCTCCAGGCAAACGTCAACACTAAAAAAACTGTTTGGACGCCAAGTCCCTTTGTTTGGGGTGGATACCCAAGTCGGTTGGGGGACCCAACATTGGTTAACGAATCTTTTCCTTCATTTTTGGAGGCACTCCATGGTTTTTACGAAAGTTCTGTCATTTTCATTTTCACTGACATGTTTATGCTTTTTATCGGCAAGGCGGACTATTTTTGTTCTTCTGAGTCTGTTGAAAAAATAGTCATGAGGGACAGCCTTGGGACATCCACCTTTTTTTATGGTTTATTGGCAATCCCTGTGCAACAGCTAAAAAAATCTACATCAAACGGTGCGGTGTCCACACGGGGGACATCCCGAAGCATTTCTGAGCTCAGGTCATTACTTGTGACCGGAACGGAACACTTCAGTGCTATTAGTGGGTTCCTTTTTCAGGGCAAATTTTGGCAAAAACCCGTCAACTCCCCCCCCCCCAACCCGGGTTCCCCTTTTTTTGGGGGCCCTTTTTTTCAAGGTTGACAAAACCCAAAAAAAAGGAAAAACAAAAACCAAACAAAAAACCATTTTTTTTTCTTCAAGGCAAAATAGAGAAACGGCCAGGAATCAAACAGCTGGGACATGTGCCACCACCTGCCCTTGGGGCATGAAAAGGTCTGACAGCGCTGGTTGTTGGGGACTTTCGGGCGACAACAATTTCCCGATGGGGACGGGCTGCACTGTCATAGCAGGAAGCAAAAGCAGACATTTTGCCTTGCCAAGGTCTATGAAGCAAAAAAGTTAAAAAAAACCAAAACAAACAATTTCTTGGTTGAACACCTGAAACAAAATTTACATAACAGAAAAAAACGTCAATTTGGCTCCTTTTAGGACTTTTCCAAACAATAAATTTTTTTCTGATTTTCAAAATCTCGGGAGGTATATTACTGGCAGGAAATTTACTCCCACTGTTACACAATTGCAAACAAAAACCAAAAGTTTTATGTGCAACAAAAAAAGTAGTTAAAATGAGATGCATGATGGAGAATTGTTGTGGAGAATGTGTGTGTTGTGTAGGGGCAATGCGCACATAGGCCATGTTGGCATGTGCATTTCCTGGCATGCGTGCAGTTAGCTTGCAGGCCCCTTGCATTCGTGTATTTCATGGGTGTGTGGGTTGGTCAGCATTTGTGTATTGAAAAATGTTTCTGTGTATAATCAGTTGCCAAATGTATGTTTATTCCCAACATGCATGAGATATATTCAGGGCTATTTGTTCACAAAGTGAGCGAGTTGATTATGGCATTTCATGAAGATTGCATGCGTGGGTCTGGCATGTTTTCAAGGGGATGATAGAGTCAGTGTGCTTGGCTTAATCAAAGCCCACCAGTACTATGATTCAAACATGCACAAAAAAGTAAGGGACACATGCAAAAATTCAAGAAAAAACCGACAAAGTTTTCACGGTGCCGATGGGTTACCTGAGTGAATGGGTCTCCCCCTAAGTAAATGTTTGTGTCTTTTAGTAGTGCAGACATGCTTTGAAAAACCTTTTCGCAGGCCGGCGGGGTCCCTACTGCCCTGGGGCAAAAATGGCCTTTACTTCACTGCCCGGAACCTGAGCAACAAAACTGCCTTTTACTCACCACCGCAGCATTGTGACTAAAAAACCTGCCAGGTTGCACCACCAATTCTTTTACTTCCACTCTTAAGCCACTGTGACCCCTATACCGCCTTTACTTTTACTATGTTACTTCGTGGGATAACACTAAATACTACAGTGCCTTTTGTGTGCCATCAAGTTCCTTGATTTACTTGTGACCAAAAAACCCTTATATATTTACGGCACACGTGGGCCAAGCTCTTAACTATTAAACACTATCTTACTTTCATGTATTTTCCAGTGCAACTCAAAACAACCTGGCTATTTTTTTCCACGCCGTTTACTTATCCATGACCGTGACCAAACTGCTATTATTTTTAAGGCCTTTTTTTACTTCAACTCTAACGTTTACTGTGATCCAAAAATACCTGGCCTAATTTACTTGTTTTTACTTTCACTGATTGACATGTGACCAAAAACTGCCTATTACACTTGCCTTTTTACTTCGCTGTATTTTGCCGTGTGACCACTGGCTTATTTAACATGGCCTTTCTACTTCACTGTATGCAGTGTGCCCAAAAAAATAAACTGCTATTACAAGTGCCTTTTCTAAACTTCACCTGTAGGGCAGTGTGACCAAAATACTGCTTATTAAAACTGTTTTTATTCCCTGTTTATTGAGTGAGGGGACAAGAGGCCTATTATATTGCCTTTTTAATTCATGTATGCAGTGTGACCCATAAACCTGCTATTTAACGGCTTTGGCGGGTCATTCTTAATGTTCACCATGTCAGGACCCCCAATTAGCTTCCGGGAAGGTTAGGTTCTTGCTTTCTGCCATGGGCGGAAGTGTTTGTGTTGTAATGCTAGTGAATTAAGGGAGTCACGGTGGTGAAAACCCACTTCCGCGTAGGGTAGAAGGCAGTGTAAGTTTCCCTTACGTATTTCTCTCGGGGCTTTTGCCGTCAAGCAAGATAAGGTCTTGTTTGTCTGGTCTCGCCTTTCTCTTTGCGTTTGTTTAGTAGGCACTTGTGTTTGCTTTTTGCTTATTGGTTTGTGGCTGCGCGCTTCACCTTTCTTCTTGACGGTTGGGGTTTTTGGTTTGGTGTTGGCTATATTTTCATTTGTTTGAAACCACGCCATTCCTTCGCTTTTTGTTGTTCGGCACCGCGGGGGGGACTTTGGCAATTCGGCGCTTGTTTGCTTTGAAGTCGGCAACCATCGGCCGGTTTCGCCCTTTTCCCGTTTGGGCTTTTAAGGCCTTGTTCACGGGATTCGGGTCTTCTCCTTCCATTTGGGACTCCGATTCCGCTAAACTTTTAGTCGTTCATCGGATTCCATTTTTCGCCGGGTCGTTCCGCCATTTTGGTTTTTTAGGGACCGGCCAAACCGTTACCTTACGATCGGGCCCTGCTCGATCTTCACTGGGACTTCTCGTTGATTATACGACAATTTCAGTGTTGTCTCCGGGACGTTTGGTTGAGGGCCCTTTAATCCTCCAATCCACCTCTTTGTTCTTTGCGATCGTGGTTTCCGGTTTGTTTACCACCCACAGTGCACAAACATGGTGAAGGGGGGGGGGAACTAAAAGGCTCGATGCGGCTTCACTCTTCGGCAGTCGCTCTCTACGGAAGGGGTCGTGTTGTCGATTCAGGACAAAAAACCGTTCCCCCCCCCCCCCCCCAACGGGGGAAACCCCCCCCACGATGGGAGGTTAGCGTCGGTGGTAGAGGAGGGTTCCGTTGCAGGGGACGGGGGGGGGGGGGGGGGGGGGGGGGTGGAACCATCCTTCGCTTCCCTTACCAGGGGACGGGGGATACACGATTTTCTTGCGATCGAAGATCCAATAAAAAAGGTCGTCCAAGTCGGATGGAAACCATCGGCAGTCATTTGCGACTGTATTTTCATTTGCTTTTCCTTCCTAGGGGCCAATCCTCAAAGGGCCGGTCCAGAAAGGGACCTTCCGTTCTTTAAAATCTTCACGTTCCTGAACTGGTTGCCCTGGTTTCGTGGACTCGGGACGGTAAGGGGAGGGGGGGGGACCTCTTCCCCATTCCATAGCCGCGTCGGGTATTCAATCGGCCCCAGGGGGACCGGCGATTTACCGGGACCGGGCCACGGGGTGGCGGACTCGCGGCCGGGAATTCACCCAGTACACCGAATCTATTGCGACTTGTGAGGTAGCATCCACTAAGGTCCACAGTTCAAGGACTCTCTCAACGGGTCCGGGTTAAAAGGCCACGGAAACCGGGGGGGAACGAGAGGTAAAACCAAATGGTGGAGGACTGAGGGCAGTTTTGTGGGGCAACCCCCATGACCACAAATTCCGTGTTCAGTTTCGTGGGCTCGAGTAGTCGGAATCTGCGACCTCCCACCCCCGACGGTTCGGAAACCAACCCGATGCGATCGTCTCAATTTCCCCTAGGGGTATAGGACGTTGGGGGAAAGCGGACTTTTTCCGCTCCCTAATATGGGGCCAAAAAATAAGTTCCGCGGGTTTTCCCGTTTCTTCAGGGGGGCGGGGATTCGACGGGGGGCCCAGGGGTATAAAAACCTTGTCCTTGAGTATTTAACGCGTTGTTCTCAAGCCATCCCGTCCGTACCACACGGCCAGGAGGGGCTCGGCGTTCCGTCACACTCCCCGACCCCTTCTGCCAGCAAGGGGGGCCGGGTTGGGCGGACTCCCACCGGGAGCTTTTTGCAGGAGGCAGGTTGCTTCAGGGGGTGGCTAGGTTACCGGGGGTCCCCGAGGAGGACTATGCCTCAGGGCCCTTCCCACAAGCCTCTTTTTCCCGGGGACCGGTGGTTTATTTTCCCGAGGGGAGGAAATCGTGGGCTTATGGCTTCGGGACTCTTCCCTGATCATCTTTGGCCTTCCATGTGGATGGCTCAGAAGCTGGATCGGACCTGGGGGGGCCCATTCTATCGGGCGCTGTCCGATGGGACTGGTTCCCCTAGTTTTCACGCGATTTACGGAAACACCGGGAGTCGTTCTGTTTTGCATCCTCTTCCCAACGTGTTCCCCCCCCCCCCCCAAAAACGGGGGGGGGGTGGGGTGGGGGGGGGAAAAAAAAAAAAAAAAAAAAAAAAAACCCTTTTTCATCGCCACCCCTTGACATGCTTTGAGGTGGGGAAACTGAAACTTTCCTTTCCACGAAATAGACTGGACAACAATTGGAGGAGGGGGTTTTTGGATTGATTTTCCTCCCCAGTCTGGGGGGCCTTTCCATTTTTGGAGGAAGCTGGCGGGGCCCTGTTGTTGTATCGGGAATCCCCCTCCCTTAACAAATCTTCGCCCTTTCCCGTTCCACTGGGTCCACCCTTACCCCAGGATCACGGGCCAAGGATAAGCGCCAGGACCTTACTTCTTTTTGTTTGGGAAGATTCGCCTCGTCGGCCCAGGGGTACACATTGCGTGCCCCCACCGGGGGGGGGGGGATGACTTTTATCCAGCCCAAGCGGCCCCAATTAGGGAGTTATTCCTCAAAGGGACGAGTTTAGGACCATCATGGTTTTTTCTCTCTTTTTCTGCCAATCCGGCAACCCAGGGAAGGGGATTGGGCCATTTTCGCTTTTGACTTTCAGGTCAACTCCTAACAAAACGTCCCCCTTCATTACCTCTCTTTCTCTCAAAACCCCTTGGAACGAGTTGACGAAATCGCCCCTGGGCAGGGCATTTTTGAACAACCCACGCGGGGCATACGCCTTCAATTGGGGACATTTTCTACCAGCGAGCGGGCGGAATCTGGCAATGAGGGAGGCCTTGGTTCCAGCGTTCTTTTCCAGGAACACGGGGACATGCGGGCAGGGCCAGGCTTGTTTTTTTATTTTTTTTTGTACAAAATTGGGGACCCCTTATGCGTATTTTTGTCAAACCAATGATTAAGGGACACCTTTGGAGGCTGGGCGGCGGAAGCGCACGCCAAAGGAGGTCCACTTTACACAGTTCTGGGCAGTGAGGCGGAGGCCTTGTCTTACAGGGGCCTCTCTTCCCCCAGCGGGGCCTTTTTCAAAAGGCGGGGGGGGGGGGTGGGGGGGGGCCCTGTTGTTTTTACCGGGCTTGGGGGGGGCAATGTTGTCCCCCGGGGGGGGTTTTTCAGGAGCAGTCGCTTTTCGGCGGGGGGGAGGGGGGGACTTTCCTCTGCGGTCATTTTCCATTGCCGTCGTAGGTGCGGCAAACAGGCCGTTTCTTTGGGACCACAAACCCTCGTCAGAACCGCTTTTTAGGACCTTCTTTCGTCGGTACCAACAACAACCAATAAAAAATAAAGTGGGGCGGGGGACCCCCAGCCCTACCCAAGGCAGCGGTTGTGGCGCCAAAACCTTACGCCAAACGGAAAAAAACCAAAAACAGGAATATTTTCGGTTCGGCCAACAACGGCGGCCCGGTAGGGGGTGGGGGGGTGGATAGGCGGACCACTTCGAGGGGCGGGGGAAATGCAGTTTCTTCCAGGAAAACACCTCAGCCTTTGCCCCTGGGCAAGGCAGTTTGTCCCGGGCACGGCCCACCCAGTGGCGGGCAGGGTCTAAAACCCTGGGGGTGGTTTTTGTTTGCAGGATTGGGTTTGTTTACCCTGGGGTCACACGAAAGGCCTTCCCCTCTGGTCTCCTTCTTCGGGGGACTCCGCAGGGGGAGGGCTTTGCTGGAAATGAGGGGCTTTTCGCCAGGGCGCCCCATCACCGGAGTACCCACAAACACCGGTTTTTACTTCGCCTTTTTATAGTCCCGAAAGGCCTTCGGGGCGGCTGAGCCATTCTTCGCTTTCTTCAAAAACAGATTTTCTAGGGGGAACCCGGATTCCAGGATGGGAGGGGGACCCGCCCTGAATAGGGAACTCATCCCACATTGGGTGGGGGCACTCGATAGCATTCCAAAGATGCTTACTTTCCAGTCCTATACACCGTTCCCACAGACGATTTAAACCTTTGTTTCGTCTGGCGGGGGCGGGGTGTTTCTTCAAGGGCTCCATCGGGATTCTGGGCTTCCCTTCCTTCTTCACGGAGTTAGTAAGGAGGAATGGGGCCTTCCCCTTGCCAGGCAGGGAAGGGGAACCATTGCTCCTTGTCTACCTGCCGACTGGGGGCTGTTCTGGCCTTAGGTAGGCCCATTCCCAAAACTCAAACGGCTATTAGCTTTGCTTCCTCTCTGGGTTGTACCCAAAAAAACCCGCAAATGGAGCTCCTCGGCCAGTCCAGCCATTTCACTTTCCTGGGATGGAGCTTGGGACACACCTTCATGGTAGTCTCCCGGACCGGTGGGAGGTCCGCTGGCTATTGGATCTCATTTTTTCCACTTTGCCTTACTCTCCCTCACTTCGGCAAAGGGGGACCACTTTTCTCCCGCCTAGATGATGGGTTCCTGTCTTTCTTTATTCTAGCAGAGTTCAAAAGCGGGGGGGGAAAAACAGCTTAGATGGGAGGTTCCGCCGTCGTTGGGTTCCAGGAACCAAACGCACAGCTGGAACCCAGGCGTCCCTAGGGGCTGGGTTCGTTTGGGCAGGAGGCGTTGGGTCAGGCATTCCTACCCTGGCCCCGGAAGTTCTCCTCCTCCATTCCAGGGGGCCTGGAACTTTTTCAACAGACGCCTCAACTCGGGCTGGGAGGCCCCATCTGGAGGAAAGGCAGTCACGCTGGGGGGTTGGATTCTTGACTGGCTTCGTCTTCAACATCAAACTATCTTGGGAAAATGGAGGGCGGGGGGGACACGCCTTCTCAGTTTCCCGTCTATAGGTCGGCACGAATTTGTTCTCCTTTCGGCAAAAATCTGTAGCTTTGTACTCAAAAAAAACAAAAAAAAAAAAATAACATAAAAAGGGGGGGGGGGGGGGGGGGCCACATATCGGTCTCCTCCGTAAGAGGCTCTCTGTGGTGTTCACGGAGGGGGGTCCCTTTCGGCGGTGGGGGGGACAATAGGCCAGGGGGGATTCACCAAACAACTTCCTGGCAGATTCTATAGCCCGGAATCAAGTCTGTCTTCCACATGGAATTGGACTCAGCGGGTTACCTTTTTAAAAACGTGGGGAACAATGGGTTTTACACCTTAGATCGAACTCTTTGCACACGGTTTCAACATCGGTCTGTTGCCAAGTGTATGTGGGTCCCCCGGTTTTCCAGGAACCCCCCGGGGGGGTTAGCATCGAGCCTGACTTTCCTTTGGGTCGCGGCTATAGCTTTACGCCTTCCTCTTTTCTCGATCCTCCACAGGGTGGAATCAGGAGGGGGGGGGATCGCGATACAGGCTCTTTTCTTCCATAGCCCATGGAGGCCCACTCGTCCTGGTTCCGGACCTCAAGTCCTCCATCAAACGACCTCTCAGTTGAAAAAAAAAAAAAACATACACCAGGGGTGGGGGAAAACCATGTCCAGGCAACCCGTCGGGCCTTCCGACGGGGCAATCCAGGTTTTTCTTTAACTCCTCGGCTGGCTTCTGTGTCAGCCGGGCTGCGAAAACATCAAAATCCCCCTTTCGCAAAAGTGGAAACAGGTTCGTTTTAGTTCAAATAACTCTCTCGCGGGGCCTATCAGGAAAAATGAGCCTAGCATGTCTCTCGCAGAGCTAGCGGAGTCTTTATGGATTGAGATTGGAGGAATGGGTTCCCTGGTGAAAGTAATTTCTGTTCTCAACATTTGCCACAAAAAATCCAATAGGAATATTCCTGTCACCTTTAATCTTGTAGTCAATCCGGGTGGTTAACAGGTCGGCCATTGAGGGACCATTTTCTAAAAAATGGGCGGGACCTTCTTTGAAGGAAAATGAATTCTCTCAGAGAAGATTTCCAGGGAATGGGGGGGCTCTCTTGTGAGGGCCAAATCCCTAGGGCGTGTTTCCCTATGGGTTGTTCCCAATGTCTTGACGGCCTCAATTTCACTTGGCTTGGTCCTCATTCTTTTAGACTTTCTGTTTCTGAAGGGGGGATTTTTACCTTCATTGCGCGCTTCGCGAGCGGCGAGGCGAGAAATCCATGCCTTATGGGGGGGGGACCCAGAAAGACATTGCTTTCCACCCAGGTGGGAGGCTGTTTTAAGTTCTCCCGAGTTTAGCAAGAACGGACCGGCAGTCTCCCTTTAATTTCATTCATCGCCGCTGGCGATAAATAAGGGGGCGGAACCTCTTCTTTGGGACATAGCCCTTTTGCTTTCTTCGATGTTAACACTATGGGAACAACGCGCGCCAGGTGGGTTTCACAAAAAGAGTTCTTTCATTTCCATCAACCCAGTAACACGGAAAAGGGAATTTCAGCTGGACTGGTTTCTAGGTTGGGGGCTTCTCAAGGGACGGTCGAAAAATGCTATTTTCCAGGGCTCGAGGATTTCGGTCTCTTCCCCCGGGCCATGAGGTTCAGAGCGTTGGCTTCGGCAGCATTTCAGCACTTTGTTCCATGCGACCTTGGAGGGCCGCCTTCTGGCGTTCGGTGAAATCTTATTAATTTTATTTGAATGGGATCGGTGGGACCCGGGTGATGGTTTCTTCATTGGGATATTTTGTGGGCGGGGGGGGGGGGGGGGGGGGGGGGGTTTTTTTTTTTAAATTTTTTTTGGGGGGGGCAAAAAAATTTCCTTAATTTTTTGTTTTTTTTTCGGGAGGGGGGGGTTTTTAAAAAAAACCC
This sequence comes from Conus ventricosus, assembly GCA_018398815.1. NCBI lineage: Eukaryota > Metazoa > Mollusca > Gastropoda > Neogastropoda > Conidae > Conus > Conus ventricosus. Next base: position 18,591,061 of record CM031598.1, read on the forward strand.
CAGGGGGGGGTACAAACACGTTTAGGGCCCCCACCTGCCTTCTTTTCTTGAATTCTGTATTTTGTCTGGACATGGTAAACAGTATCTGACGCAAAATGGGGAGTTTGTTAATTATACTCCTGTTTGGCTCGTTATTTTACTTACCATGGAGGGGGAACTTAAATTTTGCCGCCTACTTCCCGCTAGGCAAGGTTTCTGGGGTTACCTTGCGGGAGGCCTCGATATTGAAAGTTTTGGGGTAGTTTACACTGGCTTCTCCTGAGGGGGAAGTTGGGTTGGGCCACACGTGACTGTTATATCCGGATAGGCCCACACTAAAAACTTTCGGGCTGCAAGAGAGCTAACTGCCGTGGGACTGGTAATTGTCTGGCCATTGGTAAGGTTATACTAGCAAAGGGGGATTTAAATTTTACAAAAACTTCCCATTTTTTAAATCACTCTAAGGCACCTGAACAAAACGCATTATAACTATCTACATTATTTTTATTGACCATGACAACAATCGTATTTACACCGCTTTCTACTTCACTGTGGGGCAGTGTGACCCAACTTTGTATTATGCCCGCTTATTACTTTCATGTAGGAGTGTGGACCCAATTCTGCCAATTACACCACCTTTTTACATCATGTAGGCGTGTACAAATTGCCCGATTTATTAAAGCCTTTTACTTCACTGTAGGCGTGGTGAACCAAAAACTCTGTATTACAACCCGCTTTTTTTATTAAGTAGGAGGTGTGACAAAATTCTGTATTATACCGCTTTCTATTACATGTTAGGGGCCAGTGAGGACCACACTGCTTTTAACGTATCTACTTTTCATGTAGGCAATGTTGGACAACTTTGTTTGCAAACTTGCCCTTTCACCTCCCAATGTATTTGCGGAACAGACTGTTATCCATCATTCTTTCATGGGCAACGATGTGGACCCAAACTGCCTGGTCACAGACTTCATATGCACTGGACAAAGAGGCTGTAAACTACTCAGTATTATTCACGACAGTGTTACAAGGCAGATGAGTTGGGAACAGGATGGGGATTATGTAATAGCAGAAGAAGGCAGTGATCGAAGTTGACGGAATGGTGGGTTTCTGTTCTATCTATGGCTGAGTTTTTTTTTTTTTGGGGGGCCCCCAAAAACTAAAGCAAAAAAAAAAAAAAAAAACACAAATTTCTGCGTTGTATTATTAGCGGGCTTCTCACCCTCATATAATCACCCGTGAGTCTGTTTGAGTTCCAACATGTGACACTTGAGTGCTTGTGCGCGTGCGGGCACTGTGGTACGTGATTTGAGCTGGATGTGCCCGTGACAGTGGGCCGCGCGCGCGAGGCTGGGCGTTGTGAGCTCGCGAGTCTAATTCGAGTCTCTCTTCAGCCTCGTTGGCAATTGACAAATCTTCCACTTTGGCTCGACGTCAGCTCACTTATAATACATTGACCAATACCAGGGACAAGTTCTTACAGAAAGTCTCTCTTGTGTGCCTTTATTTTATAATACAAAGGGTTTTAGGATGGGAAAAGGGAACTCCTTGATTAGCGAGAGAAAGGGAAAAATGTAATTTAGGGAATAAAAAGATTGCTTCAGATTGTAGTAGCACTATTTCTTTGTAGTTATAACAAACAAAGTTAGTTAGTTTTTCAGCCCAAGGGATGAAAATAGAGTGGGACTTGTTTTTTCTCTGAAGCCACGCACTTCTCGTTTTCCACCACCCTTCCCGCCTTGCGTTTCAAGGGGTGTTGCTCTTTTTTTTATCTCTGAGGCACAAATTTTCCCTCCCTTTCTTAAGTCAAGGTTTGGCTCCATTTCTTCTTTCTCTTAGGCACCAAATTCCTCCCTTCTCTTAAGTTTCAAAGGTTAGGCTCATTTATTTTTCAGTGACACTAAACCATGGTTTTAAAGGTAGGCATACACTTTTACAAGAGCAGGGGTGGCGGACTTTGTGGGTTTCACTGTTCACCGCCCTTTCATTGCTGCATCACAAATGTATGCTAGAGGCAGTTGATTTTCCAAAACAAGGCGGTACTCCAAAGGGCAATAGGGGTCAACTTTCAGAAACCTTGAGGGGGGCAGTTTAGTACAAAAAACTGTGGTGTCCAACAGGCGAACCAACATGCCTATGCAGTTCACAACTTTCCGGCATTACCAACGGCTATAACAAAACAATGTGATTTCACTGGCATGGACAATGATGGGCACCCACGAATGATTTAACCTGTTTTGCGGGGTTCTGATCTGCCATGAAACAAAACATTGTGTGCAAGGAAGGACTTCCAAAACGGTGGATAGGCTCAAATGCTGGGAACCCAACAAAACAATGATTTACAAGACTCCCTGGTTCACAATACAAAGAGAAAAAAAAAAAAATTTGTTCTGTTCAAAGCTGAATGTGAAGGGTAAAATGGTATCTATATTTCTGTTGGGGGGAATACCTCTTTCCCAATATGTGTAAGGCATTTCCACAATAATCACATAAATTTTAATCCCAGACCAAGAAACAAAAAGTTTTAAAGGGATAACAGAAAAAGTGGTTTGTTTTCCCCTACACACAAAGGCCAAAACATGGGCAGACTTTCAGGAAAACAGGGGGCCACAGGAAAGATCCAGTAAAAAAACATTAAATAAGATTTAAAGAGAGAAAAACCTACCAAACACTATTCGTGGCGGGAAACCACCAAGGTGATTAATGCCGCAAAAAAATTGCAGCAGCACTCACATACAAATCAACTTAAAAAATAAATGCAAAAAAAAAAAGATGATCACGCAGTCAAACCATTACCAGTCATGCAGTCACGACCGTGGATTGGAAAAAACCCAAGACTTTTGCTAGACAGGAAAACGGACGTTTGCCTAACGCCGCTCTCAAACACACTAACCTAAGGAGTAGGCTGTCCTAGCCTCGGGACTTGCTATTTCAGCAACCTGTGCACGGACGGCCAGTGCGATTGCAACAAGCTAGTTCATGGAACCACAAGACATTTTTCAACATGAAGGCACCAATCAAACAGCTCTCTGTCCCACAACCCTTCAAACCCCCACCACCCCGACTGATCACCTGAGACGAAGGGTTTAGTATAGGCGTGCGCTGAAACAGGTTAGGACAATGTTAACGGCCTTAGCGTTCAAGAGAAAAGGGAGCGGGTTGGTGTCAAGCCAGGCCGGTGCAGGGGGACTGGGCAGGGTGGTGGGCGGGTCATGGGAGGGGGGGACGAGGAAGGGGCGATGCCGGACCTTTTCCTAACCATCCTTGTTCCCCGCCGTCGAAAAAAAGCAATTCTTCAGTTCAGGGCGATTTTCCAGCAACAGGCTGGAGCCAGGTGAACGGGTCTTTGTCTGGTTGAAGAGGAAAGGTTATAGTATCCAGTTTCCAAATGTGTTTAGTATTTTCCCAAGGAACAGTTGGCATTAGGTGTTTCGGACATCCATAGTCAACAGCTTCTTCGTTAAAACAGCTCTGGTGTCCCTACATGTAATAGTTTTAGGGACTGGTCTTTCACGTCGTGTCTCTCCCCCCTTTCCGTTCCCTCCCCTACCCCCAACACCCCACTTCCTTTGAATCTTCCCCTCCATTTTGCCGCTCGTCAAACCCATCCAACTCTTTGAGTGCTTTAGTTTCTGTCTCTTTCTATCTCTCTCTCTCTTTTAAACAGCTTACCCTTCTCTTTATTTTAGAAAGAGTTTTCCTTTTTTTTTTTTAAAGGCAAAAAGCAATTGCTCTTTGAGAGACAGAGGGGACAGAGAGGAGGGACAGAAAATGGAAGAGGACGAGGAATACCTAATAAAAGGAAAGTGAGAGGCGAAAAAAAACAACCTTGTTTTTTTGTATGTCTTGGTTTTGTTGTTGCAATTGAGTTATCTCGTGCTTGTGTGTGTTGGTGTGTGTGTGTGTTGTGTGTGTGTGTTGGTGTGTTGTGTAAAGGTGTTGTTGTGGTGTTTCACTTTTTCTAACTTCCTATTTCTATTTTTTTTTCATTTGACATGTACTAGACCAAACACCCTGAAATATTAAAAGGTATCAAACTTGTGAATTTTGGAAACAAAAACCAAGCCTTTACAGGTGACCTAAACCAACCTGAAATACTTGAAGCACCATTGTTGGAACTGTGGTACAAGGATTCCAAAAACCACTCGTTATAACGCGTTAATGGAAATCATGACAAAAGTCCCTCCTATTACCACCTCTGGATAGTGAATTGAGCATGCTGTGGCCTTGGGTCTATGTCGTGTTGTTTATTGATTGTTTAGTTCTGACCACGGCGTGTAAAGATAATGTGGTTATAGCCAAGCCTGGGGGGACCGCCAGAGGGGGGGTCCCAATTTTCAGGATTGTACAGGAGGTCACTTCACCTGCTCTATGAATGGTGGCGATATAAAAAATTTAAACATTTTCAGCAGGGGGGGACTAAAACCACTTTCTTAGTTTCAATTACGTCACAGTTTCATAACGTTGACTCATTTAAAAAAACATTACCGTTAAACAATACCCATGATGTTTTTTCAGTTTCACTGTTAAAAAAAAACCGCAAGTGCTAAAATAAATCAGCAAAAATAAAACATAGGACAGCTTCTATAAAACCAGTTCCATTTATTGTTTTGCAGGTTAATCAATTGCAAGGTGAGGGAGAGTTTGTAGAAGGAAGGATTCCGGTTTTCGGTTTTCAGCTGACTTAATGTGCTGGTATTGGGGCGAGCAACACTGTGGGCAGATGTTGTTTCTAACACCCCCAGTCGTCAATTTTGAGGGGGAAAAAAAAGGTTTCGAGGGGGGGAACCAGGGGGAAATCGGCCAGGTGGGGACAGATCTGACATACCTAAACAGCTTGTTGGCAGCACCGAGGGTGTGATGGTGGGAGGAGGTGCTGAGTATGTTTTCATCCACTGGGTGGAGATGGGTCTCCACCATAAACAAATATCGACTTCGAAAAAATGATGTCCATTTGCAAAAACCCCATGTCAAACAAACAAAGAGATTTTGCTGGCCTTATTTTGTGATAGTAAACAGTTTTAAAGGTGGCATAAATGCCTTTTTGTAACAAGCCACCCACCCAAACTCTCCGTTCAAAACCCACCCCAAACACACACAACAACCACCCCCACACCCCACCATAACCCCACAACACCCCCCCAACACGCACTTAAATTACCACCACACCGGTGGAGAAAGGGAGTCTTTGCATTGACAGGGCAGGGGATGAGGGCAGGTATTCCAGGTTTGGCCCTTCTTTCAAGTTTGGCAAAATGTTTGGGAAGGACCACTTTAGACCAGGGGCCCACACCCTTATTCTGCCATCAACTGAAAAAACAAAAGGCCCGTTCATTCCCCCAGTCGGGGACTGCCGGATTTTTGGCCTTCCTGTTTCACTTTTGAAAATCAGCCAGTAAACAAGCAGAACAGAAACTACCACTTACAAACACTAACCAAAAGTCAAATCAAAAACCCTTAAAACCAAAAAACCGAAGGAAAAAGCAAGGAAAAAAGCTGTTTGGTTGGCATAGGCGTTAGCATCAAAGGGGGGACTGGTGGGCAGTGTCAGATCCAACTAGAAACCAACACAACCCAATGAAAGGGCAGGGCCACTGTAGGGTCTGACCCACAGGCATAATGTGGGACTTCAATTTTCAAAAAGGGGGGGACTGGTTACTTTGCGTAAATGTGGTGTGCTATTTCTTTTTCTTTAAAAACCAGCAAGAAAAATGTGTGTTGTTAAAGTTATTCTATTCATTTTAAATTTGATGAAAAGTTTGGCAACAAAAATCGGAATGAGGAACCATGCCTGAAGAAAAAAAAGGGAAAATGACGGGGGGTATATACTTAATGCATGGATGGAAAGGGGTGAGTTGAATGGGGACAAAAATGGCCTGTTTTTAACATATGCATTTTTTCCATTTCAACTTCGATATTCAAAATTTATTTTTTTGTTATTTTCAGGCACATCTAATAATTGCAACACAATACTTTTTCCCTTCTTTATGTTTGATCCATTTGAGAAATGGGGAGCTATTCACAATTGTGTTGTAACAAGCATCGTTAAGTTTTTCAGTTCTTTTTTTTTCCCTTTTTTTTTGGTGCAAAAGGTGGCCAGGAAACTTGCGAATATTTTCTATGTAAAAATTCCACTAATAAGGAAAAAAAAAAAAAAAAGGGGGAGGGCGGGGGGTGTTTATGCAGGAAAAAAAGGGGAGAGGTTATCTTCCCCTGAAAAAGAATAGGGGACTTAACAAGCTTTTTTGCTCCACTTGAACCCAAAACACAAAATTGCTTACCTCTGTAAGCGGGAAAATGAGGAGGGTCAGGGGGGATGGGAGGGTGTAAACAAGGTTCAAACCAGCGGTTGTATTCTTTCCGTACACAAACGTGGGGATGGCGGCACCATGGCTTTTCTAACAAAAACAAAAACAAATTCATTCCAAAAATAAAACTGTAAGCAAACAAGATAGATTCACTTTCTCTCAGGTTATTAAATACTGTCTCAAAAATCAGGGAGGCTTCCCAGCAGCTTCAATGGAAGCAAAGATTTGGAAAAGCCTAAGTGCATAACAAGCAGCCTCAACACCGAAGGGCAGAATGGAAAGCTAAGGGCACAACACAGGGCCAGCTCACATCACGAAGGCAGGATGGAAAAAAGCTAAGGGGGTGTTAGGAGCCAAGTATGAGATTGCTTAAAGCGTGCTGATTTATTATCTATAGAAAAACATGTAATGAGCAACTTTAATTTTGCCAATCAACAAGAGTTTGCCACAGGCAATTGGCAGGTTTACCCAAAACAAAAGGCTGCTTTATTACAAAAGGTTTTTTAATTTCACAAGTAAAATTACTAACAGATAATTGCAGGAAAAAGGATCCTTATTCATTCTCTTTATCCTTTCTTAAAAAACAAAAAAAATATTCATTGTGCTACAAAAAGTGAAGTAAAGTTGGGGTCTTTGGAAAGTCCAAATTTGTTCTCGGATTTTTCTAAAGAAGGTACTTTGCTTCATTGATCATCCTTGAAAAAGGCAACAAAGATCGTAAGTTCCAAAAACATGTGTTTGTATGTTTTTTATGATTCAAACATAATTTTTTTTTCAAAACAAAAAGTCAGTATTTCTTCTTCTTTAACCAAAACAAAGCAATGAAAATCAAAAAAAGGAAAAATATACAAAAATGCAAACAAAAATCATGTAAACAAAATCTCCCAGTTTCTAAGTGAGGTTACTACAGGAGGAAATTTAAATAAACTTAAAAAAAAAAAAAAATTACTATACTGCTGAACAAAAGAAACAAACAAATTACAAGGCAAACACTATGCGTCTCGACTTCCTTGGTCTTCTTTGGCAAGACAAACAACATTCAAGACAACGAAAACGAAGCACAAACAGTCGGGCATCTCCTCAAACTGGGCACATTTTTGTGCCACATTTACGTGTCATGTGCTATTTTGGCAAAGACTTTCTAATAAGGTATGTATAAATTCAAAGGCTTATTACATCTTAGCAATAGCGCTGCAGACATCTGAACATGAGATTAGTCATCTCATGCACCTTTTTATGTGATAACAGAAAATCTAACTGTCCTCTTTTTAAATTTCTGACTTTACATCATAAGGTCTTTTTTATATCAAAATACACCCAAACCAAAACAAAAAACATTTTATATGTTTACCAAAAACAAGTAGATACAAACAACTAACACAAGAGAGAGGCAACAGAGTCAGAAAAAATGGGATAGAAAAAAAGTGGAAGAAGAAGAAATATAAAGGGATGCAAAATATGTTAATGCCAGGCCAACTTACACACAGAATGGTTCATAGCCTTCTTGCAGACCACAGCAGGTAAAATACTTCAAGGTGTTCACGTCCTGAAAGACCCAAATCCATGCTCTTAGAAAACACAGCAATTTACACATGTGATACATCTGACCACACATCACACTTATCTACTTCACTGGACAGAGACTGAACTGTAAAATTAAAGAGCTTTGTCAGTCTCCCAAGTGTAACATTAAGAGCTCTCTCAGTCTCCATACAGTAATGACAAATGGTTGGTCAATCCCCAATGAGTAACATCAAAAGCTTTGTCGATCTCCCAAGAGTAACACTAAGCCCTTTGCCAGTCTCCATAGAGTAACATCAAGAGCTTTGTCTCCAAACTGTAATACTAAAGTCTCTCTCTCTGTCTCAATACAGGAACATCAAGATCAACAGCAGTCTCTGTAATGATTGGCTACATCAACATATCAACAGCCCTGTTCGCACTCTAGCAGAAAAAGCAATTCATATCATGATCTGTCACAGTGTAAGAACAAGAGCACAGTAGGTTTTCATAATAGCAACTGTTTAACATGCGGTAAAGAGATTTCTCAGTTTCCTTAGAAGAACAGATGATTTACACTGAATGAGATTTATAAAATAAAATAAACAAAAAAAAAGAAAAATCTTTCACATATACCCACCTGGCCAAAGTTGTACTTGATCCTCTGCCAGGCTCCAAGTGTGAACGCAGGAACAAACCCTGTGTGAATAATTAAGCATCTAAATCACACAATTCTTGATTAAGTACAACAGCATATCTGTGATAGAAACTTTGGAATATTGAATATTGCACATTCCACTGGAAAAAAAGAAGAAGAAGCAAGGAAGTACCTGCCAACAGTTGACAGTTTCTTCTCAAGGGAAAAACAGCATTTTCACCCATGAACTGACTCAACAGGGGATCCAGGATCCTGCTGAGCCTGAGAGGTCTGTCCACTCCTGAATGCCCTTCATGTCTTCTGATCCATCACTGCTGTCATCAGGGGGCTAGGGTTGTTGTTTTTTTCTTCTTCCCCTTTTCTTTTTGCTTAGATAGGAAGTCAGACTCTTGTTCCGCAGTCTGAGGTTCAATCCCCTTGGTTAGGTTGGAGGTGGTTTTCTCTTTAAGAGATTCAATCCATGCAGACTCCAGTCTGCTCATAGTCCTTCAGATGAGACTTAAAACTGGAGTTATGCATATGAACGCATGTATAAAAGATACTGCATGCACATTAAACCCTAATTCACCTTCCAGAGAAGAATAGGCCATTCAGCACCTGCAGGATAGATGACACAAACACGAAACATTTTGACACTGGTGTCATGTTTAGACACTGTCCCTGAACACACATTGTGGCTACCTTAGTCATAAGATAAAACAGTTGCACACACAAACTCTCCTTAGTGGTGAACATTACAAATCTTGCCATGGAACACGGCTGGGCTATAAGCAACATTATCTTATCTTATCTGCCATGGAACAAAGAGGAATGAGCAGTCTTTCTATTTTTTTCTATCGTTCTGTCTTTGTAGAAACAATAATTCTTGGGAAGCACACCTGTGTTGTTCTCCACCTCCACGTTTCTGAAGGCAATCTCCTGTCCCAAACTGTCCATCATCAGTTCACCATTCAGTGAAAAGGCTGAAACAAAGGACAGACAGCCTGAACTTTATTGGGGACACACACAGAGGAGATGACACTATAGCTGTCAATATTCTGGAGTGAACATTTCAGATTAGCGGCTATGTTATACACAAACAGACACGCACACATACACACTCGCAGACACACATACATATTAACATAGACACACAAGCAAATATAAACATGCAAGTACAGATACACTGTCGCACTCACACAAACACATAAACACACAAGTACACATTCACACACACACACACACGCTTGAACAACCTTGGGGCATTTACATAATATGTAACAAGAGAGAATGTTAATATTATTAACATTCTCTTGCATGTGTGAATCAAAACCAGCAACTCAATAAGGGGACAGAACTCACAGATGGTTTTGTCATGTAGGTCCAGCATGCAGCCAATGATATCCCCTTTCTGCAAGGGTTTGCCATACGCCTCCTGAGAGCCATGATGCCACTTGCGTGCCTGCAACGAAGCCACACTCACTGTCACATACATACAAGATACTTCCGCTACTGCGGCTCACAACCCAGCTGGCCTCGCAGTTCTATTATCTTGCCTGACAATTCTTCACCAACACATCAGGACATGTTATGGAAAACTGACAAACATCAAAGCACAATTAAACCAAAAAATATCTGGGAATGGGGACAGGAAAAACAATCGGGCAATATCATTTAAAGCTATCATAAACCTGAAGTATGCCTTTGAGACTGAATAAGGCAATATCATTTAAAGCTATCACAAACCCTAAGTATGCCTTTGAGACTGAATAGTCTATCAAATCTATCTTTCAAAGATTTAAAAAAAAAAACAAAAAAAAAACAAAAAACATGTATTTGCTCTTCTTTTGTTGTCCATTTCTGCCTCTTTCTGAGTGTGTTTATGTGTGAGAGCCAGTCAGTGTATGCGTATTTATGTTTTCAGTATACTTTCTAGTTGTTATAAAGTGTGAGCCCTTAAACATCCTGGTGACCTCTTAAACTCTGGAAGTGAATGGTGAACTAAACATTACTAAACAGGTAGAAGCAAGCAAACTTTATGTACATATGGTCACACTCTCATTACTACACCCTCCAGTCACTGACAATAATCAAGGGCAAATCTGGTGTTCCTTCCTCTGTCTTTTTCCATGGCCTCAGAAGCGATCGTCATTATCAGAACAAGTTTCCCACGCGCTGGAATCCCTGATCATGACAATTAAACCATAAAGGTCAACAGCCGTGGTACAGGCTGATTATCTAGACTGTTTTGGACCTTCTAAATATATTCTGAAATCACAACACTTTCAGATATTCCTGATTACCATTGCCTCACACTTCTCCAAATTTTGCAGTCGATACTTCAAAGATCTGGCAATGTTCATCATTTGTTTCCTCTTCAATTCAAATATCTCCAACAAATGAACAGATTAACCTTTCTGTTCCCGATCCGCCCTTTTCCGCCCGACCCGTCAGGCTCCTGATCCGCCCTATACCGCCCGTTCCTCAGTTGGCTGATTGTCTCGGTGTGCCTCCCTATTTGGGTTGACCACAGTAATAAGACAAACCGGTCGTTATCCGGGCCTTTCATATCTTTCTCAGCGCCATTTGTAAGAGCGGTTTGTGGCTTTTTTGATTTTTAATCGATTTTTTTGGTCATCCCATCGACTTCCGACTACGATCGAAATGTCGCGCTCTGACAGTGACAGTGACATGAGCTTGACTGTGGACCAAATGTTCAATATGAATGTGTTTCCGACCGAAAATGACGACTGGAATCAATCGGACATTGATCTTGACTCTGTCGACAGCGACAGTGACTTTGAAGTTGCAGAAGGAGTGAATGCGAGTAGTGACAGTGACTCGGACATAGGCGACGCAGGTGACGCAGGTGCTTCTGATGTCGGTGGATGTGCACAGTCATCGCAGTGGTCAAACACCTTTTGATTATTTTTCACTTGTTTTTCCTTTGGACGCATTCCATCTCATGGTCAGGGAAACCAACCGGTATGCAAGACAAACGCGCATGGCTGCTGGTCTTCCAGAAAATTTCATGTCAGTGATTCGTGTGTGACAAAAGTGATCAAAAGCAAAAATATTTCCAGTGACTGTGTTGTTTGTGTGTGATC
>CM031598.1:18607591-18655091 GCA_018398815.1 Conus ventricosus
ACATATCACTACTTAAATTTGTTTGTGCATCTTCACAAACAAGTTGGATAACAAAAACCCATATTTTGAAAATCTTCATACTTTCACACAGTAACTGATAATTGTACAACAAGGATATGGTACAGTAACCCCCCCCCCCCCCTTCTCTCTCTCTCTCTCTCTCTCTCTCTCTCTCTCTCTCTCTCTCTCTCTCTCTCTCTCTCTTATGCTCTCATACATACGCATGACCAGCTTTTTTGATAATAACTAAAAACAATTTCAGTTTACTGACACACACGTGTCAATGGCCATTTCTAATGTATCTGAACCTCAACCACAAATAGAATTACACTGTGGTATTATCAACTAACCACTCTGAACACACCTGCACTCCAACCACAAACACATAGTAACACCTGGGGTATTATCAACAAGTTACTGGCTGACTGTAACACATCTGAACTTCAGGCACAAACGGAATTACACATAGGTATTATCAGTAAGTCACTGGCCAATTCTAACACATCCAAACTTTAACCACAAACAACATCAGGCAATGATAATGCCAACAAGTCATTTGCCAATTCTAAGACATCTGAAATCAAACAGCAAACAAATTTACACTGGGGTATTATCAACAAGTCAACGGCCAATTTTAACACATCTGAACTTCAACCACAAACAGAATTACACAGAGTATTAACAACAAGTCAATGGCCACTTCTAACATACCCCCCACCCCCCACTTTAATCATACACTGAATTACATAGACATATTATCAACAACTCATTAGCCAGTTCTTACACATCTGAACTTCAGTCACAAACAAAATTACACAGTAGTATTATCAATAAGTCACTGGCCACTTCTAAAATGTCTAAACTAGAACCACAAACAGAATATTGCAGGGATGTCATTAACAAGTTACTAGCCAGTTCTAACACATCCCCACTTCAATCAGAACCAGATGGTACTAACTGAAAGTATGACATAAACCAAACAGTTTCTCAACTACAGTAAAGAAAAGCAGTGTGTGTGTGTGTGTGTGTGTGTGTGTGTGTGTGTGTGTGTGTGTGTGTGTGTGTGTGTGTGTGTGTGCATGCGTGTGTGTTGTTAGAGGAGGAAGGAGAGGCACAGGTAAAGAGGAGGGGAAAAAGTAGGCAGTTTTAAACTTCCAAAGTTTTCAATACTGTTCACACTTGTACTTTTACATCAATTATCAAACCTAGGTAAAACTTTTTTTCATAATTCAGAAACGAAATAGGGTCAACTGTGCTGCAGGTCCCTCCTCCCATCGCTCACATCTCTGACATAACTGCAGGTCCCTCCTCCCATCCCTCACATCTCTTACATAACGTGACATCTCTTACATAACTGCAGGTCCCTCCTCCCATCCCTCACATCTCTTACATAACTGCAGGTCCCTCCTCCCATCCTTCACATCTCTTACATAACTGCAGGTCCCTCCTCCCATCCCTCACATCTCTTACATAACCCATCTTTTCACCATGCTCTCTTCAATTTCCTTTGCAGCTAGGACACTCATCACAGGATGGCAGAGGGCCCTTTCATGGAAACCATGTTTACCCAGGTAGCAAAGGAATCCATCATGAAAAATAGATCAGCACCTTTATCAAAGATGTGTATACCCACCACCAGTCATCTGCACATAGTTCTTCATTTGTTGATCAGTTAAAGTCTCCATGCTCCAGCCTGACAATTTCATTCTTGCAGTTTTTAATAACCCTGCTATCTACACAGCCAAAATAAATGTTCAAAAGCCATAGTTGCTGGATCTGTCTGTGTTTCCCCAACCACTGAATACTGACATCCACTACATGATATTCTGCTATAAATGACTGATTTTCCACATGTACTGATACACATGGCTTGTACGGTGCTTAAGGCTCTACAAGATCTGCAAATATCTTCATCCAAGGTGTTCACAGATTAACTACTAGATCTGCACATATCTTCACCTAGGATGCTCCAGGCACGACAATATCTGCACATATCTTTACCTAGGATGCTCCAGGCACTAAAGATCTGCATATATTTTCACCTACAATGCTCATGGTACTACAAGATTTGTTATATATCTCACAGCTCTATAGGCTCTGCATACATCTTCACATATGGTGTTCACAGTTCTATAAGAACTGCTTTTTTATCTTCACCTTGGGTGCTCATGGCATTACAAGATCCTCATACATCTTGACCCCAGTGGAAACAAACGTTTCCCTGTTATTGTGAATTTGTTTATCTGTTTTTAATACAAAAGGGTACTCATTTGAAATGTGGTAAATCTATAAAGATCTCTTTGTCAGTGCGAGGTCCTTTTCATTTCTCCGAGTTTAAATCACAGAGTGTTTGCTTTAAACTGTTGCTTGTAAAATATTCTGTCACTTGGTAAATCACCAACTCTATTTGACTGACTTGTAACATTTCACTCAGCGGTTAAACCATCTATTTTGTAACTGTTCCTCCTGTGTCCCAAAAGAGGTCAAAGGATTTAACATTCTAGATTCCTGACTATGATCGTGGTTCACAGTCTATGAGGATCAAGGGGGCCTCCAAATCCACATCCATGTTCAGGTGGCTTTTCCAAGTCAGAGTTTCCTCCATGGTCACCCCTTTCTAGCCAACCCAGATCCTGGACAAAGCCACTCTCCTCTGGACTATCATGCTCTCTATGTGTTCATCAGCTGTGTAAAACAGTGACCAAAGTTATTTGGGATTTCGTCTGGGAGTGGGATCCCTTTTTCTTTCTTTTCTCTTTCTTCCTGTCTCATCCTGTGTTACCTCTCACTGCTGCACAGTCCAGTGGAGCTTGTTCAGTTCAAATATACGCAGGACACCACCCACTACACCCCTTTCAACAATAAAAGTTACTGAGTTATGTAGCCGATAAGAATGATATCCCCGATGTCCATCTAACAGTCTCCATGTCACAGTCTCACCTGGCAGGTATAAGGAAAATCAAAGCCCTGGTCACTGTGACAACACAGCATGAATGGCCCACTTGTTATGCATGAGAAACAATGTGCACTGATGTGACAGGGATGATGTCCCTTTTGATGCCAGACTACACCACTACACTTCACTCTCAGCTTCTTTTTCATGATATATCCCAGCATTAAAGATAGTTTACAACCATTCTGACAAGATAAGTGAGTGCTCGTCTTCATTTTCGTTGTCCTGAGTGTTGTGTATCTTGCCAGAAGAAGACCTAAGAGGTCGAAACGCGTCATGTTTTGTCTTGTGATTTGTTTGCTCAAGTTTAGCGGATTTATTACATACACTTTTTAAGATTAGTTGACAACCACTTATTTGGATGAAAATATTTCCTTTTCACGATATATCCTAACATTAAAGATAGTTTACTATCACTTATTTGGATGAAAATACACACATGAAACTGCTTTAGACCATCTTGGCGGATGACTTACAGAAAATTAACCCTGCCTTTAATGAAGTATTTGGAGGACAGAACCAGAACAGAATTTCCTGAAAAAAACCTAGTGCAGAACTAGAACTTCTTGCTGGACAATAAAATCTATGATCACATCAACACACAGGGCTCATGCATAGGGCCTGTCCACGTTTCCTTACACACACAGCAAAACTAACAAAGATGATCGCATGGTGTATACCTCTTAACACAACATTACCACACAAGCACACCAGAAGCGGAAGGTCGTAATCCTACGGGGGTTCTCAGCAGGGCAATGGGGGAAATGGAAAGACATGGCATGAATTCAGTATTGACCTCAATGCATAACGCTCACAGCACTGTTCAAAGTACATCCTTTTCAAACTGACTGAAAACCACCAGGGAAACCAGTCAGAAAAAAGGGATTGAGACACAGCTGTGTGCTGCATGCAGCGGTATCAGGATGAAAGACAAGTACACACACTACCTGCAGCAAGGGGTGGGGAAAGCAGCATGGGATGGGGTGGCAACGCCTTGGTACTTACACATCCCCCTTCTTTCCATGTCATTCTGGCGTCTAATTTCAGCTGAACAACAATAACAACAGAACACAACTAGAACAAAGCCACACACATGAGACAGTTGGCCCACTCATCACTACACTATGCGAATTAAATGCAACTGAAGATGTCTCCCGAAAACAGATTAACTTGCTATCACTGAAAAAAAAAAACAGATTCAAAACAATAAAGATACTGCTTTCTCTAAAGTGCTTTGTGACTATTTCCATTTCCTACCATCAGTGTTTTCAGTTCAGGCTGACAGCTACAGTGAGAGAAGTGCATACCTGTATTTGTGTTTGTGTGCATGTGTTGCTCTGCGACTCTGTGTGTGTGTGTATGTGTGTGTGTGTGTGTGAGTGTCGTGTGTGTGTGTGTCTGTGTGTGTGTGTGTGTGTGTGTGTGTGTGTGTGTGTGTGTGTGTGTGTGTGTGTGTCTGCGTGTGTGTGTGTGTGTGTTGATTCTTTTCATATTAAGTGATAACAGACTAGTTGTAGTGTGCATGTGTGTGTGTGTGTGTGTATGTGTGTGTGTGTGTGTGTGTGTGTGTGTGTGTGTGTGTGCATGTGTGTGTGTGTCTGTGTGTGTGTGTGTGTGTGTGTATGTGTGTGTCTGTGTGTGTGTGTGTGTGCACTCATGCATGGACATGCATACATGCTGTGTGTGTGTGTATGTGTGTGTGTGTGTGTGAGTGTGTGTGAGAGTGTGTGTTGTGTGTGTGTGTGTGTGTGTGTGTGTGTGTGTGTGTGTGTGTGTGTGTGTGTGTGTGTGTGTGTGTGTGTGTGTGTGTGTGTGTGTGTGCGTGTGTGCGTGCGGTGTGCGTGCGTGCGCACGCTGAACACTCTTGTCTATCTGTTTAAACATGTCACTAAAGCTAGTCTTATTCTTACATTTCTGAGAACGAAAACGATACATCCCCAGATATGATATTGCGTTTCTAATTTTCTTATCCAATGACTGCTAAATGCCGCTCTATACATAAGACTATGAAACAATTTGTTCAATTGTTGTAAAGAACCTCTTTTCCAATGTTTTCAGATTACTCTACAATTTGCTTAAAATACTCAACAAGTTGTTTGAATTGGTGCACCCAAACTCAGACTGTAACCAAAACAGAAAAACAAACAAGAATTCTTTTCCTTCAAAACACTAAGCACAACCACGAGGAAAAACAACATCTATTTCAGAGGTTTGCATAAAGATTTCAGCAATGTTCAGCCTGCACTACTACCATACAACCCTAAAATGAACTGGGAGAGCTGGACCTCTTAAGCAAGTATGACAGCGAATGGGTCAGGCTGGTCAAGTATGATGCAGGGAATCCGTGATTTTCTCTAGATACCTCAGTATGTCCCTGAACATTCAGTGAGCCCACAGCAGCCAAGCATTTTCTGGAGATACCTTCAGTGCCTAGCATCAACTTCATTCCTGCTGGTTTTAAAAGCAACACTGACAACAGAGAGACACATTCATACTTCATTTCTGTTGGTTTCAAAAGCAAAACTGACGACAGGGAAACACATTCACACTTCAGAGCCAACAGAATGCTATTCATCCCATTCCCTCTGTGTCACCATAAAATTTATTAAAAAAAAGTATGAAAAACAAAAACTGTGTAAAAGCCATTGAAGCAAACATATAGGACATTTCAGATACAGGGCCGAACGGTTCTACACATGGAATATCTCCACAGTACAGAAACATGTGTGTTAACCTTTTAACCACCATTACACCATACTCTGGCCATCTGCCTTTTTCTGCCCCTCTTGACTGACCCTACATTTCATTCCCAAAGGGGTTATCTGTGAAGTTTTAGAGTTAAGACGCACCATTTGAGGACAGTACTATCTGCTGAAGTTGCCACCATTGTGAATCTGGATCGAATGGCCATTCCCTCTGCCCCGCTACCCCTTCCCTCCCAATAAAAAAACAATATTTGTGTCTTCAGTTGTTAAGTACAACGATGAGTGACAATGAATGGTGACTGCCTGTTCAACACCACTGTGGACAATTCAGCATCACCAGAGCTGCACTTGTGAGTTGATTTTAACGTGGTGACAGCCCTGATGTGGCCCTTTGCGGTCGGCTGGGCTATAAGCAACGTTATCTTATCTCACCAGAGCTGCAAATACAATAATACGGCTCAGAAAGCAGTGCAGTTTGCTTCTGACTTCAGTGGCAGTGTTAGAAGACCAATCAACACTCACAAATACGCTTGGATTCTGCATTTACCACAAAGAGGTTATATGACCACGATGGTAGGTTATAAACGCTATCAACACACAAAAATGAGACATTCGCCGCCAAACTACATCCACTTTTTGATTTTTATACAAAATTTGGTATGGTTTAGATGTAAAATTGGAGGGATGGGGTTGGTTTCAGTATCTGACCTCTACTGTTTTTCATATTTTCCAAAGTAAATTTAGTAAATAAAAAACAGTAGGTAGTTAGAAGGTTAACACGCAAGCTTCCTTTGACCCCAGGAGCATCCAAAGCCAGTAGTACACGACCAGTAACAGCACAACCAACACCAGGTGCTTAAGACAAGGACAGAGTCATCAACAGACATTGACAAGGACACACAGCCATCAACAGACAATGACAAGGGCACACAGCCATCAACAATGACAAGGACACAGCCATCAACAGACAATGACAAGGACACACAGCCATCAACAATGACAAGGACACAGCCATCAACAGACAATGACAAGGACACACAGCCATCAACAAACAATGACACACAGCCATCAACAAACAAGGACACACAGCCATCAACAAACAATGACACACAGCCATCAACAATGACAAGGACACACAGCCATCAACAGACAATGACAAGGACACACAGCCATCAACAATGACAAGGACACAGCCATCAACAAACAATGACACACAGCCATCAACAAACAATAACAATGACACACAGCCATCAACAATGACAAGGACACACAGCCATCAACAGACAATGACAAGGACACACAGCCATCAATAAATAATGACACACAGCCATCAACAGACAATGACAAGGACACACAGCCATCAATAAATAATGACACACAGCCATCAAGAGACAATGACAAGGTCACACAGCCATCAATAAATAATGACAAGGACACACAGCCATCAATAGACAATGACAAGGACACACAGCCATCAATAGACAATGACAAGGACACACAGCCATCAATAAATAATGACACACAGCCATCAACAGACAATGACAAGGACACACAGCCATCAATAAATAATGACACACAGCCATCAACAGACAATGACAAGGTCACACAGCCATCAATAAATATGACAAGGACACACAGCCATCAATAGACAATGACACTCAGCCATCAACAATGACAATGACACACAGCCATCAACAGACAATGACAAGGACACACAGCCATCAATAGACAATGACACACAGCCATCAACAGACAAGGACAAGGACACACAGCCATCAACAGACAATGACAAGGACACACAGCCATCAACAAACAATGACACACAGCCATCAACAAACAATGACACACAGCCATCAACAAACAATAACAATGACACACAGCCATCAACAAACAATGACACACAGCCATCAACAAACAATGACAAGGACACACAGCCATCAACAAACAATGACAAGGACACACAGCCATCAACAAACAATGACAAGGACACACAGCCATCGACAGACAATGACAAGGACACACAGCCATCAACAAACAATAACAATGACAAAGAGCCAACAGCAATGACAAGGTCACAGAGCCATCCACAGACAATGTCAGGGTCACATCGCCACCAACAGATAATGATAAGGACATACAGCCATCAACAATGATAAGCACACAAAGCCATAAGCAGAGAATGACGAAGACACAGAGCCATCAACAGACAATGACAAGGACGCAGAACATCAACAGAGATTGGGATACAGAACCATCAAGAGACAATGACACAGAACCATCAATAGACAATGACACAGAGCCATCAACAGACAATTGCAAGACACAAGAGCCATCAATAGACAAGGACACAGAGCCATCAATAGAGAATGACAAGGACACAGAACCATCAATAGACGATGACAAGGACACACAGCCATCAGTAGACAATGACAAAGACACACAGCCATCAGTAGACAATGACAAGGACACACAGCCATCAATAGACAATGACAAGGACACACAGCCATCAGTAGACAATGACAAGGACACACAGCCATCAATAGACAATGACAAGGACACACAGCCATCAGTAGACAATGACAAGGACACACAGCCATCAATTGACAATGACAAGGACACACAGCCATCAGTAGACAATGACAAGGACACACAGCCATCAGTAGACAATGACAAGGACACACAGCCATCAATAGACAATGACAAGGACACACAGCCATCAATAGACAATGACAAGGACACACAGCCATCAACAGACAATGACAAGGACACAGAGCCATCAATAGACAATGACAAGGACACACAGCCATCAATAGACAATGACAAGGACACACAGCCATCAATAGACAATGACAAGGACACACAGCCATCAATTGACAATGACAAGGACACACAGCCATCAGTAGACAATGACAAGAACACAGCCATCAGTAGACAATGACAAGGACACACAGCCATCAATAGACAATGACAAGGACACAGAGCCATCAATAGACAATGACAAAGACACACAACCATCAACAGACAATGACAAGGACACAGAGCCATCAATAGACAATGACAAGGACACACAGCCATCAGTAGACAATGACAAGGACACACAGCCATCAATAGACAATGACAAGGACACACAGCCATCAATAGACAATGACAAGGACACACAGCCATCAGTAGACAATGACAAGGCTGTAGCCATCAATAGACAATGACAAGGACACACAGCCATCAGTAGACAATGACAAGGACACACAGCCATCAATTGACAATGACAAGGACACACAGCCATCAATAGACAATGACAAGGACACACAGCCATCAATTGACAATGACAAGGACACACAGCCATCAATAGACAATGACAAGAACACACAGCCATCAATAGACAATGACAAGGACACACAGCCATCAACAGACAATGACAAGGATGCAGAGCATCAACAGAGATGGGATACAGAACCATCAAGAGACAATGACACACAGCCATCAATAGATAATGATAAGGACACACAGCCATCAATAGACAATGACAAGGACACAGAGCCATCAACAATGACAAGGACACACAGCCATCAATAGACAATGACAAGGACACAGAGCCATCAATAGACAATGACAAGGACACAGAGCCATCAGTAGACAATGACAAGGACACAGAGCCATCAACAGACAATGACATGGACACTCTGCCATCAGTAGACAATGACAAGGACACACAGCCATCAACAGACAATGACAAGGACACACAGCCATCAGTAGACAATGACAAGGACACACAGCCATCAACAGACAATGACAAGGACACACAGCCATCAGTAGACAATGACAAGGACACACAGCCATCAACAGACAATGACAAGGACACAGAGCCATCAATAGACAATGACAAGGACACAGAGCCATCAACAGACAATGACAAGGACACAGAGCCATCAATAGACAATGACAAGGACACACAGCCAACAGACAATGACAGAGTTGTCAACAGACAATGTAAAGGGCACACAGCCACCAACAGACATAGACAAGGTTAGAGCCTGAGCCATCCACAAACATAAACAAGAACACTGGGCCAACAACAGACACAGACAAGGACAAAACAAGAACACTGGGCCAACAACAGACACAGACAAGGACAAAGCCAGAGCCATCAGCATACGGGCATATGGACAGAGCCAGAGCCACTACCCAACAGTGCTACCCAACAGCTGCACCAGCAGAAGCTTTGTACCTGTTTTGAACCCCAGAGCTGCTAACCTGCTCTGAAGTTTGCTCCCTTTGGCAGGCAAGGGGTGAAAAAAAAAACAGGCATCAACATCACATTCTAAGGTCTACTGCCACTCTCATCTATCATCATTCTTTCTATGTTCTACTGCTATTCTCATCTATCATGCTGATGCCTAACTACCAGTTTTGTCATGGACATGATCAAGCTGAAGAATATAAAATAATAAGAAGAACAAAAAGAGATGATACATGACAAATAATCTAGAAATGTGAATGTAACACAAAATGCTAAAAATTAAAAAAAATTAAAAAAACATGGCCTCAGCTAAGAAGGGGGATCAGCATGCTTGCATTGAGTGTGCATGTGTGCGCATGTGTTTGTACACCAGAGTCAGGCATGGGATTTTGCTATAAAAGGAAAAAACAGAGGTTTTCTTTTCTGGAGCCATTTTAGAATTTGTCCGAAGAGGTTTCAGAATTTGTACAATATTTATAGCTTTTGTTTTATTCTCTCTTTTTTTTTTCCCCATTCTTTTGGTTATTCTCTCATTACATGCACCTTAACTAGCTCAAAGTCATTCGAAATATGTAACTGAAGGTAGCACTATCTAATGTAGTGCTCATCTGCACAGCTTGTAGGTTTTCACTGCTTCTGCACTGGACGTAAGGTTTGGGCACATCAGGTGATCATGGACAGCTACAAAGCCACAACAGCAGATCTTGATTTCACAGCAACATAAAGCAATGACTGCTCAACCATCCTTGTCCAGTGTATGGACCATGCCTTCAGCTTGTGAACCACTCACAGTCTTGCCCACCCATTCTCACTTCCAGATACTTGTTCCCTTGCTACCAGGTTGAATCTTTTTACAGCCCTCTCTCTCTCTCTGAACGAAAATCAACTGTTTTGTGCCCTTACTCTTGGAACAAACCAAAAGTAGCTCCCATGAAACGTACCTACAGGCCTAGCGCCTCAATAAAAGACCAACTGATCCCACAAATAAGCTTTCTCAAATATATTTACCATATGTATCGGGGAAAAGGGTGAAAGATGGGGGAGGGCAGGGAAGGGGGACAAGGAAAGGGGGAGACAGAGGAACAGCAGAAAAACAAAAATTCAGTGGAAGTTCAATATGGATATTATTTTGTGCCCTTAGTCTTGGAACTAAGCAAAAGTAGTTCCCATGTACCACAGCTACAGGCCTCAATAAAAGACCTATTGATTCCACAAATGAGCTTTCTCAAATATATTTATCATAGTCCGACAAAGAGCTTTCTCAAATATATTTATCACAGTCCGACAAATGAGCTTTCTCAAATATATTTATCATATATATTGGGGAAAGAGGTAAAAGAGGGGGGAGAGCTGGGGAGGGGGACAAGGAGAGGAGGAGACAGAGGAACAGCGGAAAAACAAAAATTCAGCGGAAGTTTAATATGGACAGCAAGAATCTGCTGACTGGCAGAAAAATCCCATGCCTGCAGTGTACATGGCTGAATATGAAAGTCTACTTATCAGCACATGCATGTACGCTTCCATCTGCACAAACCTGTTTGTGTATGTGCAAGTGCTGTGCGGGATAATGCAATGTGTGCCAGTGTGTGCATATGTGGGGGTGACACATGCCTGCATGCGTGCATTCATGCGTGTGGCCCCGTATTTGTATGTGTTTGCAGGCACGAATAAATGTGCCTGGGAATGATTAGGGGAAGTTAATCGAAAAGTATCTGAGATCATACATCTGGGAATCATGTAGTATTCAATCAACATAGCCTCTCCATTACCTGCATCAGGTTTCAACATTACATTCTGCCAGGTATACAACATACTGCATCCACAACACTTCCTGCAATTCCAATCTCTCAAAAAGCCTCTCCCATATTACAACACTAATCACCATTTCCTATCATTTATCTTTACATACGCCTTCACAAGACAGACGTGGCCATCCAGCCAAATCCCTATTAGAATCCTAAGAATCACTACGTATGCTGCCAATGTTTGTCAAGTCTGTCAGCAAAGCACAAGCTTTTTCATCAGCGGATGACTAGCCCAGCCTGAGACGCTGTCCTGGCATTAATGAAGCGCCAAAAGGCTGGTTACAGAGGAGGAGGTTTGTTAGTGAAGCCACACACCTGTCATACCAGTCTCCCCAGTTTCACTGGTCGGAGCTTCGATGGTGTACCGTAGGCAATCAGGTTCTCACTGCCTCGTTGGAGTTGTCTTATGCAAGTGAGCATTTCCCAGTTTTTTTTTTTTTTCTGGTTGTCCTTAGCAATAAACAGATCTGCTCCTTCTTTTAATTGCAGACACAGTTTGGTCAGCCGTTCTTCAGTACACCGTTATATCCTTCTCTTTTCACTTCATCAACAAAATATCAGATAAAACTATGCAAACTAATATTGACTCGAGCTGACGATAAAAATTCATCCCTTTGTAATAGCTTTGTAATTACTGACTGACTTTTTTTATGACACACAAAGATTACATATTGTGTGTTGAATACCAAAAGTCTGTTCTGACATGCATTAGACAAGCACTTCACAATCAAATGTCAAAGATAGATAGCTCCATCAAACATCGCATCATTTGACTCCCTACATATGACATGCACTGCAAAGTCCAATTCAATCAGCAGATGCATCAATGCACATTCTAACAAAGAAGGATAATTGTCTGAAAACAGACCTGTTTACCCCTCTATCCCCTTGACCAGTAGATTAGGTGTAGCAAACCAGTAGATTTGGTCTCAAAACAGTAGATTTCCCCTCGCACGTTAAAACCAATAACAAATATATGACTGTGGAAAACACATTTCTGCGACAGCTTTAGAATATATATCTCACTTACCCTTTGTTGTGTGTGTGCTCAACATGATGAAGAAACACAGCAAAACGTCACTCTATCATAGAGTTCTGCAGGCAGCACTTTTTATTGTTAATGTTCAGTTACACCACACAGGGAGAGCAACCAGCACTTTTCCACTAACTTCATACAGTTCTGCATGATGCCTGCACACAGGGAGAGCAGCCAGCACAGTTTGTCACTAACTTCATACAGCTCTGCATGATGACTACACACAGGGAGAGCAGCCAGCACAGTTTGTCACTAACTTCATACAGCTCTGCATGATGCCTACACACAGGGAGAGCAGCCAGCACAGTTTGTCACTAACTAGATAGTTCTGCATGGTGACTACACACAGGGAGAGCAAATAGCACTTTTCACTAACTTAAAAATAGTTCTGCATGATGAATATACAGTACATGGCTTGCTGTCTTTTCATTTTAGGTTAGTCTAGTGGTGCTTAAGACTTTGCGTGTAAGCACTTCTTAACCTGCGCACGGATTCAGAGGACATGTCCCTGACAGCCTCGACAGGTTCCCTGGGATCTGATTTGACCACCAGTAAACTCTCCAGGGTAACATCTGAAAGGGAGGCCCGCTGGCTAGTCCTGTTCTTCTTGACACATGAGAAGACACGCTCACAGTGAGCGCTGCCATGAGGAATAGTCAAGATACCTCTCATCACAAGAGACAATTCTGACAGAAGCCCTTCATCCAGTTCCCCAATCTTCTTCCATGTGGAATCAATCCCATCAGCATCCCCTTCAGTCACACATTGCCTTATATCAGTACACTGATATGTGATGAACTGTTCAATGACTGTGTCAGCTGTGACACCTCCTATCACTCGACACAGTGTTGCTTCTGCCTTTGTGATGTCATCTTCCAACTTTCCTTTGGCGTCGTCTTGGTCACGGCAGCCGTAAAAAAGTTCGTAATCTGTGGGCCGGAACTGCGCGCGCAACACTTATGAGACTCACAGTTGACATGCCTTTTTATGTCGTGTTGTCCGCCATGCAAGATACCAGAGCATACTATAATGTAGTATGCTCTGGAGATACTGAAGTGAAGTTTGCACTTGGTGCAGAAGGCGAACTCTGCTCCTTTACTTGATGATATAATGTCCGGGAAGTCTGTCTGGTACTGCAGCTTGAACTTTTGAAAATATTTCTTCTTCTTCTTAACCGCATCAATCACACGGGAATCACAGTCTGAGTCGCCGCCGCGTTCATCAGTTTCATGAGCACGCTTCTTCTCAATCGCCGCCATTTTCACTGCGCAGAAGTGGTAGCGTTCAGCTGCATCAACTTCCCGCCCGCGACGACTATGGCGGACGCGTAACTCATCACCGCACACGCGCGAGAGAACAGGTAACTTGGCCGGGCGCCACCGACAGTGAACTGTATGTTGATAAAATTCTGGATCGGAAATCTGCCGAAGTGGTTTCGGTGAGCAACGGGAGAAAGCGCGTTTCGCGATCGGGAGATTTGAAGTCGAGCGGGAGACCGTAATAACAACGTCTGAACTCGGGAGAATCTCCCGGTGAGGTCGGGAGGTAAACATGTCTGTGAAAATGACCATGACCTCTCTGCCATGTTCAACTGAACTGAAAGGAAAAATGTGCCAGAGTGACGCTGGCTGTGTCACAGCTGGCCGCCCTGTCGTGAGAGGCAGGCAGGTACTAATTATACAATAATCACCTCTCTCTCTCCATTTCTCTCTCCATTTCTCTCTCTCTTTCTCTCCCTCTCTCTCAGTCTCTGTCTATGTCTCTCTCCGTCTCTGCATCTCTGTATCTCTATCTTTGTCTATCTCCTTCCCTCTCTTTTTCACTGTGTATCTCTCTCTCTCTGCTTCTGTCTGTCTGTCCGTCAGTCAGTCTGTCTGTCTGTCTGGTCTGTCTCTCTCTCTCTCTCTCTCTCCCCCCATCTCTCTCTCTCTCTCTCTCGCTCTCTCTCTCTCTCTCTCTCTCTCTCTCCCCCATCTCTCTCTTTCCCCTCTCTGTGTATTTCTCTGCCTTTGTCTCCCTTGGTTTCTGTTTCTCTCTCTCTGTGCCGTCTCCCTCTCATTGTCTCCATCTCTCTTTCTGTCACTCTCTGTTTCCATTCCTCTCTGTCTATGCTTTTCAGTCTGCTCAATCCTGAAGACTGCTTATACAACTGGTTGTCTTTCAGGTAACCTCTATGACAGCTTGCATGTCAAACACTGGTTGTTTACCTGTTGGCTTTCTTGATGTGGGCATCTACCTTGCTGTAGGGAACCAGATGAGGACTGCGCTTGTGGATGTGGTCCTGGAGCAGAAACGTTTACTGATGATCAGCCTACACATTTAATTTTATTTCTTCTCCTTCGTCTTCTTGTGGCTCTCCTCTATTTTTCCTTCCCTCTACCCCCCCCCCCCCCTCCCCTTTATTTTTGTTGACCATCACCAAAGGCTTGTCTGTGTCAAGACAGGAACCAGTTGCCATATGCATGAGAAAATGTGACAAAACTGCACAATTTAACTACATTCAAACTAAATCCAGTTATTCTTTATGCTCTGTAATTAAAAGAGCAGATGACAGAGAATAACACTGATAAAAATTACATGGCTCTATTAACTTCAAACATGCTTTTGTTACCATTAAGTCAACCTGTGTAATTTTCACACAGCAATGATGAAGTGAAGAAAGACTGCAGAGCACCACTCACTTCAAAGAGGCCGTAGGTCCAGCCGTTTTTGATGCGGTCGCGGGCCCAGACGTTGTGGGTGTTCTCTGCCAGCAGTTCCACCAGCTCTTCCAGTTTTTCGTTCAGCGTCACGGTGGACAGGTCCAGTGGGCTGGGCTTGTAGCCGTTGCTCTGCAGGTAGCTACACACAGGTCAGGTGGGGTCAAAACATGACTAACGAGGAAGTTCTCAATCATGACTCCACAAATCTCTAATGGTCAGTCTTAAATTAGAAGGAATATATGAACTGGAGGTAAATCTTGAATACAAAGGAAGCATATGAATCAATAGGTTCATGATTTTTTTTTCAGATCGATGTCAAAATGTCAGAGAAGGATTGGAAATTCAAATCTTTTGGATAGGTAAAGCAGTGTATGAGATGCTCTAACTGCATGTGGAAGAAGAATAGCTAAACTGAAAGCAGTAGTTTCTACATCTATTCTGACATTTTCACAAACCTGTCACAATTTTCTCACACTGTAACACTACTAAAGATCTATTTATCAGTAGTATAGGTTAAAGAAAAATAAACTGTTGAGGCCAGTTCAAGATGATTATCACAAGCATATTTCAACATTTCAGCCTCAAACATTTAACATCACCTTTCAGCCAATCCACCTGTTTACAAGACACTGTCCATCGTCACACATATCCCCCTCCCTTCCACCATACCTCCAAACACATGCATCACACACACACACACACACACACACACACACACACACACACACACACACACACACACACACCACACACAAACCTTCCCTCCCCATCATGTGATGTCCTTTCAATGGATCAATCCCATGTAAAATGGAATAATGAAGGCACACTGTGTCTTACTTGTTTCCTAGCTTCAGCATTTTCAGGCGATTGTTCTGCTGCTGCTGCTGGTTGATGGCAATGTGGTAGCCCAAAGCCAGAAGGGTTCTAAACACAAACATCATTTGAACACAGTTATAGTAACAGTACAATACAGAATAAGACAATCATGTCACACCACTCAGTTACATGATCCTTACATGTAATGCTGGATATTAACTTATTTCCATAGTGTGCCATAATGTCTGACACCCTGAATGTTCCTGTATGTCTTCAAGGTGACTTTTTTCCCAAAGAGTATTCCTGTTACCAACGCAACCTTTTCAGTGATGACTGTCATGGGCTAAATGTTTACTTGATTTTTTTTGCACGTACACATATGCACCAACAGGTATTTGTGTTTGTAAATAACTTAATTCTTAATTCAATGAATTTCCATGACTTAAATCACAATTCTATGACCGTCCAGTCCTGGAAAATTACTTTTTGAAATTCCATACCTTTCCATGACTTGTGCAGACCCTGTCTCAGTCATCTAATGCTGGAACATCAGCATACTTAACAAAGACATCAGTGTCATCTGAAGCCTTGCTTCAAGACTGTCTTTATTTCCAGCAGACATCAGCTAACACCTAATCTTAAATTCTCAACCTAGTTACTAATTCATTTATCCATCAGCTGTAAATCAACGCAGCGTGGTCTCAAAACTTAGCGTATGTGGGTAGCATATATGGACTGTTCGCGACGACATGACGCCTCCTGATTAAATCAAAACAGAACTGAAACTTTATTTTCCCAGCCATAATATGATAATTTGTTCCCTTGACTTTCACCCTAGCACTGACAACACTGGTAGAGGCCTATTCATGAATTTTTCTGAACTAAGGTCTGATTTCAAATTACTAAATTTCACACTTGAGCAGATGCTGTTCACTCACCAACACTGAAAGTTGAAACTGACTAGAGAATTCAAAGAACCAAGTCACACTTCAAACCGATTATTACAATCTCAAACGATTTTTGACAAACTTATTTCCAAGCAAAAGTCACAATAAATCAACTCCCAAACATGGTCACAATTACATTTCCAAAATCAATTAATCTGGTATTTCTGGGAAAATTTAAACTTATACTGCTGCTGTCACTACTCAACAGAATTTGGGCATCTGCATTTCAAAGAAAAGTTTGTTTTCCGTGTAAGAAAGTTCAGTCAACCATTCCACTCTTAGTAAAGACAAATTCATGTCACAATGTTGCCAATTCCATCACTGGTTCAAAGACATGTTCACAACTAGTGCATTCTTATCCGAAAAATACGAAGGTTGATCTGACTTGTTTTGCACCATCTCTTGATGTACCAATTAATTTGCTAATTCCTGCAGATAATTAACTTGATGTGGCTGATATATTAATTGAGTGGCTAAATTTATTCTGAAACTTCTACAAACTGAGGGTGCGTTTTCATACTGGCGCACTTTACAGCCCGAAGTTGCATCTACACCTTTCCCCTATTTACATGACTAAACACAAAAGCTGATTTTCAATGGAAGTTTAGGGTTTGAGCCCTGAAAAAAGCTATTGTTCCTCTATTGTGTTTGCTTTTTTTACCCTTTCCTGATCCGTTCAAACAGGAAGAAGACTAGGAAAGCAAATGGTCATTTCTTTTACATTTCAAAATCAGCATTGTTGCCATGGTCCACTGGATGACAGGCAGGCAAACATAATCTGACCTGTAATGAAGCTCACGCTTGCCCAAAAGTGTTAATGCATAGTGAAGTCTCTATTCAGAGTCAGGTACTAGTGAACAGAAACTCCATCACGGTGAAACTCTCGAACACTGTTTCAAATCCACAGGCATCAAGTTTATGAGGTGATGCTGCTAGCTGTCTCAACCACCTATTCCCAACATCTCCTCTCCTAACCAATCCTCATTCCTTCACGTAAAGGGGAAGCAGCTATCATTAACTAATCTTGGCATCCAAAAATGGGCGGTGTGGACGAGCTGAGTGGACTGGATGAACCAGCGAACAGGAAAAACCACAAATCGCTGTGTCTATGAAAGGAAAAGCATCATACCAGCATAACTATATGTACAGATTACACCAATTCATAGTCTAGGTGAGACTTAAAAACTGACAGATAAAAAAAACATTAATAAGAAACAAAATGTATGTACGGTAGATCCTACTGCATCCTTTGCATGAGTAATCCATCGTTTCTTGAATGAAACATTAACACCACAAACAGGAGTCAAGAGTAAGATAAGAATAATGTTGCTTATAGCCCAGCCGACCGCAAAGGGCCACATCAGGGCTGTCACCACGTTAAAATCAACTCACCAGTCATGTAATAAAAAAAATAAAATAAAATAAAAAAAAAAACCTTTCACACAAGATCCAAACCGCAATCAATCTCACTTACTAAGAAGAAAACAAACTGTCTCTTCAACATGCCTGTTTATGTACCATCAATGCACAAATCCTACCTGAGAGTCTCATAAGCCACAGTGATGACATATTTCTTCTCAGACATGGGCAGACGTTCAAAGTTGGTCAGCGATGGGTTCTTCTTGCGCTGAGGGTCACGGTTCTGATTAAAAGAAAAATAACTGAACATACGTCTAAGGGAACAAGAGACCAGCCTGCAATACCACTACGAGCTACTGTATCCTAAGATGCAAACTCAGAGGTAGAATTCACCCCACTCTGAACTAAACATATTCCACTGACAGGCCATGGGGAGGGCATCTGGTAGGCCGATGGAAACTACAGAACTGATTTACACTCAATATAAATCTATCAAACCATATGTGCAAATGAATGCCACGGATTCACCTGCATTGTATCTTTTTCTGAAAAATATTGCATTCACCATACAGTTAAGGATGACACCTTTCGTTCAGAACTCAGCAAAATGTTTATAACCGTTGATTTCAATCAATAACAAATTCATTAAACAAATATTCATCTGATTAATATAATCATATACTCCAAAGTCTGCTTGGTTAAACTCTTAGGCTAAATCATGTTCGGTGGTCTGTTTCACAATCCTGTCATTCTCAATTAATTTACCTTCATCACTTCAACCTTGCAAGACAGCAACCATTGTCTTCTTACTTGTCCATCTTTCACATCACTTATGAAAATAGTTTTGCATCTTCACTCCACCACCACCCCCACCCCCACCCCTAGCTTGTGCACTACAATTCTTTGCATACAAACCCCCATTTCTGTTCATTTTTTGCCAACACTGTAACTGTGACATCTTAGATCCAACAAGAAACTACCTACACATTCATGTTTAAATATATCCTAATTTTTTTTTTTTTCTGAGCCAGATTTCTGACATTTGCTGAACTATTTCTATCCCTACATTTCTTTACAGTTAAAATAAAAATGCAGCAATGAAATAAAAACAAACAAAAGCAAGACTCCACTCCTCTTTCCATACAGCCATGCTGATCAAAAAGGCCATATCAGAATAGCAAAGAAATGAGAAGCTGTTTCAATGCTATTGGAAAAATTGGCGGAAAATTCCTTAAAAAAAAAAAGAAAAAAAAAAAGTGAGGGACTATAGATTACCGCATTGGCTGTCCCTTTACTACAGCATGTCAATGAACAGCCTGATATTACTCACATCTCCGTAGGTCCACCCCTGGTCGATCTTGGCCACAGCCCACAGCTCATGTAGGTTCTCCGCCAGCTTGTCTCGTACATTCTCAATGTATGTTGGCAGCTGAATCTACACCAGACATCAAATCACAACGAGTATGAAGCTGCTGTACAAGCAAGTGTCTTTTTATACAATCAAGTCCATCTGTGTTTGTTTAGTGTATCTGTAGGCTTATTCAATTGCGTGTGGTGTGAAGAATGAAGCTCTAGATCAACGAACACCACAACTCTCTCCATTCAAATCAAACTAAAACACAAAGAAACTTAGGCTGGCTGTGTCATCTGAATATTAGTGTCTGAACTGTGTGTCTTTCAAATAATCTACTCCCAGGAGGTCATCATAATTCCACCTGTGTCTGTTGGTTAGTGTGTCTGTCTGTAAGGTAGATGAAGCAAAAACTACTGAATCGAAATGGAGAAAACTGGATGGACAGATGAATCAAGCCCACAGACCAGCCCATTACATTATAGTGTGGATCCACTTCAAAGGGCTGTTCCAGCCTTTTTTCCCACTTTTTTAACATTGCTGGATCAGGCATTTTTCACCTTTTTTTTTTCAAAATAAATTTGTCGAGAAATAATGCATGGAGCTTAATTTTTTTAATCTAATATAAAAAAAGGAAAAATTTAAGAACAAATCTAATATAAAAAAAAGAAAAATTTAGGATCACTCCCATGATTAGATACAAAGCAGTATGTTCCTTTCATAAGCTTGAAAATTTCACAAAAAAAGGTGGTAAAATGGAGGGATTTTAACTGAAGGGTGGAGGAAGAGGAGGTCATCACATATCTGAACAATGACTCTGCCAGCTTGGACCTCATTCAACAACTGAGCCAACCAAACAGTTTTCCCTCATCAAAGGATTTTGTCAACTGATCTGTCACCTTTTCTTCCAGTGTTAGAATTCTTCTTTTCCTTTGAACATTCTGAACAAAACTGCTAACCACGATCAAGCAAGTTGTTCAGTCATGTCTGGGTAACATTGTCTGCTCTGTGTCTCTGTGTGTGTGTGTGTGTGTGTGTGTGTGTGTGTGTGTGTGTGTGTGGTGTGTGTGTGTGTGTGTGTGTGTGTGTGCGTATGTGTGTGTGAGAGAGAGAGAGCGCATGTGTATATGTATGTGCAGGTTAAGCCAATGAGAGTGCAGTTGAGAGCTACACATCACTTGCATCTTTTTAGCTCCAAGATCTATATCTTTGATAAAGTATCATGTATTTGTGCAAATTCATTAACATGCTATGACTAGCACAACCTGTTATCTCACTATCTTCCCTTCTCTCTGCAAAGCATCATTACTCTCAAGCAAGCAATTCCAGTCCCTCCATGCACAGCAATACAATGGTAATCCTGTAGCAATATCAGCAGCAGCAATCACATTCTGTTCCACTTTCTTAAGACCATGAGGCTACCAATCAGAGAAGACACAGCATTTACAGCTGACCGCTGGGCCCACTCACGTGTGAGGTGCTGACAGGGTTGGGCACGAAGGGCTGGTAGTCACAGAGCTCTGTAGGCCCGCTCAGCACGCTCTTGCTCAGCTCCCCAAAGTAGTAGCACGGCTCGATGTGCAGCTTTTCCTTGGGCGGCAGTGACTCGATCATGGGCGAGTGCTCATCAGGGGGACCGAACTTCAGTCTGCCATCTTCTCCACCAAACACGTAGCGACAGCTAGGGAGAGTGAAGCATGGCAAAAAAATGCTTTACACCAGAGTCTTTAAGTCCTAAAATCTTTTTCTATCTCTTTTATTTTATTCCATTTATTTTGTCCCTAATCTGTTATTCAGGTGACACACATTTCATGATACACACACCTGTGCCTATACCCTAAGTTCTCAATTTCCATCAGACCATTTCAATATCTTCTAGAGAAACTACATGGATTTGCTAACAACACATACCATCCAAACTGTCTTCACTATCCTGGTTCTTCAATACACTGAAATCAACAGACAACTTTAACCCAATCTGTCACGTGCAGAGATTTCTTTCCAGTAGAACCAAACAGATTTCTTTCCAGGAGAGTAACATGGTTTCTTTCCAGCATAGTAATCATTTCAGAAAAATAATATAGGTTTCTCTGAAGTGAGCTAATCAAGATTTCTTTCAAGGAAACTAAAACAGGACTCTTTCCAGCAAAGCAATATAGATTTCTTTCCAACAAAACAACACAGATTTCTTTTCCCTGAAGTAATATAGGTCTCAGTCCAGTAAAGTAATATGCACTGCTCTTCAGCACAGTAATATAGTTGTTGTTTTTTGTTCCAGGGCAGTAATACTGCTATCCTTCAGAAATGTAACACTGGTCTCTTTCCAGGAAAGCAAAAAGTTCCTTTCTAGCAAAGTGATAAAGATTTCTCTCAAGCGAATAACATTTTCTTTCAAATCAAGTAATACAGGTTTCTTTCCAGCAATGTCATAATAAGGATTTCTTTTGGCCAGTTAATAAAGCTTTCTTATTGTGAACCATTCATGGCAGTCGTTTGGTTTGAGAAAACAGATTCTCTGCTGCTAACCTTCACCCTGCCTAAGGACGTCCTACCTGACACCAGCCGACATGGAGATGACGGGGAAGAACATGCCGTCGAGGTTGAAGTCTTTGAAGAATCCTCCGATCTTGACACCGTTGATGGAGAAGGTGATCTGTGGGATGCTGAGGTCCAGTGAACACCCCACCACATCCCCCTTCTGGAAATGCAGGCTAGCCGAGCGCACCTGTCGGGGCTTCCCACCTGAGGCCACAAACAGTCACAACAGGATACAGACTTGGAGGAGGAGAGATAAGATAATGTTGCTTATAGCCCAGCCGGAGGAGGAGAGAGACAAGGCAGTGAGAGAGGAAGGGCCATGAGAGAGAGACAGAGACAGAGACAGAGAGAGAGACAGAGACAGAGATAGAGACAGACGAGAGCAAGCCAGCAACTTACAAACAGAAACAGACACCTGACACTTTCAAACTGCCATTCCTAGGAAAGATCTTTTGACAAGGGAATACACCACTTCAACACAAACACACACACATTCGCATAGAGAACTGACAAAAAGTTAATTACACAATGCTACAATATACAAAGGCCAAAAATGTAGCATAGAACCTTCCTCCATAACTAACTTTAAGGTTTTCTAATAGATGGTACGTGATACACATAACAGTTTAGGCCACAGAAGTTATGGGAGAACCATTCCCATTGGTTGGAATTCATAGAACTTCAAATTCTGTCATTCTAGTCAAATTCTGTCTTTCAAATCTGGGAAAAGCATTCCATGTGTGTGTGGGCAAAAGGACAACAAATAACGGAGTACAAGTACCTGTCCAGAAGTTGAGCCCATCAAAAGCATAGGAGTAGAGGTCGTCCCCAGCGCCATTTCCCCCCCAGTGTTCCCCTCCAGCAGGATAGGGGATGAAGCCACTGGTGTTGGCCCAGCCCACTCGCAGCACGGGTGGGAGATGGGTTGCTGCCTGGTGCTGAATCACCACCACCTCGAAGTACCACTTCTTGTACATGGCGGAACCCTCCCGCAGGCCCACGTACAGGTTGGGACGCATGCTGAACACAGCACGCAAGGTTACCATCCTTACAAAACATGTGCATGATGCACAGTGTTTGTGATGTAAGGTCTCTGAGCGTGTGAAAAAGGTGTGGTTTTGCTTGCCTCTGTGTGTGTGTGTGTGTGTGTGTGTGTGTGTGTGTGTGTGTGTGTGTGTGTGTGTGTGTGTGCCGTACACTCATGCGTGCGTGTGTGCGTGTGTGTGTGTGCGTGCGTGTGTGTATGTGTGTGTATGTGTGTAACTACAACCTATGATTAATCTTACAAACAGGTTTTAGTCAGCCAGTCAGCGTGTGCAATGCAGTGTAGTGTAATGTAATGTGGTGTCATCCATGTGAGTGTGCATGTGTGTTGGTGTGCATGTGCATGTGTCTGTGTGTACCTATGTGTGTGCGTGTGTGCGTGTGTCATTGAATAAAAGTGAGTGTAAGAAAGCATTGTGTGTGTGTGTGTGTGTGTGTGTGTGTGTGTGTGTGTGTGTGTGTGTGTGTGTGTGTTCCCACACTAGTGAGTATGTATGTCTGTGTGTGTGTGTGTGTGTGTGTGTGTGTGTGTGTGTGTGTGTGTGTGTGTGTGTGTGTGTGTTCCCACACTAGTGAGTATGTATGTCTGTGTGTGTGTGTGTGTGTGTGTGTGTGTGTGTGTGTGTGTGTGTGTGTGTGTGTGTGTGTGTGTTCCCACACTAGTG
This sequence comes from Conus ventricosus, assembly GCA_018398815.1. Classification (NCBI taxonomy): domain Eukaryota; kingdom Metazoa; phylum Mollusca; class Gastropoda; order Neogastropoda; family Conidae; genus Conus; species Conus ventricosus. The sequence goes on from CM031598.1 coordinate 18,631,750, forward strand.
AGTATGTATGTCTGTGTGTGTGTGTGCACGCACAACTGTGTATGTGCATACTTGCTAAAACGAATGCTTTTTATGCTTACATGTGCAGTGCACACATCTTGTGTGTGTTTAAAACAGGTATGTTGGGCACCTGAGTCTAAATGCATGTCTATATATATATAACAGAGGGGCCTTAACTCCATAAATGTGAACGTTCAACTGTGGATGTGATAGCCATGACCTTGAACCATTCAAATCGGCAGATTTTTATGTCTTATAAATCCATTTTGTTCACTAAGCCAGTTGGGCACCTTAGTCTGTTCATGGAAGGTTAATGTAGTAAAGAATGGGACAGGCTCCATCTTGTATAATACTGTGCCCTAGACATGGTCACTCTCCAACAGTTCACTGCCCTTGCAGCCATTAAGCTATGGTACTTTAACCTTTAGCCAAAAAAATAAAACCTATGACAATGCTGAACCTTATGTTGGGTCAGTGAAAGAAATCATGTGATTTGCAGCCAGCAAATAATACCTGCACAACACCATTCAGCGATCAGCTCCTAAAACACAAGGTGTTTTTATCCCACCCAACCACTCTGCCATGACTGTATATGCATTCTGAGGTCCAGTCCCCACCTGATTAACACCCTAACTAATGACAACAATTCTAACCTATTGCACATCAGTGCCAGAGCTGGCCAACCTGACTGACCTGATGACGTGATCCACCAGTCTGGTCTGCAGTAGAAGGTCACGGCCTGGCAGGAGGTTGTCACAGATCAGTTCTGGTTCATGCGAACGGCCACACCATTGCCCACACACAGTGACCTCAGCACATCCAGCACCTGAGACCAGGAAAAACATGGGGTGAATGTCTACTAGTCCACTTTGTCCCATTTTCTGTCCTCTGTCAGTACCATAAGTCCACTTTGCCCCATTTTCTGTCCTCTGTCAGTACCATTAGTTAACTTTGTCCCACTTTCCATGCCCTATCACAACCATAAGTCCACTTTGCCCCATTTTCTGTCCTCTGTCAGTACCAAAGTCCACTTTGCCCCATTTTCTGTCCTCTGTCAGTACCATAAGTCCACTTTGCCCCATTTTCTGTCCTCTGTCAGTACCATTAGTTAACTTTGTCCTACTTTCCATGCCCATCACAGCCATAAGTCCACTTTGCCCCATTTTCTGTCCTCTGTCAGTACCATCAGTCCACTTTGCCCCATTTTCTGTAGCCTTTCAATACTTAACTGCGCAGTCCCAGCCTTCCCATCTGAGCCCATAGCACACTCAAGAATGGTGGGTTAGCGCCAGACAAGGCTTCAACATCTTACAAAGATAATAATCAGGAAAGGTTTGAGCCCTTGACCTACATTCATCATTCCCTGACATTAAGAACTGGGCACGGTGGTTGGTTTCCCTCTCCTTGTTTCACAACTATGGTAATCACATCGTTCAACAGTGAAAACAAAAACATGCATATGTCAAAAAAAAGACAAAGGCAAAAAAATACAACCAAAAACACACAAACACACACACACACACACGCACAACGCACACACACACACAGAGAAATCCCATCAAACCAAAATGTAAACTCACCTTGGGGTCACGTCCATGTTTGTCGATGAGGGAGATGATGGTGATGATGTGCTTCTCCTTGATCATGTTCAGGGCCTCTGGACTGTCGATCAGCACACAGTGCAGCACATCCAACACACCTGCCACAATGCCAGCAACACTCAGGCCAGACTGCACCATAAACAACACAAAAAACAACACTCACATAGGCATAAGTACACACATACACACACACACACACACACACACACACACACACACACACACACACACACACACATATACACAAACAGGCATGCAAATGCATGTTTTTGTGCTAATTCCTACCTTTGGAGGACTGCTGACTCTCTAGGCGGTTGACAAGCCAATCCAGGCGGTAGGACTGAGCAAACTGGGCACAATTGGCACGATTTCCACGGATCATGGCCGCTGTTAAACACAATCACTTCCATTAGCTCACAAGAAAAACCACTGCAAGTAAAATTCCGCATATTTTTTGTCCCTTTCACTTTCTACTTTGCACCTCCAAGTCAGCTTTTTATTTTCATTTGTTTTTTTTTTTCATCTCTTTAAAAATGTTCAATCACTTCAATTAATCTCTTAAAATATGTTCAAGGCAAAGTCAAGCCTACCCAGAGCACAGTATTTCAAAATCCGCGCAAAAGACTACAGAAACACACCGAATGAAGCTAGGCACTTCTCAGATCAACTATGCACACATATACCGACACACAAACAAAAGCACACGGACTGAAACAAGACTACTGTCAGTTCAACCAGGTTGTAAACACACACGCCACACATACACTCGCGCTTGGTGCAGTTCTTGATTTGTGCTAATAAAACCCTAGTCACCATGTCCCCACTATGTTACACCAATAATCCCCCAGAGACCTATGGAAAATGTTTACCTAGCAGCAGATACAGGTAACTGGAGATGTCGTCCCATTTTCCAGCAGCATCTTCCCCAGCGTAATGAGCAAACTGCCGACGACTCTTGTACTGACTGAACTTGTCAATCGTTTCCAGAATCAGGGCAATCATTCCCTACACAAAACAAAGATGTACCTTAACTTATAAAGTTTTTTTTTTCATAACCAAATATGTACCTTAACTTATAAAGTTTTTTTTTTCATAACATTTTTCATAAACTCTCAAGTTTGTTTTTAGTTGGATATTTTTTATATTGTTGTTGTTGTCAACTTTTAGCTTTTACACTAGAAGCTGAAATTTATGTTTGGCTTCGGTTAAAATATGGACCACATTTGCACAATCACTATGATGTAAAACACACAATTTTCTTCTCTCACAAATGTTAGACCAGTGAGCTATAAAGTTCTCCTGCAGAGTGGTTTCAGCCTGTCATGACCAGTATTTAGCGCTACACAGACTTTCTAGACTTTCAGATCATCTAGCTAAAAAACGTACATGTAAAAGGTGATCCTTAAGTCTCACAGACCATCAAGCTGTAAAACATCAATGTAAACAGAGATCCTTAAGTCTCATAGACTACAAATGTGTAAAATTTCAGAGTAAACAAAGATCCTTAAGTCTCACAGACAATCAAGCTGTAAAATGTCAATGTAAACAGAAATCTTTAAGTCTCGCAGACCACAAAGCTGTAAAGAAAAATCAATGTTAACAGAGATCCTTAAGTCTCACAGATAATCAAGCCATAATATATCAATGTAAACAGAGATCCTTAAGTCTCACATACTACCAAGCTGTAAAATATCAATGTAAACAGAGATCTTTAAGTCTCACAGACCATCAAGCTGTAAAAAATATCAATATTAACAGAGATCTTTAAGTCTCACAGACCATCAAGCTGTAAAAAATATCAATGTAAACAGAGATCAATATGTCTAACAGACCATCAAGCTGCAAAATATTGATGTAAGCAAAGATTCTTAAGTCTCAAAGACCATCAAGAACATTCAAACAATAAATGCAGAGATCCTCTTGCCTCAAGGACACTCAAAAATCCTTAAACAATAAATGAAAATGAGATCCTTAGAGATCCTTTGGTCTGACACTCCATGCAACATTTAAAAAGCAGAGCAGTCAATCCCCCTCTTCCCTTTAGCAATATCACTTGCACTACAGCTAATTTGAGTCTTTTACTTCACAATTTCAAATGTACTATGTTTCGGAAGTCACACACGCACACGCACACGCACACACACACACACAAACACACACACACACACACACAGTACTTGTAAAGGCAAGCTGTGCACCATTCATCCAATTTTCTGAATGCCCAAGCTGTGATATATAAATACTTTATCAAGGAATCAATTCAGGACTGCTAGTCTGACACTTCTTTGAGGAAAGTTTCTCTCCCTTAACACCGCTTTTTTGTTTCAACATTCTTCTTTCATGCATAAAATGATCTGAAAGTTCTGCTTTGCTAAATGATTAATGGATGAAAATAACAAGCGTCCATGATTCGGTCCATGTCTATTTACTTATGGGTCAACAACACAGGTATCTGAAACATTAACTCCAAGGACTGCTTCGTTATGTTCACACACCGTGTGGTGAAAATGGTACTCATAAATTCTACTTTGGTGGTCATTTTGACAAATATCTTACAATAATGCCTACATCTGTGGCACAAAATATATTCTGCACTATAGTATAGACATCTGCAGCATGAAATATATTCTGTACTATAATACAGACAATCAGTAGTTGTTGGTAGCTCTGAAAACAAACAAAGGCTTACCTCCTCCTGGAAGAGATCCTGCCTGTTTCTCAACGCCCTCAGGTAGTTCTGCTTCTCCTCATGCTCCACTTCCTCAGCGGGCTGAGCGAAGTACTCTATGAGATCCTCCAGGCACTTGATCACCTCATTCAGGCTGATGCGAGACCAGGCCTGACTGTTGCGCCCATCTGTTTTCAGGGCTTCCAAAGCCCTGGCAGTGCAGGCAATCAACACAGATTACATCGTGAAGGAACTACTTCTGTTAGTGTTAGGACTACTTGGCCACTAAGAAACACGTCACTCACTGGCAAGGTCAATAAACTAGCAGCTCTGGCTAAAGACTGGCCTGGTTAGATTATTAGTTCCACAGATAATGCAAGTAATTGTCATTTAACTTTGTGCATAAAACAGAAAGTTGGGGGTGTTCCATTAAGCAAAATCTTTTCACCCTGGAAACTAAACATAAATCTAGTAAATTCAGTACTGAATAAGCACAGGGCAGTAATTAAAGGGTCAGGAATGATGGATGGACAGCAACACTTTCACCCTGGAACTAATCTATGAAACTAGCAAATTATATTGTACAATAATTAAGCAACGGAAAGCAAGTACAGCGTTAGGAATAACAGATGGACATTATCTAGAAATACTTGGCCTCTCCTGTATCATTACTTACTTAAATGAACAAAAAAAATCCCTTTATAAGAAGGGAGGAGTGATGGGAGGGGCTTGAGGGATAGCTGCAGGCTCTTTAGACCCACAGTAAAACACTACTTATTAGCGCCAATACCTGCACCGCTAGAAAATAATTTGTCCACAGCCAAACTGCAACTAGAAAAAAGGTACAGGAAAAAAAGTCAGCTGTAACATTATAATGTCAGTTGGGCTATGTATACAGAGAATGATGGGTGAGGAACTGAAACAAGTCAGACCCTTGCTCTCCTAGCCACCCAGCTGGAATACTGTGGGGCTACACCCGTACAACTACCTCCTGAACATAAGGGCATCGACACATACATCAACTGTGAACTCAAATTATTGATCCAGGCATAATCTTATCTGTTCCAGACCATTCAGAATGCATCACAGAAATCTCGTAAACAGGTTTCCAGCCACCCAACCTGTTGGTGCAAAACATTAAAATATTAATCTGTTTTTAAACATCATTAACCAGCCTATTCTATGGTCTGCGTAGACTATAAACTGATTTGACCCAACTTTTTGCAGTGCAATGGTAAAGAACCATGAGTTCCAAATTACTCTGTTATTTTTCAGCACCCAGCAACTGCTGAGTGGACAGGGAAGAGGTGGAGACAACTGGGGCGCTGAGTATCGCTGCACTACCCCACAGCTCTGGTGAGTTCAGGACCTGTCAGACCTGTACATGTGATTGCTTTCATTTTTCTCTTCCTTTCCTTTTCTGTTTATCATATAATCCATTGGACATGACAAAATGAATCTACTTTCAGCTGAATTGCTGTGGATTCATATTGTTGTGAAAGGTGTGAGTAACTTTGAGAACCTATTAGAATGCATATCATATGTGATCTACACCACAGACAGTCACACAGTTATGGAAGGACAGCACAATTGCTGCATGCTAAAGATCTTACAGGTCAGTACAAGCTCTGGTTTCCAAACAAATGATTCTATCTTAATGTTATTGGTTTGTTTCCTCCCATTGAGCCTACTTTTCTGCCCATGCCCACGTAATGCCAGAAAACTTATATCTGATCACACTATTGTCATTTTTCTTATTGTTGTCAGTTTCTTTTCTTTCTTTTTTTTAACTTTCAATTTTGCGTAGGTATTTACCAATGAAATACAAATATCTGTGACATTTTTGGGGGAAAAAAAAAAAAGAAATAATTTTGGCATTTTGATTTCATACTTCAAATACAGAACCAACTGCATCAAAGGCCTCTGTACCTCTGATGGTCTGTACTCCCCAGCTGAAAGTAAAGAACACTGTACCATGTGGCAAAGTGGATATTTTGTACTTCTACCATCCCTTTTGTTGGCCTTTCTTTCGGATTTCCTATTCACATGAAAACAGAGGCCAAACGTGGACAATGTGTGCTTTTATGCAAGCATACATCTAAAATTAGTCTCTTATGCCTTCCTCTTGGTTCTCCCTCCCCCTTCCACCCCTACCCTTCTCCCATCTGTCTTCACTCTCCTCCCCCCCCACGCCCCCCCCCCCCCCCCACCCACCCCCACCCCCCAATTCTTATCAAAGCAAGCAAGTATTACTGATGAGCAGTCGGTTAATGTCAACATAAGGGTTACCCCACAACAGCCAGGGTGAGTCGTTTACACAGCAGGAGGCATGCAAGTCCCGGATACATGACGGCTGGAATGGTGCCACAAATCAACCCCCATCTCTCTTCCTTCATGACGACCAGCCATGACGCATCACGGACAGATTGACAGGGGAGTTTCATGGCACCATTTCACGGTTATAAAAAACAACAGCAAGGAGGAAGCAGCCGACATCAACAGCAGGATATGGTGCTGCTAGGCAAGCAGGCGCCAGGGAGGAGGGAAACTACTGAAAACAAGACATACTTGTTGAACCTGTTAAACAAAGACTGGCACTTCCTGATGACGCGGGCGGAGCGGGACTCCTCTTCCTGGGCCCGGGAAAAGGTGAACCCGTCGTCCATGTGACCTTCCACCAGCATGATGGCCTGCATCACACACACACACACACACACACACACACCACACTCAATTGCACTCTTCTGTTTGTGTAGCATCCCTGGCACAGACACTAGAAGTATAATGTTCTGCAGTTCCTTGCTGTGTGTTGTCTATTGGACCCATATGAAAATGAAGGACTGTTCTGTGTTGCATTCTACTCTACTGTAATATAATGTGCTGGAATAAGCTGCCTAGTATGGCACTGTACTGTGTCATAATATTGTATTATATTGCCTTGTATTATGCTGTATTGCCTTGTATCATAACACAATATACTGCACAGTACTGCACTGTACTGCAATAGATTGTATTGTATCTACTGCATTGCACTGTGTTATAACTGTATTGTTATACTGACTGCATAGCACTGTATTGTAATAAATCATGTTCAGTTGCATGTTTTGCACTGTGTTGTAGTAGACAGCATCATTCTAACTTCTACTGAAGGCTTTCTCTTCACAACAGGTTTCTCGATGGGAAATTCTTCAACCACCTCTCCCAGTCATGGTCAGGCCTGATACCTTGCCTTATTCTTTTCATCTAAATGAAGTCTTTTCTTATTCATTCTTTTCATTTGTTTGTTTCACTTTTTTTAACTTGCAAGAGTCACCATGGAGTTTGTCAAAAGCAGTTTCCCAAAGACAACTTTATCTCTGCCATTGATTCTTTTACAAAAGAAATTTGCTAGCGACAACTTTCATGATGCCATCCATTCTTTTACAAAAGAGGTATCTCAAAGACAACTTTCTTTCAGCCACTGGTTCTTTTACAAAAGAAGTTTCCAAAAGACAACTTTACTGCTCATCAGTTCTTTCACAATGGAAGTCTCCTAAAGCCAGCTTTCTTCCAGTCATCAGTTCCTTTATGTTTTCCAAGTGCTACCTCAATTCATCCTCCCATGGATATTTTGGGAGAGGGAGAATGGAGGAGAGGGGAGAAGCAGTAACCTCATCCTGTGCAAGACTCAAAGTAGTGCAGTGATGCCGTGTTTGTCAAGGCACCCATAACAAGCATGCCACCATTATTTGACAAGCCTGTGCTCCTTGCAACAGGTCCCCCAGATGGTTACGAGGCACGCTAAAAGCCCTGTGAACCTAAAAACCTTAGACACGTAGATCACTGAGTGGCACAGAAACTAGTCACAAAAGTTCATCATAAAAACAGAACACACAAAAACAAACATTCATACAGAAGAAAATCTATATTCTTAAAGACCCAAAAAGTGAGCCTGAATTTACACTTTCTGACATTTTGAGAATGCTGTTGAGAATGATTCAAAAAGACATCAAGTCACCTTGTCTGTAGCCCTTCAACAACAAAAGCTATGTCAGGACTATAGCAATTCAAAACAAGAACAATGTACAACGTAAAAACTTAGGTTAAAAATCCAGATAGTCAAGTCCTGAACTTTACTGATCCATCTAAGACACATTTTTATAGCAGTACACATTTCCTGTCAACTCAAATCAAACACACACACACGCACACACACGCGCGCACACACGCACACACACACACACACACACACACACACACACACATGCACAAGCATGCACTCACACACACACAGAGATGATATCTAGGCAATCATCAACCTTTTTCTCTTCCACCCGGCCAACGCCTCGTTTCTTGGTCTCAAAGGTGACATAGGAAAGCCACAGACCAGAGTCGGCATGCTGAATGAAGACCACAGAGTCTCCGTACTTCAGGTCAGCGTGACCCATGCCCTCATCTTCTCTGGTTTCTCCTTGCTTCTTCTCATCCTACAAAAGAGCATCACAACATATCATCCCTATCCTCAATAATCAGCCAAGCTCTCCTTTATTTGCCAGCTGGAATTCACAAGTATGATGTTTTCTAAGAAGCAGTCGGTCAGTAATGGAAACTGCTCAAAATTAAACAAAAGAAAAAGACAAAAAAAAGGGAAAAAAAAATTATCCAATTTATCAATAGTCCAAGCTAGTCGAATTTTACTTACATTGAAATACATCCATGTTTGTCTTCCTGTTACGTATTTCTAGCGAGCAGTATGTGTTCTTTTGCAACTTTACACATACATACATACACCAGCTCAATACCAAGCAATCATACCAAGGCATGTGGTCCATGGATATACCAATATTAACACATTTTAGCACTTTGCTACATAAGAATGATGTCCAAAGCATACTACACAGGTTAACCTCTTCACTGCGCTGTTGACGTACAGTGTCCGTCATGAAAAGTGCCGCGTGCAATGCGCTGTTGACGAACATTGTCCGTCATGATTCAACACTCTTTCTGTTTCGTCCAGCATTGCCGAAAATCCCTCTATTTATGATTTGATAAGCTCCCTTGACCACTCTTTGCTTTTGGTGTACCATTTATTCAAGGTAATTGGTTCATTTACATAATTTATGACGATCGATAAGCAAGGTACTGTGAAGTCCTACTTTCAGTATTCGAAGCCATGGCTGGCCCACGACGAAGCTATACAGTTGCAAAGGTTATTTACAAAATTTACCGAGATGAAGATAGTGGAGATGAAGATTTTGATCCAGCTGGCATCGAACTTTGTGAAGTTGATGCTAACGACCCAGAGTTTGATCTGGAAGTGGAAGAAGCTTTGAGTGACTCGTCGTCTGAGTCAGACTCAGGAATAATTCAAGATGCAGGTGAGTGTATACTGTATTTGAGAGATTCATTCAATTTTATAACATAATGGTGTTGTTTTTCTTCTCAGTATAATTATGAATAGAACAACCAAGTGTGTGTATTGTATGTCTGTACCGCTGATCGGGGCCGCGTCAGCGAGCGAGCCGGTCATCAATGACCAGTGTGCTTGACCGACTTTCAAGGCGTTGGGCTCGTGTGCCAGTGTCAGTCGCTCGCTCGCTCGCTCTCAGTCACGCTGCGTGTGTTTGGTTTGCTTGTGGTTTACAAGTGTGTCTTACCGATGTGTGCCCATGGCCTGTGTGTGTTCGTATGAGGGGCAGGGTGGAGTAGGGGGAAATATGTGTGTGTGCGTGGGTAAGTGTGTGTGTGTGTGTGTGTGTGTGTGTGTGTGCGTGTGTGTGTGTGTGTGTGTGTGTGTGTGTGTTGATGATACTTTTTCTAGAAAACAGAAAGCACACAGTGATAAATAACACTGATCTAAACAATGTTGCAGTGAAGTTACTAGTTCAGAAGCATAACTCATTGGATTGTTTGCAGTGTTTGCTTGATGAAAATGAAAGGGGGCGTGGCATGCTAATGACCCAATTTCAGTTTGTGTATGTTTGTTCGCTTATGGTGTGTATGTGTTTGTGAATATTTTCATAAACTGAAAGCAAGAGTAGATACAAAAAATTGTTATCATTTTGAAGTGATTTTGTATGCTGTTTATTTGAGTTTTATTGGACTAACAGAAGGGGGTGTGGCTTGTTTACACTGTGTGTGTGTGTGTGTGTGTGTGTGTGTGTGTGTGTGTGTTCATGTGTGTGTGTGTGTGTGTGTGTGTGTGTGTGTGTGTGTGTGTGTGTGGTACATTTTCTTTTTATTTCATGAAATATTTCTGTAGAAAATTGAACTCTTGCTTTCAATGTGTTACAGCTAGGCTGATGCAGCATGGAGATGATGTTCAGCCTGGACCTGCTGGTGCTGGGCCTGTTGCTGGACCTGCTGGTGCTGGATGCAGAATGAACACATTGTGTTCAGGAAGGATGGTCACAGCAGCTTCTTCCTTGACTTCCAGAAAGAAGCCATGAATGAGATGATTTTTGGCGACAAAGATCCAGCTAATGCTGAGGACGACCATGCTGTTAGGTTGTGTGCTCGACACTTCATCCGTGTGCTGCCCCCTACCCAACATAAAGCACGGCCATCAATGAGGTGCCGTGTCTGCTGGAAGAAAGGGCAGAGGAAAGACACCAGGTATTACTGCTCAGACTGCCCCAGCAAACCAGGATTGTGTTTGGAAGGCTGCTTCTGGAACTGTCACACTCAGTGTTTCTACTGGCGATAGAAACTGGGAGATCTACACACCTTTCGTTCTTTGTGTGGCTAGGCTGTGGTGTGGTGTGGCTGGACACTGCTTCATGGGTATTTGTACACTGCATAACTCCAACACAAAGTTTGCTATAAACTGCTGTGAGGTCAGCATCATCTGATTATATCATGATTGATGTCTTCATTTCTTTATATTGCGTCTCAAGGAGTTCATGTGACATTCCAGCATACCATTTCATTATATTTTTGTTACAAACAGATTTTTCATTCATTTTCCTTTCATATGATATAACTTTTATGTAGCTATCTTCAATATCTTCTGAACTATAAGCAAATGAAAGTCATAGGCGTGATTTTTGTGTTTTTCGGAATTCTACAGGTGACAGAAACTGGGAGATAAACGCCTTTCATTCTTTGTGTGGCTAGACTGTGCTATGTTGTGACTGGACACTGCTTCCTGGATCATTGTACACTGTAAATGTTCAATACAAAATGTGCTATGAACTGCTGTGAGCTCCAGCATCACCTAATAACGTCATGATTGATTTTTTTCATTTTTTTTGTATTGTATTTCAAGGAGTTCATGTGTCATTTAGCATATCATTCCATTATGTTATTGTTACAAACAGATTTTTCATTCAATTTCCTTTCATTTGATATATACTTTTATGAAGCTATGTTCAATATCTTCTGAATTATAAGCAAATGAAAAGCATAGGCATGATTTTTGTGTTTTTCTAAAAAATATCTTAGCATGGGACTTAGCAAAATATGATAGCAGCGAAGGGGTTAACCAGTGAAACCTGCTGTAATTGTTGCCATTTCAAAATGATTAATTCAATCAACAGGGAGGTTCTTAGACAATATATTATCAGCAAGGTGGAACTTATAATCCTTCAGAAAGTGTATCATAAATGGGTGGGGAGACTGCAAGGCAGGTTAAGGGTAGGAACAAAGTTATGAGAGAGGCAAGCTCCACCAACAAAAGGATTCAGGAGCCATGTGATGTACAAGAAATTCTGCTTTTAATACAGACCACTAGTACTTCAGCTCAGACATGCCTACCCCAAAATCTTACTATCAGGAACAGATGTTATAAAAATCAGGAACAAATTGAAAATTTCAAATATTTTCAGGAACACTCAACCTTCCTTTAAATCTTGCGAGTATGACCACAAGATATCTCAAAGTCCTTGTGTTTTTTCGATTCAACATGTCGACGACAGTCATCTTGGCCACCATGCCTGATGGAGAACTCACACTGGCAAACCGTGCACCAGCAGAAGTTTTCCCCTTTCCGTCCTTCTTGTAAACATGACCACCTCTCACTGTACTGTTTACGAAAGGTTTGCTGATGGCAATCTTGTTTTTTTTCGCGGCTGCGGCTGGAGTCCATTTTGAGTATCTTCATCATCTGTCTCGCACACTTGCTTCACAGTCTTGATGCTGGCCATGTTTGATGGTCGAGCGCGCTTTTTCTGAACCTCAGCCCCGTTCGGTATATTTTGTCGATGGATATGGCTGTGTGAGCATGCGCACAGCGCTTCAATTCAAGCATCCTAACAGTCATCTGGTTTGTCCCTCTGTGAAAAATTGTCCACTCGTTTGATTTTGTTTTCGTTTTTTCTTTCCTTTTTTCCGGAACACGCGATCCCTGACCGCAACGTCCGGAACAAACCTCGATTTTGATGTTTTTCCGTAACAAATACGGCTATTCCGTGATGGTAGGCATGTCTGTCAGCTGCGGACACTCAATGGCAGAGCTCTTCCACACTCAAAGTACCTTCCATTTTCACCAACTCTGGATGTCAAGGATGACTTTTATGATAACTAAACTAATGAAGCATTGTCAGGAAGGTCAGCAGCAATGATCAAGTCTTTCAAGGAGATAGATAGATCAATAGACAGATAGATAAATAAACTTACAGATAGAGAGATACTGAGAGACAGAAAGTTAGGTAGGATAAGATAAGATAATGTTGTTTATAGCCCAGCCGACCGTAAAGGGCCATATCAGGGCTGTCACCACGTTAAAATCAACTCACCAGTCAAAAAAAAAAAAAAAAAAAAAAAAAACCTTTCACACATCTCGTTAAATGACATCGTCTACAAACGCACCAGAAACTTTTGTTAAAAAATCTTTCTGCCGTAAAATCTTAAATCAGATGAAAAATGTTAATCTCTCTCAAAAACTCGAGGATCACATCAGGCGGGACATCCCTGAACAGGATCTTCATGGACTCCGCCGTAAAATGTTTGTGTCTCACATCGTGCAAGTCCCAACACTCTAAAAGAATATGTTTCATTGTGAGTGGCGCATGGCATGGAATGCACCACGGAGCTTCTTCACTCTTTAAAAGGTAAGAATGTGTAAAATACGAATGGCCGGTGTGCAGCCGGCACAGAACCGTTTCCTCTTTACGACCTCCCGACGTGGATGGGAGGAAGTCCTTAAGGTTTGGACGGATCTGAAAGAGTTTGTTACTCGTCTGGGTGTTCCAATCCTCCTGCCAGAGGTCTCTCACATAATCGGTAATTTTGGGTTTCACATCTGAGCAGGGGATATAAGTGTTGGACAGTTTCTCTCTTGTGGCGTTCTTGGCTAAACGATCAACCATTTCGTTCCCGCCGATGCCAACATGACCAGGAACCCAAGCAAGAGTAATGTTGTAACCATCCGCCTTCAACTTACTAAAAAGTTCCAAAAAAAATAAAAGTTCTGGATGCTGAAGGTTGCGGCCAGCTATGGCCTCCAAAGCTGACAGCGAATCTGACAGAACCAGAAAGTCCCTCTTTGAAGAATGTGAGATTATCTTCAAAGCCAAAACCAGAGCAGTAAGTTCAGCAGAATAGACAGAAGCATCTGAATGAATATGTTCCAACAGTATCTGAGAAGGAGCCCCAGGGCAATAGGCTGCACAGGCCACTCCATCTTCAGACTTGGAACCGTCAGTGAAAACTTTTTGACAGGATGGAAATTTCAAACAGAGCTCAGCATACAATGCCTTGTACGCCAGAGAGCTGGTAGACTCTTTACGAAAAGCTGCAAGATCAAAACGAATCTCTGGCGTGAAAAAGGTCCACGGTGGTTGATCCGGAAACTTGGAAAAATCAGATACTACACCTAGGTCTAGACCTGCATTCCGCACGTGAGGCTGCATACGAAGACCAAACGGCGGAATACATTTAGGGTTGTTTTCAAACTTACTTTGGAACGGAGGGTCAAAGACACAGTCATAGGCAGGGTTTTCTGGTTCCGAGAACAGTCTGATATAATAATTCAAAGACAGTTTCAGCCTGCGGTTGGACAGTGAAGGTTCACCCGCCTCTGCGTACAGGCTGTACACAGGGGTGGTGCGGAATGCTCCAAGACAGAGACGAAGCCCTTGAGACAGAAAGTTAGATAGACAGATAAATAAATAGATAGATAGATAGATAGACAGACAGACAGATCGGTAGATCAATAATTAGACAGGTAGACAGACAGGTACAGAAATAGACAGAAAACAGATAGATAGAACTAAACAAACAAGGGGTCTCTGCAGGGAGGTTTAGCTGTCATGCCAACACTGTCAACCATCAACAGCAGCTACCTTGGAGTGAAGAAGGCAGAAGACGGTGCTTTTCTCATCAGCATGGTTGCGGTGAACAGTCACTACCTGGTTGTCTGGTGTTATGGACAGGTAGCGACCCGATGTTACATGGCGTATTCTGCACTGCTGCCCCCATCCCATGAAACCACCGGCCCACCTGATCACATCATCAGCCATCACACATCCTCAATAACATCCTCTTTCTCTCCTCCTCTCTCCCCCCAACCCTTGGTGTCATAACCTGAGTGTGTTCATACCGACACCACAACATGTTTGACGAGATGTAATAGATATCCCATTGAAACATTTTAGTCACAAAAAACATAAAGCCCCCTTCTGAGAGATGTCCATGTTTGTGTGTGTTTTTCATTCATCTAGCTGTAAACACGAACATCAAGAATGCTTTACTGGGATGCTACCCTGTTTCCAGCAGGATTATAACCATCTACCTGTGAGCAAAAAAAATTCAACATGACAACAGTGCAAATATCTTCTCTCAGGTCAGACTATGATGACAACCAGATTGAAGAATTCCATTCCCAGATACAAACAATCAGGAGTAAGGTTGACAAGAAAGTCATCCTGATCATTCAGGGTGATGGGAATGACAAAGTTGGTGAAGATGCCCAAGAAGACAGGAAGAATTTTTGAGGCCTTTATAGTAATGAGACCACTAACGATACAGAAGTACGCCTGCTAGTCTTTACTAGTGGTAATGACTTGGTTCTTGACAACACTGTTACTGAGCAAAAATCATTCCAACGATGGACATGGCAATCCCCAGAATGGAAGTACGACAGACAGATGGACGTGAAGAACCTATACAGGTCTGCAATCAGTATGGTAAAAATATAAACATTTACAAGTGCTGATGTTGGTAGTGGCCACAACTTTGTCACGAGGAACTTCAAAGCGTGTTTGAAGAACAACAGGAGAGTGATAAACAGTCATCTCAAATTCAATCTTGACAAACTTGAACATACTGACATCGCTGAACAATTCCAAGCAGACATAAGACAAAAATTTTCCTTGCTACTTTTCATAGAAGAAGACCTTGAAGCCTTCACAAATAATTTCAATCAAGTGATGACTGAAACAACAATAGAGACCCAAAGAATAAGCAGATGGAACTGGAAACCATAAATCTCATGCAACATCTTGGAGGTGAGTGACAGTACAGCTTAAAGTTCCCATAGCTTGTTGGCTGTAAGGGTAGTGAACTGTCAAAGGTTGACGTGTCTGGGGCTCTGTGTGATGCAAGGCGAGGCCCATCCCTCTTCTTCTGCTGCCTTTCACCTTCCCTAAACTGAATTTGGGTATACATCTACTGCCAGGTAGGCAGAGCGGATTTAAAAGCCAAAAAAAATCCACTCCCTTACAAGCAATTCAAAATTCACAACAGTCAGTTCGTGAAGCTAATGCTCTCACCATTTTACCATGGCTTCCCCTAACACTACAACTGCTCAATAGGACTGAGTGCTATAAAGATGAGAATCAGTGAAGAAATGAACACAAAGGAAAGGTGGATCAAACAATAGTGTAAGGATACAGAAAAAAAAATAGAAAACAACACCACAAAAAAAAGCTTATAAGATTTGAAGGACCTAACTAAAGAAAGCAAAGTCAGCACCATTGAGGGCAAAGACGGTAACTGTCTAACATAAGAAGACATCATTTAAAGGCAGACTGAAGTCTACAACAAAAAGAGGACAGTAGGTCCAAATGTGCTAACAGCATAGAATTCATCAAAAGAGGATGCCTCTCCAATATTCCATGAAGAAGTCATAGCTGCAATGAAATCACTGGAAGGTGGAAAGGCTGTAGGCATCAACGACATTTCCGCCAAACTCTTGAAACATAGTGCAGACACAGTACTGATATCCTAACTGCCATCTGTCACAAAATATGGCACACTGGGGAGTGGTCCTTACCATGGACTCAATCTGAACCATGTCCTTCCCAAGAAAGGAAATCTCCAATACAGTAAGAACTACTGCACCTAAGCTTGATCAGCCACGCCAGCAAAGAAATGCTGAAAATCATTCTAATTAGATTGCAACCGCAAGCAGATACCATCATTGCTCAAGAACAGGCTGGATTCCACAAAGGCAGAAGTACTATCAAACAAATTTTAAACCTACATACCCTTTACAAAAAATCATTTCCAGCATTACCCTTTATGAAAATCATTTCCGGCATCAGAGAGAGTTCTAGTAAGTCTTCATAAATTTTTATGTGTTCGACAGGGTCTGGCATGAAGCACTACCGGCCACAATGAAGAAATTTAACATAAAGCACGAACCAATATCATTATGTTAATACATTTACATATCAATGTCCTCTTTAAAATAACACTTTCAATCAGTTATGCTTCGTCGATTTTAAAATGGATGTGGGCAAACACCTCCAGGCAATTATTTGAATATGAAACAGCTTCCATCAACAGCAGCAACATCTCTTTCATGCCAATGTCTCTTCATCCCCAATGACTATTAGTCACTCATTTGGACGTCCCACCCACTGTGTCCAGACATGTTCTGTGTATTTTCAGGCAGTGATTGCGACTGGAGAGTGTGGTGTGACAGTCTTACTTTGTGCGGGTGTGTTCCAGTCTCCACAGTGACCTGGCGTGACTGCAGACAGCTCCTGTCTCGTACATCACACAGCTGCACACAACACACACAAACCACAGCAACTTCAGTCACTCTAGAACACACAGAAACTTCACAAATAAAGTCAAATCATTAATGTCTGAGACAGGCTATAACCATGGGTGGTCAGTGGCTAAGAAGGGCAAAAATCAACAAGGCTGTAGTGTCCTAGTCAACTACCAACAATAAAGGTTTGTTATAAATGCGATTGCCACAAAGACCAGTCTGGAAACCATTAAAGCATGTAGACACACAATGCATGCAGCTAAAGGCAGTTTCACCTTCCAAGCCAGCTAAATATCGGTAGACCACATAAAAGCTATTTTCCTCAGACCTACATCTCCAAACACAAGCCATATTACAGCTTCATTGTACGCATCACTGTGTTTCACATGCATACAAGCCACAGGACAATTACAGTATCCAAAATCACTGGCTAAGTGAAAGACATGATATGTTTTCTTCTTCTTCTGCGTACGCAGGCTGATACTCCTGCGGACACTCCGAATGGAGTTTTGTGTGTATGACCGTTTTTTTAATCCCACCATTAAGGCAGCCATACTCCATCTTCGGGGAAGCATGATATGTTTGACAGCAACAAAACATCACTTGACGCATGACACACAGATTAAGGGTATACAGTCAACAACAGCCAGCCAACACAGAATACTAACACAACTCATCAACAATACAATGGTTCAGTAAGAAGAAGCGTGTGACAGTGCTAACCCTGCAGCCAAATGCAACCAGAAAATCGGTCGAGCCAGCAACATTTTCTATGAGTTAAAACTGATGGTGAATCTTTTTTCTTATCTCAGCACTGCAGTTATCTCCACAGCCCATCCCCTCCTTTCCCATTGTCTACCAAACAAACAGAAGTCTTTTCCCACTCACATCATCAGCCACATTACGAAAAGAGCACTTGGCGCTGGTTTGATTTCATCAGCTGCCTTCTATAAAGTCAGCGATGCAAGGGAAGTCACTCCAAGTGGCCTGTGAACTGTGAACACTGTACTGTCACCATTCAGCAATGACAGTCACATTTCCCAGGCCTATGCATGAGTGTGTGTGTGTGTGTGTGTGTGTGTGTGTGTGTGTGTGTGTGTGTGTGTGTGTGTGTGCATGTGTTTGTGTGTGTGTTTGTGCGTGCGTGTGTGTATGTTATGTGTGTGTGTGTGTGTGTGTTTGCGTGTGTGTAATAGTGTGTGTGTGTGTGCATGTGTGCGTGCATGCGTGTGTGTGTTGTATATGAGCTCGAGGGTGTACTGCAGTACATAAATCAAACTTTAGCTACCAGGATTTAGATGTTGCTACACGCTTTTTCTGTGAGTGAGCCCCGCAGGCTACTTACAAAAATAAAAAATAAAAAAAAATGCTTCTTATCCCCCATGATGACCCAGGATTGTGCAAAAAATTGTCACTGGTTAAATATGGAATCAAATTACAATTGCCTTGAAATCAACACAGTCTGGTGAAAGGTATTACTCACTTGAACTCATTTTCACTGCCAGCTTCGGGCAAAGCCAAGCATTCATCCATGTGTCCGTGAAAAAGGCGGAGAACGTCCCCACCAAACACATAACCTGCACATGACACAACACTCATCAACGTGAATATGGATACCAGAGATACAACTTGCACCTAACAACACCAACAAAAATAACAACATCAGTAACCAATTTGGTTATGATGACAATGATAATCATAAATCATAAATGCACAAGAACATGGAAAGAAAATTCTGTTCTGTCACACATGCTTCCATTTTCAGACAAAAACAATTACCACACAAGCCAACGCATAAATATTACCATAAATTTTCTCCGTTTCAAAATACTTATATCCACCCCCACCTACCCCTTCCGCCCCAAAACTACAACAGCAGAAAAAACAGAACTAACATACTGAACTGAAGGTGCTAAAATCAAGTCTTTTACATGTGTCAAAAAAACATTCACAATTATTTCTCCTTTTTCAATGAGTTCACTTCCAACTAGACTTGGTCTTTTCAATCCTGCACCCAAGCAATGCTCTGGCGCTGTTAAACTTCCGAGCCTGCACCTGAGTAATGCTCAGGCATCTAAACTCATTTCAAAACTTACACACAAGCTTAAAGTTCTAATCAAGCGAAGTAACTTCAGCAGAAATACCAGCTGATTCGAACTGTGTTGATTTGCTGTGGAGTTAGTCAAGTCTAATACTCTTTCATTTTCTAACTTCGTCTTCCCGGTGCAGTCTCTCACCTTTTGACCTTGTCTAGGAACATCAAATTACCCTTGGAGCCTACCTCACTTTAGTCCTTAAGAAAAGGCCAACAATGAAATAGGCCAAGGACACATACGCACTTGCATAGAAGATTCACCTGAAAAAATATTTGTAACTTCATTTACTTCAATATAAACCTACACAGATTAGAGGTGGCATAAAATAAACCAAGAATCCCATAGCACAAAGTCTTCAATGCACTTTGCCCTATGAACTATTCTGTGTTCAAGTTTTGCTACTGTGTAGAGCTTTCTGATTTCATGACTGAAGTAATATGTAGAACAATTGTCAGGTTTTTTTCCTCAAAATGATCACAAAACCACGACCAGTGAGTTCTTATGAACCATTCATTTCCCGAATCCATAGCCAAGTCAATGTACCACGAACACGCGCACGTTTGCTCTCTCTCTCTCTCTCCCTCTCACACACACACACACACACACACACACACACACACACACACACACGTGCACGCACACGCATGCACGCACGCAACACATAAATATCATCTGTAATAATCAGTATTTAGTTGTATTCTTTGTATATTTTACAGCACCAAGTCAATGTACTGTGAGCGCACACACACACACACACACACACACACACACACACACACACACACACCACACACACACATACACATACACACACACACACACACACACACGCAATCGTTTACATAAGAGAGCTATAAAGTTGGTGCAATTAAAATCTAATTCCTTGACAGGTGATGACTATAAAAAGTTAGATATTCTTCCATTCAAAGACAGGCTCTTCTTCAATAAATGCTTATGCATGTATAAAGTAGTTAAGGGAATAGCTCCAAAGAAAATTATCCGAAACTTTGAAAATAATGAAAATAGACATGTTCACAAACTTTCGTTTCCTAGACCCTGTAACAATCTTTACAAATCTAGCTTCATATATTCTGGAGGAACGGCATGGAACAATTTATCTTCTACTTTAAAAACATGTCCTTCTAAACTACTGTTTAAAAAAGCACTGAAAAAATATTTGATGGACAAATTATAAAGTAATTTATGATTATCTATTTTGCTGCAGATCCTCTCTCTCTCTCTCTCTCTCTCTCTCTGCCTCTCTCTCTCTGTCTCTCTCTCTCTCTCCCTTTCTCTCTGACTGTCTGTCTGTCTGTCTGTTGGATTCTTTGTCAATGCTATTTGTCTCTCTGCTATCTGTCAGCCCCCCCCCTCTCTCTCTCTCTCTGTCTCTCTTTCTCTCTGACTGTCTGTCTGTCTGTCTATTGGATTCTTTGTCAATGCTATCTGTCTCTCTGCTATCTGTCAGCCCCCCCCCCTCTCTCTCTCTCTCTCTCTCTCTCTCTCTCTCTCTCTCTCTCTCTCTCTCTCTCTCTCTCCCTCTCTCTCTCTCTCAAATGTCTTTATTGCCATGTTTGACATGTTGTCCAGTGTCCGTCACAATATTGATTAATGGTTGTTAATTGTTTCATTGTTTTCATTACATTGTATATTTCTGATTTATACGTATGTATTGCTTCGAGTTTCTGGTTTTCACTATTGTGATTGATATTTATGCTTTTTTGTGAGGGCAGGATGAAAAAAAGCTGCAAAGCTTATTCTTTTAACCCTCAATAAAGATAATTTTGACTTGACTTGACTTGACTTGACACACACACACACACACACACACACACACACACGCACACACACACACACACACACACACACACACCACACACAAAACACATAAACACACACAAAGATATCATCTGTAATCATGTATCTTTAATTTCTGCATTCTTTGTATATTTCATTTATATGAACATGAAACACTCAGCAAAGATATAAATGTAAAATCAAATCATTCTCTATGTCCTATCAGAAGACCCAGTGTTTTAGTGTAACAGTGGTCCCCAATCCTCAAAATGACACTTCTCACATTTAAGAAAATTTAAACAAACCAAGAAAAGAAACAATACTCTGCAAAACACCTTAAAAAAAACAAAAAAGCCTTCTGGTAAAAGCATCTAAGACAGGCATGGTTTGACAAACAGCCCAGATGTGGCCTTACCCAATGTCTTCTGTCGGACGGCCCCAGAGCAGATTGGCACCACTGTCCACAGCGTCTGCTGGAAAGAGGCAATGACGCTCGCTCCGCTGCCGATGTGCTGATCCACACAAAACACTCCTCTGAGTTAAGGGCACAACATTTTTTTTAACTGTCATACACAAAACACAAGGAAGCAATCCTCCTCTGAGTTAAGGGCACAACATTTTTTTTAACTGTCATACACAAAACACAGGAAGCAATCCTCCTCTGAGTTAAGGGCACAACTTTTTTTTAACTGTCATACACAAAACACAAGGAAGCAATCCTCCTCTGAGTTAAGGGCACAACATTTATTTTTAACTGTCGTACACAAAACACAAGGAAGCAATCCTCCTCTGAGTTAAGGGCACAACATTTTTTTTTAACTGTCATACACAAAACACAAGGAAGCAATCCTCCTCTGAGTTAAGGGCACAACATTTTTTTTTACAACTGTCATACACAAAACACAAGGAAGCAATCCTCCTCTGAGTTAAGGGCACAACTTTTTTTTTTTAACTGTCATACACAAAACACAAGGAAGCAATCCTCCTCTGAGTTAAGGGCACAACATTTTTTTTTACAACTGTCATACACAAAACACAAGGAAGCAATCCTCCTCTGAGTTAAGGGCACAATATTTTTTTTTAACTGTCATACACAAAACACAAGGAAGCAATCCTCCTCTGAGTTAAGGGCACAACATTTTTTTAACTGTCATACACAAAACACAAGGAAGCAATCCTCCTCTGAGTTAAGGGCACAACATTTTTTTTTAACTGTCATACACAAAACACAAGGAAGCAATCCTCCTCTGAGTTAAGGGCACAACATTTTTTTAACTGTCATACACAAAACACAAGGAAGCAATCCTCCTCTGAGTTAAGGGCACAACATTTTTTTAACTGTCATACACAAAACACAAGGAAGCAATCCTCCTCTGAGTTAAGGGCACAACATTTTTTTTTAACTGTCATACACAAAACACAAGGAAGCAATCCTCCTCTGAGTTAAGGGCACAACATTTTTTTAACTGTCATACACAAAACACAAGGAAGCAATCCTCCTCTGAGTTAAGGGCACAACTTTTTTTTAACTGTCATACACAAAACACAAGGAAGCAATCCTCCTCTCTGAGTTAAGGGCACAACTTTTTTTTTAACTGTCATACACAAAACACAAGGAAGCAATCCTCCTCTGAGTTATGGGCACAACTTTTTTTTTTAACTGTCATACACAAAACACAAGGAAGCAATTTTGTTTTTGATTTTTAAAAAAAAAAGCCTGATTATGACATATATCGAAGTCGGTAACATGTCCCTTTTGCTTCTCATTACATATCCATGCAGGACAGATGCAATGTGAAAAACTGGACAAATGTTCATTTACACTCTATATACATACGAGGCAAGTGTGTGTGTGTGTGCCCTGTCTGTCTGTATCTGTGTACAAGTGTATGTGTTGCATGTGAGTGTATTAATGTGCATGTGCGTGAGTGTGTGTGTGTACAAGCACATGGAAAAAATGCATGAGCAACTTCATCTCACATGGCACAGGTATCTGTACAGATACTCAAATATGGGTTCAAAGAGAAGTACTGGAAACTTATCCGGCTAGTCACACACACACAACACACACACACAGACAAATGTGAACGAAAGTCCACATCTACACAAACACAGAGAAATGTGAATATAAAGTCCACGTCTACACAAACATGGCTCACACAACCAAAAGCGACATCTAACAATAACAGCTACATACCAGGTATCGCTCAGAAGAACGCTGACAAGGATGAGGTCATCCCCAACACGAACTTTCCTCTCCT
>CM031598.1:18660091-18665091 GCA_018398815.1 Conus ventricosus
CTTCCCCAGTACATTCTTCATCAACAATCTCCAGCATTAAGTAAAGGGGGGTTACCTCCACCCTTCCCCCAGGTATATTCTTCATCAACCATCTCCACACATGAAGCTGACTTAGGTGAGGGAAATATCTCCAGCCTTCCCCGGGTATATTCTTCCATCAACCATCTCCACACATGAAGCTGAAAGGGGAAATGTCTCCACCCTTCCCCAGGTAATTCCTTATCAACCATCTCCACACATTAAGCTGAGAGGGGAAATATCTCCACACATGAAGCTGAAGGGGAAATATCTGCGAAGGGGAAATATCTCCACACATGAAGCTGAGTGGGGAAATATCTCCACCCCAGAAGCTGAAGGGGAATAATCTCCACACATGAAGCTGAAGAGGGGAAATATCCCCACTCAGTGAAGCTGAGAGGGAAATATCTCCACACATGAAGCTGAGAGGGGAAATATCTCCACACATAAAGCTGAGGGGGGAAATATCTCACACATGAAGCTGAGAGGGGAAATATCTCCACACATGAAGCTGAGAGGGGAAATATCTCCACACATGAAGCTGAGAGGGAAATATCTCCACACATGAAGCTGAGAGGGACACACATGAAGCTGAGAGGGGAAATATCTCCACACATGAAGCTGAGAGGGGAAATATCTCCACACATAAAGCTGAGAGGGGAAATATCTCCACACATGAAGCTGAGAGGGGAAATATCTCCACACATGAAGCTGAGAGGGAAATATCTCCACACATGAAGCTGAGAGGGGAAATATCTCCACACATGAAGCTGAGAGGGGAAATATCTGCTGAGAGGGAAATATCTCCACACATGAAGCTGAAGGGGAAATATCTCCACACATGAAGCTGAGAGGGAAATATCTCCACACATGAAGCTGAGAGGGAAATATCCCCACACATGAAGCTGAGAGGGAAATATCTCCACACATGAAGCTGAGAGGGAAATATCTCCACACATAAAGCTGAGAGGGGAAATATCTCCACACATGAAGCTGAGAGGGAAATATCTCCACACATGAAGCTGAGAGGGGAAATATCTCCACACATGAAGCTGAGAGGGGAAATATCCCCACACATGAAGCTGAGAGGGGACACACACATGAAGCTGAGAGGGGAAATATCTCCACACATAAGCTGAGAGGGGAAATATCTCCACACATAAAGCTGAGAGGGGAAATATCTCCACACATGAAGCTGAGAGGGGAAATATCTCCACACATGAAGCTGAGAGGGGAAATATCTCCACACATGAAGCTGAGAGGGGAAATATCCCACACATGAAGCTGAGAGGGGAAATATCTCCACACATGAAGCTGAGAGGGAAAATATCTCCACACATGAAGCTGAGAGGGGAAATATCTCCACACATGAAGCTGAGAGGGGAAATATCTCCACACATGAAGCTGAGAGGGAAATATCTCCACACATGAAGCTGAGAGGGGAAAATCCCCACACATGAAGCTGAGAGGGGAAATATCTCCACACATGAAGCTGAGAGGGGAAATATCTCCACACATGAAGCTGAGAGGGGAAATATCTCCACACATGAAGCTGAGAGGGGAAATATCTCCACACATGAAGCTGAGAGGGGAAATAACTCCACACAATGAAGCTGAGAGGGAAATATCTCCACACATGAAGCTGAGAGGGGAAATATCTCCACACATGAAGCTGAGAGGGGAAATATCTCCACACATGAAGCTGAGGGGGAAATATCCCCACACATGAAGCTGAGAGGGGAAATATCTCCACACATGAAGCTGAGGGGGGAAATATCTCCACACATGAAGCTGAGGGGGGAAATATCTCCACACATGAAGCTGAGAGGGGAAATATCTCCACACATGAAGCTGAGAGGGGAAATATCTCCACACATGAAGCTGAGAGGGGAAATATCTCCACACATGAAGCTGAGAGGGGAAATATCTCCACACATGAAGCTGAGAGGGGAAATATCTCCACACATGAAGCTGAGAGGGGAAATATCTCCACACATGAAGTGAGAGGGGAAATATCTCCACACATGAAGCTGAGAGGGGAAATATCTCCACACATGAAGCTGAGAGGGGAAATATCTCCACACATGAAGCTGAGGGGGAAATATCTCCACACATGAAGCTGAGAGGGGAAATATCTCCACACATGAAGCTGAGGGGGGAAATATCTCCACACATGAAGCTGAAAGAGGGAAATATCTCCACACATGAAGCTGAGAGGGGAAATATCTCCACACATGAAGCTGAGAGGGGAAATATCTCCACACATGAAGCTGAGAGGGGAAATATCTCCACACATGAAGCTGAGGGGGGAAATATCCCACACATGAAGCTGAGAGGGGAAATATCTCCACACATGAAGCTGAGGGGGAAATATACTGCTGAAGAATGGAGAAATATCTCCACACATGAAGCTGAGAGGGGAAATATCTCCACACATGAAGCTGAGAGGGAAATATCTCCACACATGAAGCTGAGAGGGAAATATCTGCTGAGAGGGGAAATATCTCCACACATGAAGCTGAGAGGGGAAATATCTCCACACATGAAGCTGAAGGGGAAATATCTCCACACATGAAGCTGAGGGGGGAAATATCTCCACACATGAAGCTGAGGGGGGAAATATCTCCACACATGAAGCTGAGAGGGGAAATATCTCCACACATGAAGCTGAGAGGGGAAATATCTCCACACATGAAGCTGAGGGGGGAAATATCTCCACACATGAAGCTGAAGGGGAAATATCTCCACACATGAAGCTGAGAGGGGAAATATCTCCACACATGAAGCTGAGGGGGGAAATATCTCCACACATGAAGCTGAGAGGGGAAATATCTCCACACATGAAGCTGAGAGGGGAAATATCTCCACACATGAAGCTGGGGGGGGAAATATCTCCACACATGAAGCTGAGAGGGGAAATATCTCCACACATGAAGCTGAGAGGGGAAATATCTCCACACATGAAGCTGAGAGGGAAATATCTCCACACATGAAGCTGAGGGGGAAATATCTCCACACATGAAGCTGAGGGGGAAATATCCCCACCCTTCACCTGGCACACCCTTCACCAAAAACCTTCACACATGAAGCTGACCTCAGAAAGGAGAAATATCTCCACCTTTCACCCGGTTTCATTCCCTGTCCATCCGCAACACAGATCTCTGGCACACGGAACTGTCCTGTTATTTGCCTCCCTCAGTTATTTTATTATTTCATGAGCCACGTCGCACTAAAAAGGCATCAAAGCTCCGTCATCAATCCCATAGAAAGATACATTTTACATGGGTGCCCTATAACCAAGTTGGAAAGTCAGGTTTCCTATAGCACAGACCCACACTCAACTGTACAGCACAATGGCTGAATGATCCAAGCCTATTACTGGTCATACTGTGGCAACAACAACAGCAGCAGCCACAAAAGAGCTCCCTGTTTTGTCCAACACTGCAGAAATTATGCACATTAAAAATAACAGACCAACAAAAGCTCTCACCTTCAGCAGTTTCTATGTAAGCCAACATCAAATGCCAGCTTGTCATTGATGAACTTGTTGAAAGGCAGGATAGATACTGCACATAGCAAAAAAATATAACACCAATGACACCAGAAAATGTCAACAAGTACTTCACTAATTCATTTTCTTTGCAACGTTCTGTTGCATAGTGTACCAATCTGCAGTATAGGGAGAGTATAAATATAAAACATCTTGCAAATGCACTGTATCTAGTAAACATCTGACTTATACTAGGATCAAAAACCTTGCACAAGGTATAGCATCTAGCAAACATGCATCTCCACTTTCAAAAATTATAGTAATATTCCTGCAAACAAACTTTAAGCAAACACATCCACACGCACACTACACCACATTCACACACACACACACAACACACACACACACACACACCACACACACACACACACTCACATTCACCACACATTTGCACACACACACACAAACACACACACACACACACACACACACACACACCACACACACCGCACGCACACTCCACAAATATGCACACACAATCATGCACGCGCACACACACACACACACACACACACACACACACACACCACACACACACGCACACACACACTCAACCACATTTTCTCTCTCCCTATCCCTCTATTGTTTGTGTATGTCCTTGTGAGTGTGCATGTGTGTGTACATGTTTGTGTGCATGTGTGTGTGTGTATGTGTGTGTGTGTGTGTGTGTGTGTGTGTGTGTGTGTGTGCATATACTTCAACCCAGCCTACAGAACAAATTGTCAATTTTGAATAGCAACTCTATGGAAAAAAAACAATCAATACAGGAAAAATTTCTGCTTTAAATTGACCACCAAAAAAAATAAGCAAAAACCAAATTTAGCCAAAGAAGAATACCTCAACCCTTTACAATTATCCAGAAACAAAAATACATAATGTTCATATACTTAGTGACAAAAAAAATTTACAGTAAACAAAACACATAATTTTTCAAAAATGGAGTGACTGATGGCGGCGAACGAAGTAAAATTAAGAAATAGAATTTGTTTCTTTCCGCCAATGACATTGACAAACAAAGCACATGACAAGACACGATGCATTTCAAACCACTTGGGTCTTCTTCAGGCGAAAAAATAATAAATCACATTAACAAACAAAGAACGAAAAAAAGAATGAAAAATGACTCATCCGTTGTTGTCCATGTGGAGGGAGGGGAGAATAGCCGGTAAGCGGAAATGCCATGGGGGATTATGGGAGAGGAAAAGGGGGGGGGGGGGGGGGGGGGAGGTTGCGAAGGGGGAGGTGTGTGTGTGTGATATGATAGGGTTGTGTGTCTAGTTTATTGGGATGGTGTAATATCTTTGTGATGGTTGTGGTAATGGTGGATTGATAATCATGGGGGGGGGGTGGGGGGGGGGGGGGGGGGGGGGGGGGGGAAATGTGTGTGGGTGATGTGTGTGTGCGTGGTGTGTTGTGTGGGGTGTGTGTTGTG
>CM031598.1:18667591-18672591 GCA_018398815.1 Conus ventricosus
TGTAAATCTTCAACTGGCTCCAAACTGCACTGCAGAATGAAGAATGCAATGGACACAAACGGGAAGACTGGGACAACAAACACTTCAGTATGATCTGCATCACATGAATCTTCAAGAGACTACTCCAATCTTCAGACAAGTCTCACACCTATCTGATCCATGCTTAGCCAGCCTGCTGACACAAGGATGTGCCATGACAGAAAGTGCAGATAACTGCCGGGTCATGCAAAAATCAGACCCGGACTGGATCTCAATGGCTCTCCCATAAGACAGCCTCAGCTATGATTTCTTGTCCACTTCCATAAGTGGGGTTAAGTTCGTCAGTGCAGCAAACCGTTATGGGCTTTCATTGAAAACACTTGCAGATGACCTCCACTCTATCCGGGGTGCTCACTACGTGTCAGCTGCTGGTGTGTAGCAGCTGGTGAATCGTTACAGGCACCAGTGAACCCAGTAAAAGCACCCTTTCCTCTGGGCAGCATCTCATCCAGTGAGTCAGCAATGACACCGATGGTCCCCCTGAGGACAGTTGGTGCTATGACAGCTACACAATGAACCAAAATGTGGCAATACACGGTTATGTGAGTGGAAAGAAAGGGGTGGAGAAAGGCCTACATGATGAGCCAGCATTTGAATTTGTTGAAGCAAACAAACAAACACCGAAGTAAAAAAACTAACAAACAAATCACATCCAAGTGGAAATGACTTCATCTGTCTGTCAACTAAAATACTCAGATTAACGGACAGGGAGCAGACTACTGTCATGTTTGTGAGATGAGACAGACAGACAGAGAGGAAGAAAGAGAAAGACCAAAGAGGAATGCAACCTACAGTGGAAGCTTGGGATGTTGATGTGACCATCTCTTGCAGAGCCCGGACCGAAAGAGCTTGCTCCAGCACAAACACACATACTGAAATGTCTGGCGGTACGTCCTGCAACCAAAGAATTCATTAGCCATGATGACCTGCTTCAGTTCTGCTTGACAAAACAATGATGGCTAGACAAGAGTTTACACACACACACACACACACACACAGTCACACACACAAACACACACATTCACAATTTCATGCACTTAAATTCACACTCTTTTTTTTCTTTATACTAAGCAAATAATTGATAATACATAACAGGATTTTCTTCAAGTCTTCAAAGTGTACAAATCTTACCCAACTGTCGATAGTTTAGCCACAATCTACAGATTATATAACAAATCAAAAACTTAAAACAATATCCATACAAGTTGAGTTTTTCTTACAGAAACAATGAAGTGATGATAGTGATAATAAAATCTACATTTCATTTTAATTATTCAAAGACAAACCTTTCTTGGTGAAAAAGTATACATGATGTGTTTAGAACATCTTGGATCAAAATAAGTGCTAAACACCACCAACGTAACTGCAGAATGAATTTTAGTGAGTGTTCTCATTACAACTTAACACTCATAGTTGCAAACTGTTGGTCATGGAACTGTGACAGGATGACCCTGGAAGCAGTCATGTAGGTGGTGTAAAGGCTTAAGAACTGGGAAGAGGAGAAGGGGGTGATGGGCAGAGTGGGGATGATACCTCTAAGTAGGCACAGGTAAGGTAAGGTAATGTTGCTTATAGCCCAGCCGACCACAAAGGGCAATATCTGGGCTGTTACCACCTTAAAATCAATTCACAAGTCATTAAAAAATAAAAATATTTAAAAAATTTAAAAAAAACCACCCTTTCACACATCTCTTTAAAACACATCTAAAAACATACCAGAAACTTCGTTAAAAATCTTTCTCCATAAAATCTTAGATCAGATGAAAAATTTTAATCTCCTTCAGAAACTCAAAGATCACATCAGGTGGGACATCTCTGAACAAAGTTTTCATGGAGTCTGCTGTAAAATGTTTGTGTCTCATATCATGCAAGTCCCATGTTTCATTGTGAGTAGCACAGAAGATCAGAGTCTCAGACTGATCATCCTCACTGCACAAAAAGTCTCCTATTTCGTGACCCTCCATGCCCTGCTCTATGGGTGACTTTGGTCTGACTTTCCCTCCAAGTCCATGCTTGTGCCCAACTTGTTTCAAAGTCTTTGACATGTCGGTAAATTCATGGAGATTCTCACCAGTGACATATGGTAGCCATCATTCCCCCTCCCTCCTCCCTCCCCACTCCCTTTCCCTCCAGAGAGGGGTACTCAGGCACTGGCTCTGTGACTACCCTTTATGTAAGGAACTTCACAGACTGTGTCACACATATCTTTTATCAAAACAGGCAGTGCTAAAGGCCACTGAGATTCAACCTCAGTGTAGGGTCTCTTCAACATGAAGCTTCATGAAAACCGAATAGTTCTCTGAGCACTCGCACCAGAATTGCAAAAGGGTGACCATGAATGAGAAACTTCAGATGAGTAATGTCAGAGTTCAGGTTAAAAACAAAAGAAAGAAAAAGAAAAAAAAAAGAAACCCCCAAAGGTGCCAAGAAACAGGTACACTCAAAGGTACCAAAAATAGTCCAAGGAGGCAACAAACTGTCACAGATTCACCACGTCTAGGGCACAGCATTATGTGAGACAGTGCCCATCCTTCACCTCCCTTCCCTAAACTGAATCAGGAACCCATCTACTGCTGGGTAGACACAGAGACTGAGAGTTTTCAAGCTGAAATAAAGTCTGATCGGATGAGTGATTCAACTTCAAGACCATCAGCTCTATACCTGCATGCCCTAACCATTCAACCTTGGCCCCTGCAGTGTCAGAGTGATACTCTAAAAGGGCTGGAAAGATCAGACAGCAAATGACTAAACAAGTAACTCTTTTTTTTTCTTTTCTTTTTTTTCAAATTAATATAAACCTTCAACCCCAGCCTCTAATCAAGGGATATATATATATATATATATAAAACCTTGATCATGCATACAGACAAGAGAGCAGTACACAGTATTATCAACATGTAATTCCTCTCTTTGTTTTATCCACAGTAAACTGTTGTTTACATGCACAGTTTGCGCAGCCAAGATACTTTGGGAAAACCTGGAATACTGCCATGACACGTAACAGCGCAGTAAATCTGCCAACTGGAATATCTTTTCTTACCTGCTGCTTGATGTTTCAAAACATGATCAGACAACAACACAATTGTTTCCAGATGCCTGCAGCCTCTGCTTCCAGAACACAGTAATCCGCCAGGGGAACAGACACACTGTGACCCACTGGGGATAACATTCTTGTATACAGTTACCCACTGGGAATAACCATTCTAGTAATGATGTTCCACTGGGGATAACATTCTTGTATACAGTTACCCACTGGGAATAACCATTCTAGTAATGATGTTCCACTGGGGATAACATTCTTGTATACAGTTACCCACTGGGAATAACCATTCTAGTAATGATGATCCACTGGGGATAACATTCTTGTATACAGTTACCCACTGGGAATAACCATTCTAGTAATGATGATCCACTGGGGATAACATTCTTGTATACAGTTACCCACTGGGAATAACCATTCTAGTAATGATGATCCACTGGGGATAACCATTCTTGTATAGAGTTAACCACTGGGTTAACCATTCTTATACACAGGTACCCACTGGAGATAACCATTCTATTAATGATGATCCATTGGGGACAATCATTTTTGTATATCCAATTTATCCATCAGAGCTAAACATTCCAGTGCATTGTGGTTCATCAGGGATGACCATTCTTGTGTACAGTTACCCTCTGGAGATAACCATTCTAGTAAACGATGACCCACTGGGGATAACCATTCTGATATAATTATGTTTAACCACTGGAGATAAACACTCTAGTAAGTTGTGGTTCATCAGGGATAACCATTCTAGTGCACAATGACCAACTGAAGATAAACATTCATATTCAGTGTAATCTATTGGCGATAACCATTCAAGTATTTAGTCATCCACAGGAGATAACTACTCTAAGTGTATAGTGACCCACTGTGGACAACCATTCTAGGGCATAGTGATCCACCAGCAAAAATCATTCTAGTACATAGTGACCTGCATGGGGTATATATTCACGGATATATTGACCAATTGCATATACTCATTCTAGTACTTAATGACCCACAGGGATAACAATTTTTGTACATAGTGATCCATCTGGAATAACAACTTATGTATACAGTGACCCATGATGATAACAATTTTTTTTAAATTGGAACCCTTTGGGCATAACCACTTTAGGACATCGTATCAACAGGGGATAACCGTTCTACTAGACAGTGACCCACTGGGGATAATTATTCTAGAACACAGTAACCACTCTAATACAGAATGACCATTGGAGATAATCATTCTAGTATAGTGACTGGCTGGACATAACCATTCTAGTATGCAGTGACCTGCGGGGAATAACCATCCCAGTTCAAAATGACCCACTGAGGATAACCATTCTAGTACACAGTGACCCATGAGGCATACCCCTTCTTCTAGTACCATGGAGGATAACTTTCTAGTAAGTAGTAAACCACTTGGGATAATGATCCTAGTACATACGGACTAACTGAGGATAACAACTCTAGTATAGTTACCCACTGGGATAACTGTCCTAGTATATCTTAACCGGCTTAAGGTCCTAATCCTAGTACAAACTGACCGACTGCATATGACCATTCAATTACATAGTAACTCGCCAGAGATTAACGTTCTTGCATGCGGGGATCTACTTGATAACCATTCTAAAACAGAGATCCACTACGCATAAATATTCTAAACAGATATCCACTACGGATAAACATTCTAAACAGATATCCACTATGGATAAACATTCTAAACAGATATCCACTACGGATAAACATTCTAAACAGATATCCACTACGGATCAACATTCTAAAACACTGATCCATTGGGAGTAACCGTTTAAAGACTAGTGCCCCATTGCCATTAACCACAAGGAAACAATAATTCACAGTGAAATATCCAGTCACAAACACAACCCACTGGAGACAATCATTTCAAAATAGTGATCCATGAGAGAAAACCGTT
>CM031598.1:18677591-18687591 GCA_018398815.1 Conus ventricosus
GTGTGTATGTGTGCGCGCATGTGTGCACGAATGTGTATGTGTATGTGTGTGTGTGTGTGCGCATGCGTATGTGTGTGTGCATGTGTGTGCCTGCATGTGCGTGCACGCATGTCTGCATGTGCAGAAGTGCATGTGCACATGTATGTGTGATTTGTGGGTTTGTGTGAGCATGCACATGTATCTGCATATGTATGAGCACATGTATGTGTGTATGTGTATTCTAACATACTATTATTGTTTACAGGATGGTTTGACTTAACTGTGGCAATGGCAGAGTGAGGTTGTCAGCAGTGATGAACTGAACAGGTCAGAGATCTGTCTAGGTGGCTCCAGACATAAGATACGGCAGCTTTCAGGAACATGGCCTCTGCCATTTCATACAGTAGGTGAAATCCTCCGTTCAAATTCATGGCTCGAAATACCCACCCCTCGGATTCTCCAGGACCAGTTAACTTTCTGTGGGACAAGTGGAAATGCTCTCTCTACTTATCTGCTGGGCAGCCAGTTTTCGACTGCATCAGTAAATTACCAGTGACCTACCAGTCAGCTTTCGTGCTAGTAGTTGTACTTTCCTCCCCCTTTTCACTTTTACAGCTCCACCTCCCCCACCATCAACCATTTCCTACTTCATCCAACTCCCTCAACCCCAAACCTCTCACCTTGGTTCTTCTCAGAACAGAACCCCAGCAGAGTGCTGTCCTGCAGAGAAAAGGTGTGTGTACTATACAGTATTCAAGCATTGTTTCTGGTTAGCGTAGGAATGACAGATCTGTTTGCTTCATTTCTCCCTCTCAGGTGAATGTCATACATGTGCCGAACATGCCATCACTGAATGATGCGCTATTTTCATACACACACACACACACACACACACACACACACACACACACACACACACACACATATATATACACACACACACACATTGTAGTAACCCTAAAATGACAACAACAAAAAAAAGAGAAGAAAAAAAAGGTGGGCAAGTCAGCTCGACCTTTTCTCTCTGGGCAGCCAACACACATGATACCTGACACTGCATGATGCACAGAACGCAGTTTTATGTCTGAATTTTGCCCTTGGTCTGACAAGGGCTCCTTCTGACAAAGAACAAAAACCACTGAAATTCCAGGGGCATGGGGGAAAAGAGGTAAGGTATAGGACACAATCATTCCCCCCCTCTTCTCCTCCCCACCCCCTTAAACATCTTGTGACTTATTTGACGCAAATGACGCAATCGATCTGATGCAAATAATGACCTCTGGTTGATAATCACATCCACATTCAGCCCAAGCATGGACGTGACCACCTACTCCTGCAGCTGTTGTTGATCTTTTTCACTTTCAGTGCCTTGTCAAAGGGAACGTCACAGTGTGCTATTATTCTGCCCTCTGCCATGCAGGTCAGATGGTTACTGCCCTCTCTGACAATGAAGTAAATGTGAGGTCTTGTGACATAAGTATCATCTGGCTGAGTATCAAAAATGCAACCAGCGATCTACGATTCACTAATCCCCACCCTCACCCCACCCCCTCCCAGTTGCTCAGTTTTACACTTTTTTACATTTCTATGAATTTGTGGACAAGTGGTAGCACACACATCCAGTTTGTATATGTTTGCATATTGTGCATAAAACAGACTTGTTTAGTCTTATCGCAAGGGGTGCCATTTTCGCCAGTTCAGTAAAAGGAAAGTAAGTTATCGCATGAAAAAGACTTCCCTTTTTTGGTTTTGACAGCTCACACCAAAGATCAGATGGTAAGCAATTTGTTCTGTCACACATTTTGTGTTTGTTTGTTTTTTTCAATAGGTGAGGAAAAAATAACACCTTTGACAGAAAAAAATAGTCTGTTAGGCCACAACTATGTTTTGGGAAGACCTCATAAAAATATCAAAATACTTTATCACAAAATTTCCGGTAAACTTACATTATTCATGAAAAAGGACAACACACACACACACTCACACAATGTACACAGTAATGCAGACAGTCCCAGCTGTTTATTCCTTCTCTCCTCCATCCCCCTCTCTCTTTCTCTGTGAGTCATCCTCTTTGTGCATTCTCCTTTGACCTCATTGGAAGTTAATAGGCAATATATAACTTCAAATGAAAGAAGATCATACAATCCAAAAAGTCATAATCTAAGAAGCCAAACTAAATACTCTCTCTCTCCTCTCCTCTCTCTCTCTCTCTCTCTCTTTCTTTCTTTCTTTCTTTCTTCCCTTCCCTCTCTCTCCATCCTTCTCAATCCAAATTATTGCCTAATGATGGTACCTAAAACTCTTTCTCCCTCTCACTCCCTCCCCCCACCCCCCACCCCCTCTCTCTCCCTCTCTTTCTCTCTCTCTCTCCATCCCCTCTTCATCTATATTACAATCTAAGATGCAAAGCTAGCAGCATTTACTTCTTGTCTTCCATCATTTCACTTATTGATGATCATATTGTAACACACAATACTCTTATAATACTCACTCTCTTACACTCTCACTCAATTACTCTCTCTCTCTCTCTCTCTCTCTCTCTCTCTCTCTCTCTCTCTCTCTCTCTCTCTCTCTCTCTCTCCCCTCTTTCTCTCTCAGTACAGTTCACAGAACCAGGATCATTGCTCCTCATTTGTCCTTGTCACCACCCAATTTGCCCCAGCTCTATAAGGTCTGGAAACCACCAGTCTCTCTGAGATGGAAGCCATTTGCCACAGAGAAAGTGGCTTGCAAAAATCAATACTCTCACAGACATACATGTATGTCTCTTATAGACTCTGAAGAATAATGGCATACACAGAATGTTTCCTGTGAACCACTACTTTTATCATGATGGTGGTATAACATCATCATCTGTTTTAATCCCAATGATTAGATAGATAGATAGATAGATAGATGATAGATAATAGATAGAATAGATAGATAGATAGATAGATAGATAGATAGATGTAAACTAATAAATTCCAAGGATAATACTGAGCACCATTCCAGCAATTTACAGAGCAGCTTGGTGTTGCAATGACTGCAAGAAATATTGAATTATAAACAAAGCTTGTCCTTATGTCTTAGACTGAAGAAATAGGGGGAGATAAGCATTCATATCTGCAGTGGTAGATGATTCTGCCTAACAGTATGTGCTTGAGTGGGTGAATGGGGAATAATAAATGCTTCTAAAAAATGAGCCTTCAGCAAGCTTATAGTCTCCAAAGAGGAGACTTATCTCCCCCTATTTCTTCAATCTCCAAAGATGAGACTTATCTCCCCCTATTTCTTCAATCTCCAAAGAGGAGACTTATCTCCCCCTATTTCTTCAATCTCCAAAGGGGAGACTTATCTCCCCTATTTCTTCAATCTAAGACATAAGGGTAAGATTTGTTTATAATTGAGCACTTTTTTAAAATCTCTGCTGGTTTATATATTTTTTTTTTCAATCTAAGACATAAGAGCAAGCTTTGTTTATAATTCAATATTTCTTGCAGTCATTGCAACACCAAGCTGCTCTGTAAGTTGCTGGAACGTGTGGTACTTATCTTTGGAATTTATTAGTTTGTTGTATATATATATATATATATAATATATATATATATATATATATATCATAACTGAACATAGAACATAACTGCATTTGGATCTGTCATACATATTTCATAATTAGTTTATTATTTAAAGAATTAGCAAGTTGATTTCAATTCTAAGAGATAATATACACATGTGTAAGAATTAATCATCAAGCTATTTTCCAGTTGATGATAAACAAGAAGAGTAAGTCTTGCTCAAATGATGAGAATTTTTCAAGTCCACAACTCCTAATGAATGCTGCTTAAATGAGTTCAGAGTAAGTGTGATACTATTTCTACGGATAGTTTTGAAGATAGTGAGAAGCGTATGCTGTCAAACTTCAAACACACTATTTTGGCCCTTCCAGTGAGGATCAACACACACACACACACACACACACAGCAATGCACGCACACACACACACACACACACACACACACACACACACACATCTCCTCTCTCTCTCTCTCTCTCTCTCTCTCTCTCTCTCTCCACACACACACACACACACACACACACACACACACACACACACACACACACACAGTGCGAGCCAACAAGCCAGCTGATGACATGCCAGATGAAGTAAACATGCGTTGATTCTATTTTTAAATTCTGGAAGGGGTAGAAACCTGTGTGTGGGCTGCTCGGCAGAGAGCTCCAAATTTGTAGTGAAACTGAAGCTGCTGTTTTCCTGCAGTTGTGCTTGAAGATAGTTCAGAATTGTTGTGTGTTGGTTAGTGTCATTGATGTGTGTGTGTGTGTGTGTGTGTGTGTGTGTGTGTGTGTGTGTTGTGTGTGTGTGTGTGTGTGCATGCATGTGCATGCATGCGTGTGTGTGTGTGCGTGCATGCGTGTGTGTGTGTGTGTGTGTGTGTGTGCGTGTGCGTGTGTCTGTGTGTGTGTGTGTGTGCGTGTGTGTGCGTGCATGCGTGTGTGTATGTGTGTGTGCGTGTGCGTGTGTCTGTGCTTGTCTGTGTCTATGTGTGTGTGTGTGTGTGTGTGTGTGCGTGTGTGTGTGTGCGTGCGTGTCTGTGTGTGCATGTGTGTTTGTGAACATGTGTGTGTTTGTGTGTGTGTGTGTTCATGTTCATGCATACGCCTGCGAGGACGTGTTGATGCGTGGATCTTTAGAGTAGTGAAAGGAAAGAGCACAGCCTACTGTGCTACTTGTGAACAATATTTTTGTGAGTGGATGTAATAAACAGCATTATTACTCCTACCATTATATCATTACTATCATTATTGCCTACCCATTCCCATTCAGCCCATACACAAGCTACTCTCACAAGACTCTCAGGGATGGAACTGACCTACTCATCTCGACCCCAGAGCTGATTAAGTTCAATCTCCTGGCAGCCCTCCAACAGCTCCTGCAGCCTTTCCAGCATCCCTACTCCATTGACTGTGTCAGACTGGGCAGCCTGCATCCTTTTTTATGGAAACGCCCAAATTTCCTATGTATCCTACACCAACTGAGCGTGCACAGAATGTCCCCATCAATGCCCCCATCAGTGCAGATTCCATTATCTGTCCATCAATCTCACACAACGAACGCACAGGGGGAAAAAAAAAAGGAAAAAAAAAGAATATGCCTGGTGAGGCTTCCCGTATCTTTCATGCACTGATAGTCTGTCCTTTCTCTTTCCTTCTATAAAAGAAAGGAAAAACAACTCATACATGAAGTAAGTCTGGTGAATGACTTGCACAGGTCATCCCCAAAGCATCACATAATAAACAACAACCTCAGGGAAAAAAAACTTTCGCCTTTGTGAGCAGAGTCTTGACAACCTCCTCAGCTTGACACTCACAGTCTTACACGTTAACACTTCAAACAGCTCTTACTGCTAGGCAGTAAGGAAACTGTGTACCATCATTCTTACCACAGCTCCCTCTCACTTGCTGGTGAGGAGGGTGGCTTCGTCCCCTGTCACCTATTTTTAAGAATAGTTTCACCTTCACTTACAAACATTAGCAAGTTATTCATTCAGATCCAAGATTGTAGCGAAACAAATCATGTAGTAAGGAAATATGTAATATATATATATATATAAAAAAAAAAAAAAAAAGCTGCTGGTGACATTTTTCAATAGCCACTTGCTGAAACTGTCAGGGACTTAGAACTGTATTCAGCCTTTAGCGGCTGGTAGTTGTTCTGTAAAAAAGAACTTTGACAGAAAAAAGAAAAGTTGAACAAAACACAAAGTGAAGGTAGCATCCACATGTAATGAACAAGAAGAAGCTACGTTAATCTCGATTTACATTAAAAAAGAAAAAAAACAGTTTCTCTAAACAGAGACCAAAAAGCAGACAAACACAAATCCACAATGATAACTGTGTTTCCAAAGACTGACTTTCATGTATCGCTTACCATTATCTATCAATTTCCTAAGTCTGGCTTTAAAGGTGAAGATCAATATGTTTTTGGTGTCAGTTTCAAATTCATCTTCGCCCTTGTTAGCTTGAATGTAGTAATTCAGTAGGAAAATCTTCACTTTCTTAAGCAACATTACCATCAGCAGCATCAGATTCTATAAAATATTTCAAAATAGTTATTATTATTCTGCAGAAAATACATCACTTCGCTCATCAACATTACCATAAGTAGCATTAGATTTAAAAAATAAATGCATGCCTTGACTCTGACTTTGACCTCTGAAAATCACACTTCCAAACTAAACAGATGAAGCATGGCTTTTTGAAGAACAGATTGTCCTAGAATTTCGGAGTCACAGTATGAATGACCAGCAACTCAGAAGCAGAAGCTCTTGTCAAAATCTTAAACAGTGAACTCACGATTAAGTTTCAATTTTAATTGGTGCAGTTCACATATGAAACATGCCTTAATGGAGTGAAATAACGTTTTTCAGTGCTGAAAGACACACACTCTGTGCATCATCAGGAGCCCTGCTCTCTTGATTCACCTGCACATCTAGCGCCCTCACTTCACACTTACTTTGTTTGATATTCCCTCCAGGGAACACATGCGGTTGCCAAATCCCTCAGCTGACAAGCAGACCCTGTCTGTGGCATTGCTGTCTTTGGAGGCAGAGGGAGACAAGCAGCTCAGGCACACCATGTCATCCTGCAAACAACAGAACAAAAAAAAAAATAACATCACGCAGTTTAGGCAAGCCATGTCATCCTGCAAACAACAGAACAAAAAAAAATAATAACATCAAGCCGTTTAGGCAAGCCATGTCATCCTGCACACACAACAGAGCAGAACACATTACAGGAAGATAAGAAGCTCAGGCAAACCATGTCAACCTGAAAAAATAAAAAATAAAAAAAAAATTACAGGGAAAATGTCATCCTGCAAACACAGTACAACATATATGGGCCTGTGTTCAGAAGCAAAGATGATGTAATAAGAGAAAAGACTCTCCACATCAATACTCCATGTGCCCTATGCTTGTTCACTGGGGCCAATCTCTCATTCAACTTCAAGGAAGACTTTACAGAGAACACTGGATGTTGATCCAAATTGCAGCTAGATCCAAACCAGACAGCAAATCTCTCTCTGACTTTTCTCCATTTCTGGCATCAAAATGATCAACACATGCTGACGTGCTTCTACTACTGTACTTGTAGCAGAGGGAAACATAGTAAGGAAGAAGACACAAGATTCTCTTCATCTCTTCAGCGCTAGGTAGGCGTTGAATCAACGCCTACCTTCACTGAAGAGATCAAGCTAAGTGACAAACTCGTTCATTTTCATTGTCCTATTTGTTTGTGTCTTGCCTGAAGAAGACCTAAGAGGTCGAAAACGCATCATGTTTTGTCTTGTGACTTGTTTGTCCACGTTTCTCTTGGCGGTTCACTAACATTTATTTAAGACTTGTTTAGAGTGGCAGTACAAGAGGACAGTCTCATGCTTTATGGAAATGAATTCCAGACTGTCGGACCATGACAGGAATGCAAACACTGGCCACAGGGTTCTGTTCTGACAGATGGATAATGAAGCAAAAGTTAGAAGCATCGGTGATTCCACACCCACTACATGGAATACAGGAAAATGACAGGAAAATAGGAGAAAATAACTGAGGTTGAATGACGGAGAAAAAGATGGAACACACAGAGTGCAAGAAATGGTTATGAGACAGGAGAGAGAGAAGTGTTCTGCAAGACGAAGAGGAATCTAAACAAAGAAATCACGATAACGGAGAGAGAGACAGACAGACAGACAGTGAGGGGAGAGAGAGAGAGAGAGAGAGAGAGAGAGAGAGAGAGGAGAGAGAGAGAGAGAGAGAGAGAGAGAGGAGGAGAGAGAGAGAGAGAGATTGTAGACAAAACGAGAAACGACGGTGAGTGAGAGAAAGAATTAAACAAGCATTTAGGCAAAGACACAGACTGATGGACAGAAGATTGTATTTCATCACATAAACATTTCCCTTCTCTGTAAAATTCAAATTTGATCTCATTTTCAACTCTTCATGTTCTTACTCTCCAACTACTCTACTTGAAGTTTATCCATTTTACTCTAATGCATGATATTATACAAATAAATCAGTTACTTTTCCTCAGTACTATTTTTGCGGTAAACTGTAGTGTCTTGTCAAATTAGCTCATTTGACCCACTCAACAATCAACAACAAAAACTATAAGAAAGGAGTCTGTAAAGAAAGGCTTTCTTTGCTTGCAGGCTATTGGGATTAACTTTAGAAAGGACGAAGTGAATTTGGCTCCAGATAAAAAGTCTTTAAAGAGAGAAGAATCCATCAGGTGGGTCTTCACTGAAAAGTGATACTGTCCAATGACTACAATGTTATGTGAGCTCCAGCATCTGAGCAAGTGGCCAGCAATTACATTTTCATGCATGCCTGCAAGGACAAACCTTCTCTCTTCCTATGAAGTAAAGAGGAAAATGTAAAGAACAGATCTTTCGTACCATTTTTTTTTCCAACACTAGAGGTAATTGTTTTCTTGAACTGTGGGAAAGTGGACAGATTTTGTTTATGTCTTTGACCATTACCTGTTGCAGTGACCATGCTACAGGTTTTATTTGACCCTGGGAGCCGGAACAGTTCAGTTGGTAGAGCGCCGGACTCGTAATCCAAGGGTTGCGGGTTCGAATCTCTGCCGGTGGGGATTTTTCCCTCGGAGTTAACATTAGTTCTGACTCATTTCCCATACAGTCCTTCGAATGAGACTATAAACCAAGTTCCGTGTGTGAGCGCACACATAACATCTTGCACACACGTAAAATCCCATCACCAACTTTCGGAAGAGAAGGCCAGTTTGGCCATTGGTATGGATGACATGTTACACATAGCATGCACCTTCCCCAAAGATGGAGTATGGCTGCCTTAATGGTAGGATAAAAAAACGGCCATACACACAAAATTACACTCCCATTGTTGGGTAGATAGGAGCCTTAATACTTGTCTGTCCATATAGGAAGTGTCCACAGGAGTATCAGCCTGCCTAAGCAGAAGAAGAAGAATTTGACCCAATTTGCCTTTGCCCTACCAGTTTTCAAAATAAGTAGCATGACCCTTCTCAGTGTGTGTGTGTGTGTGTGTGTGTGTGTGTGTGTGTGTGTGTGGTGTGTTGTGTGTGTATGAGTGTGTTGTGTGTGTGTGTGTGTGTGTGTGTGTGGTGTGTGTGGTGTTGGTGTGTGTGTGTGTGTGTGTGTGTGTGTGTGTGTGTGTGTGTGTGTGTGTGTGTGTGTGTGTGTACTGTGTGTGTGTGTGTGTGTGTGGTGTGTGTGTGTGTGTGTGTGTGTGTGTGTTGTGTGATGAGTGTGTGTGTGTGTGTGTGTGTGTGTGTGTATGTGTGTGTGTTGTGTGTGTGTGTGTGTGTGTGTTATGAGTGTGTGTGTGTGTGTGTGTGTGTGTGTGTGTGTGTGTGTGTTGGTGTGTGTGTGTTGTATGAGTGTGTGTGTGGTGTGTGTGTGTGTGTGTGTGTGTGTGTGTGTGTGTGTGTGTGTGTGTGTGTGTGCGTGCGTGTGTGCGTGCATGCATGCATTCGTGCATGCGTGCATGCGTGCGTGCGTGCGTGCGTGTGTGTGTGTGAACTGAGGGAAAGGGTGTTTCTCTAGATGTCCGTTTTGTCTAACATAAAATGATAAGGTGCTTGCCTTGTCTCCTCTTCCTTGCTATCTAAATATCTGACTGTTGCTGCACACATCAACACCAAACAAAGAGAAAACAACAGCATAGGCAAACACAACTCATGCGAATTTGTTAAAACACTTCCCACGTATTCACACACTCACACACTACTGACTGTGTGGCCTTCAAAGTTCAAAGAATCATCTTACGCTACTGAGTAGCCATCAAAGATTGATCTCAGGTCATTATGAGTGTTTGCAACAAACAACTGACTGAGAAGCCATAAAGGAATTAACTAAAATCTTACACTAGTTACTGAGTTGCCACGAAGCAGTTAATCCATAGATCTTGATTTTATACAACTGACGGAGTATCCACAAAGAAATTAATCGATGAATCTCAGATCT
>CM031598.1:18695091-18707591 GCA_018398815.1 Conus ventricosus
ACAGCTGTAGTGCTACTGCTATTGTTTTTCCTGCTCTTTTACCTGATGTTGTTTTAAGCAACCTGAAAACTGAGAACCTTTATCAAATGACCTTGTTCCACTAAAACGCCTCTTTTACTTTGCCTTAGCACTCCCAGTCCCCTCCCCCTCTTTCCGCCCTTCCTCCCCTCTCCTTTAGTTGCAGTAACAGAAGCAAGGGGTTAAGACCTAACAGGGCCCCTCTCAGCCAGGGATGGTTGCTGTGAAACAGCCTATGCTGGGGTAAAGTGCAAGACGCAATACACACTGCTTGCTCATCCTTCCTCTGGCAAATTTGGCTGCTGCATCAACCCCAAGGTGGATGGAAGAATCAATGGTGGTGGGGAGCAAGAGGTAGAGGAAAAAGTGGTGGAGACGTTGGGGGAGGGGGGGGAGGAAGAAGGTGGTTTGGGGGGCAAGGGGGATGCTGTGCTAACATAATAACCCGCTTACACAGGAAAGACCAAGTGGCTCCTGTGCAGTAACTGAATCAGCCTGTGTTGTTTTCTGACATAAACAGGGTCTGGTTCATGAGGCTTTACACAAGCTACACCTCTTTTCGTCCCCAGGTCCTAGAACAATGGGAGAATTTGAAGGTGATATTGACAGCTGTTCAGACTTCTCCCAGGATCTTCATTACTGTTCTCTGTTAGCTTTGTTGGATGTGGAAACGAGGAGCAAAAACAGAAAGATATGGTGAGTGAGTGAGCAAATGTGTGTGTGTGTGTGTGTGTGTGTGTACGCCTGCCTGCGTGTGTGTGTGTGCGCGCGCGCACACACACGAGCGCCTGTGAGACAATGTACTTCTGC
The DNA here is from genome assembly GCA_018398815.1 of Conus ventricosus. Taxonomy (NCBI): domain Eukaryota; kingdom Metazoa; phylum Mollusca; class Gastropoda; order Neogastropoda; family Conidae; genus Conus; species Conus ventricosus. Next base: position 18,695,920 of record CM031598.1, read on the forward strand.
TAATCCCATTTTGATATCTGAACAGCTGGAGCAACTTGACTGATACAGTTCTCCACTGCAAACCCCACTGTTAACTTCCTTAAGATCATAAGGGGCACACATGTTTACAGATGAAGTTGTAATGTACTACTGTGTTATTGTCTTGTCCTTTTTTCATGCAAGCATGGGTTGAACTGTTACTGTCTTAGAACTGTGAAGTCTACACAACATTATCTCTAAACTGCACAAGAACGTCTACACAGCATTCTGTTTTCCTTTAAGTCTGAACACACCAATGTCTATTATACTGATCTCCTTTCAATAAAGGAACAACAGTCATGGGATTAGGGAAAATTATTGTAAGGAAACAGAGGAGGAGTAGGCAGGGGGAGGGGGAGTCGGGTTGGCTGATCTCTGTTGTGATAACACAGTGCCAGACACCTGACAGCAGTAATAACTGCTGATTCTCTAACCATGGAAAAGAAAACATTGAAAGTATGAACAATCTTTTCAATGGTACAGTTTAAGCAATGGCTGCTTAGCCACTGGTATGAGAAAATACTATGTTGATGAGATGAAGATAAACAAAAAGTTCAGAAGATGTTTTTCAATCTTCTCTTATTTCATTCCATGAGATTCTGTCAGTGACTTTAACCTGACAGTGTAGCCTGCAGGGGGGCAATTCAAAGGCTTCTACATAAAATATTCTTTGACAAAGAAAATGTGTGTTTGTAAAATGCAGTTACACATTAGGATAAAAGCAGAATATATATATATATATATATATATATATATATATATTGAATTATAAACAAAGCTTGCTCTTATGTCTTAGATTGAAGAAATAGGGGAAGATACGCATTCATACCTGCAGTGGCAGACGATTCTGCCTAACTAACAGTATGTGCTTGAGTGGGTGGATGGGGAAAAAATAAAATAAATGCTTCTCAAAATGAGCCTTCAGCAAGCTTTATATTCTCCAAGGGGGAGAGACACCCTCCAATAGGGAGGGAAACTCACTGACATATAACTCCTGGTCATATACCGATATTTCGAAACTTGGTGGTTTCTCCTCAGTGACCGCAGAAAGTGGTAATTTGACTCCTCTGCCTTTTCAGTTTTAAGAAGAATGCAATCCAGAAAAGGCTGGTGTGCAATACCGTAGTATGTTTGTTGAGTTTTCAAAAAACCAACCAAAGGTGCCATCTAAGAAGCAAAAAGAAAATCTTGAAAGAGCAAAACAAGCTACATTTTCTTGTGAAAAGTAGAAAATATAAAAAGATATCCTCTAAGACACAAGTGCTGAGGGCCAGTTCTTGGAATGAATCCGCAAGGGACTAAAATACAACAAACTAATAAATTCCAAGGATAAGTACCGAGCACCATTCCAGCAACTTACAGAGCAGCTTGGTGTTGCAATGACTGCAAGAAATATTGAATTATAAACAAAGCTTGCTCTTATGTCTTAGATTGAAGAAATAGGGGGAGATACGCATTCATACCTGCAGTGGCAGATGATTCTGCCTAACTAACAGTATGTGCTTGAGTGGGTGGATGGGGAAAAAATAAAATAAATGCTTCTCAAAATGAGCCTTCAGCAAGCTTATATTCTCCAAAGGGGAGAGACATCCTCCAATAGGGAGGGAAACTCACTAACATATAACTCCTGGTCATATACCGATATTTCGAAACTTGGTGGTTTCTCCTCAGTGACCACGGAAAGTGGTAATTGACTCCTCTGCCTTTTCAGTTTTAAGAAGAATGCAATCCCAGAAAAGGCTGGTGTGCAATACCGTAGTATGTTTGTTGAGTTTTCAAAAAACCAACCAAAGGTGCCATCTAAGAAGCAAAAAGAAAATCTTGAAAGAGCAAAAAAGCTACATTTTCTTGTGAAAAGTAGAAAATATAAAAAGATATCCTCTAAGACACAAGTGCTGAGGGCCAGTTCTTGGAATGAATCCGCAAGGGACTAAAATACAACAAACTAATAAATTCCAAGGATAAGTACCGAGCACCATTCCAGCAACTTACAGAACAGCTTGGTGTTGCAATGACTGCAAGAAATATTGAATTATAAACAAAGCTTGCTCTTATGTCTTAGATTGAAGAAATAGGGGGAGATACGCATTCATACCTGCAGTGGCAGATGATTCTGCCTAACTAACAGTATGTGCTTGAGTGGGTGGATGGGGAAAAAATAAAATAAATGCTTCTCAAATGAGCCTTCAGCAAGCTTATATTCTCCAAGGGGGAGAGACATCCTCCTTTATATTTTCTACTTTTCACAAGAAAATGTAGCTTGTTTTGCTCTTTCAAGATTTTCTTTTTGCTTCTTAGATGGCACCTTTGGTTGGTTTTTTGAAAACTCAACAAACATACTACGGTATTGCACACCAGCCTTTTCTGGGATTGCATTCTTCTTAAAACTGAAAAGGCAGAGGAGTCAAATTACCACTTTCCGTGGTCACTGAGGAGAAACCACCAAGTTTCGAAATATCGGTATATGACCAGGAGTTATATGTTACTGAACAATTAAGTAGTGGGGGAAAACAAGTGCAGGCTAACAATTCTTCCGTCATTATAATAATGACTTTGCAAAGATTTGAAATTTTAGAGGGAAAAAAAAAAAGAAAAAAAAATGAAGAAGAAAATGGGGAAATATATTATAAATATGTAAAACCCTTCACTATCTGCCTGAGGGAACCATCGTGATCCCTTCTGGAGGCAGATCTATTTGTATTGCCTGCTCCTAGGCCTTTCGTCCGCTGGATCGGACTCATCAGGGAGACACGGCTGATTGTGTCTGAGCTCCTGGTGTCAAATAGAGACACACCACAGTTCATAATTCTGTGGTGTTCTCACCACCAAGGGTTCAAAAAAGAATCCAACAGCACCCCCAAAGCAGCCAGTGAAGGATAGTAAATGGAATAAAACGAAAGTGTGCAGAGGAAAAAAGTTGCTAAAAAACTAAAAGCATTATACAAACAGTATAAAATGTAGGGACAATCTTTGAGCCTATGCCTGAGGATCCATTCAAGGATACAAGGGAGATCAAAAGATATGGAACAGTTTGAGTGGTCAGCTCTGCTGTTCTATAACTCAAGCATTGTCAGTGGCTAAGAATTGTGCAGGACAACCTTTACTTGGATCTCCTAAGAGATGCAATCTCCCACTGATTGACCAAACAATATGATGCTGAACAATTAAATAGTGGGGGAAAAACAAGTGCAGGCTAACAATTCTTCCGTCATTATAATAATGACTTTGCAAAGATTTGAAATTTTAGAGGGAAAAAAAAAAAAAAAAAAAAATGAAGAAGAAAATGGGGAAATATATTATAAATATGTAAAAACCCTTCACTATCTGCCTGAGGGAACCATCGTGATCCCTTCTGGAGGCAGATCTATTTGTATTGCCTGCTCCTAGGCCTTTCGTCCGCTGGATCGGACTCATCAGGGAGACACGGCTGATTGTGTCTGAGCTCCTGGTGTCAAATAGAGACACACCACAGTTTCATAATTCTGTGGTGTTCTCACCACCAAGGGTTCAAAAAAGAATCCAACAGCACCCCCAAAGCAGCCAGTGAAGGATAGTAAATGGAATAAAACGAAAGTGTTATGTGTTAGTGAGTTTCCCTCCCTATTGGAGGATGTCTCTCCCCCTTGGAGAATATAAGCTTGCTGAAGGCTCATTTTGAGAAGCATTTATTTTATTTTTTTCCCCATCCACCCACTCAAGCACATACTGTTAGTTAGGCAGAATCATCTGCCACTGCAGGTATGAATGTGTATCTCCCCCTATTTCTTCAATCTAAGACATATAAGAGCAAGCTTTGTTTATAATTCAATATTTCTTGCAGTCATAGCAACACCAAGCTGCTCTGTAAGTTGCTGGAATGGTGCTCGGTACTTATCCTTGGAATTTATTAGTTTGAAACAAGCCAAGATAACAACGATCCATGACAAAAACGGTAAATGTCTCAACGATGATGAAAAGATACTACAACGATGGACAGAATACTGTTCTGAGCTTTACTCGCACAACGCTGAGGGAAATTCATCAATCCTTGTCGCACCGGAACCAACAAATAACAGCAAGGATAATATAACACGTGATAAAATCATTAGAGCCTTATCATCAATGAAAGCAGGAAAACCGCCCAGTGTTGACAACATACCGGCAGAATTGATTAAGGCAGGAGGTGATCCAATGGTGGACATGTTACTTGCAATATGCAACAGAATCTGGGAAACCGGGGAATGGCCTACTCCCTGGACGCAGTCACTTATCATCACGCTACCAAAGAAAGGCAACCTACAGCAATGCCAAAATTATCGCACGATTAGCCTCATCAGCCACCCAAGCAAAGTTATGCTGAAAGTAATCCTAAATAGACTGAACCCACAAGCAGAAAAGATCATCGCTGAAGAACAGGCGGGGTTCAGGCCAGGACGAAGTACCATAGAACAAATATTCAACCTAAGAATACTGTGTGAGAAGTACAACCAAAACCAACAACATCTGTACCACGTATTCATAGACTTCAAGAAGGCCTTCGACCGAGTGTGGCACGAAGCATTATGGGCAACAATGAAACTCTCCAACATCAATGCCAACCTCATTGGAACTATTGAAAGCCTCTACAATAAAGCCACCAGCGCCGTTTTCTTCGGTAACAACATAGCCGAGTGGTTCCGAACTACCGTTGGGGTGCGACAGGGCTGTCTACTCTCCCCCACACTTTTCAATGTCTTCCTTGAGAGAATTATGACCGATGCGCTAGAAGACCATGAAGGAACTGTAACCATTGGAGGGAGAATCATCACCAACCTCCGTTTTGCCGACGACATAGATGGACTAGCTGGAAACGAACAAGAGCTAGTGCACCTGATCAACAGACTCAACAACACCTCTGCTGATTATGGCATGGAAATAAGTGCGGAAAAGACAAAGGTCATGACTAACAACCCAATCGGCTTTACCCAAGACATAACCATCAACAGCAAAAAGCTTGAACCAGTCAACACATTTAAGTACTTGGGGGCAACAATCTCAGATGAAGGATCAAGACCTGAAATCATCTCAAGAGTCGCTCAGACCACAGCTACGCTATCTAAGCTAACGCCTCTTTGGAGAAATAAAAACATCTCCATCAGCTCAAAGATTAGACTGATGCGATCCTTAGTCATGGCGATATTCTTATATGCTTGTGAGTCATGGACGTTGAAATCAGACCTTGAGAAAAAGATCCAAACAATGGAAATGAGGTGCTTCAGACAACTCCTTGGCATCTCATACAGAGATCACATCAGCAATGTGGAAGTTAAAAAGCGCATCGTGAATGAAATTGGTCCATATGTCGATCTCCTAACCTCAGTAAAAAGACGCAAACTGAAATGGTATGGACACATCACACGATCAACAGGCCTTGCCAAGACAATCATGCAGGGCACAGTACCAGGACAAAGGCGAAGAGGTCGACAAAGGAAAAGATGGGAGGATAACATCACGGAATGGACAGGCCTGCGGCTGAGAGACACATTGCGGAGGGCGGAGAACAGAGAGGAATGGAGAAGGATGGTTGTCACTGCTTCAGGGGTGCCCCTACGGACCGACGTCTAAGGGACCAAGTCAAGTCAAGTCAAGTATATAATATATATAATATATATATATATATATATATTATATATATATATATATAACAACAAAATTAAATCCTGTGAGTAAGTCAAATAAAAGTGAAAACATAATTATTTCCCCTGATATCAAGCTTAACGAGTTACTTCCCATGGAATTTCCTTTTTTTTCCTCAAAAAAAGATTTATGGTAAATTTAAACAAAAGATTATTTTTCACATTAAAAAGAAACTGCTTCCTAGATAGCTCCTAACTGTTACCTTAAGCAGTAATTTCATGATGTTACTGGTAAGTGATGTTCAATTATTTATTCCCACTGTAAGAATTTAGTTAAACAACGTCATTGTCATGTATGGCCGTGTGTATTAACTGTTGAGAACTCTAATACCAATCAAATGTAAAAAGTTCATATCTTATTAAAAAAAATTACAATAAAACATGGGCATATATTTTTGCATTGCAAAATCTTATGTCATTCTGGCAATACTGTGTGAAGTTACCTTGCTTCTTGGCACCCACCTGTAATTATGTCTGAGTGGATATGGATATTCAGTGCTCTATCACAATTAGTGACACTCTGATATCATTCATCAACCCATAGAATCATTTCTTTAGTGTGGACACTAAAACTTAACAAACAGTAGATGCATGTGACTAGTGAAATAAGTTTGGTTAACTTGAACAAAACTTGCATGTATGTTGATTGCTGGTTGAAATATACATTTGATCAATCCAAATGAAACATCTTCCTGGATGAGAACCAACAAAAACCTCAGTAACCATTTACATGAGATTTGTTTTCTATACCTTTACTGGCTTTAGGCCAGATCACTATAGTACATGACTTTTCTAAGACACCACCAAAAGACGGCATGATATATATGTAAAAAAAAAAAAAATCAAACTTTTAACAGAAGTGTGTCGCAAAATTCACAGTAAACATAAGTTAAGATGGTAAAATCTTTGTTGTCTTTCCAATTCTTGTGATTCAAAAGACTGCTTCTTACATGTACAAGGAAGATACATGGTAACTGTGGTCAGCTCAACCAACGGCAACCCACGCACTTTTGATAATTTTGAATCGAGTTTAAAACCGAATCTTCAAAGACATGCTACCTCCTGATCGTGTATTCAACAAAATATTGAAATAATAATACTAAACAACATTACATTTTTTCGCCAAGGTAATCTAGTACTTTTGAATCCCTCTTGATCTGTTGATATTTTGCCACCGTTTCTAAGCACGAGTTTCATGGACGAACTTGTACCTGTGGATCATTGGTTGATAAGTTTGATCATTGGTTGATAAGTTTGATTAATTATCGAAGGGTGCCGAATGAATCATCAATCAGCTTCCAAGTTGTCTATGAATCTCGTCCAGCTATGAAATTAGTTTTAATGCCCGAGTTCATCAGGTCTTGCAAAATTTTAAACAGATGGAAGACATTCCAAACAAAAATTTGATAGTGATACAAAAATCTAACACTTTCTATTGATGGTCTTCGTCTTCGGTTGCAACGTCAGCACTTTAATCCAAGTGAAGAATGAGTGAACGCATTCCTGAACTAATAAAGGGCCCGCCCTGATCGACCGATAGCAAAACACGCGCACGCGCTCACACACGTACACTCTACCGTCATAACACTGACTTACCGTGCGGAGGAATGAAACATCATCTTGTTCGGAGCCCCCACCTTCCGCAGGGTCCGCCATCTTTCAGGTTCTAACAAGGTGATTCTTCTGATCTGGCAAGGGCAAATGGACGAAGAGCTTGCCAGGATAAGCACCGATGATGGAGATGTTCTTGGATGAATCAAGCCTGCTTCAGCAGGCTTAATTTCTCCATATCACACACACAGTAGGCATCATGTTCGAAATTATTCGAGCTTTACCGCAGACGGTCACTGATACAGCAGGCGAATGTCTGTTCCGTACTTGCTGCTGATGCTGCCAAGCGCGATCGATGCCGCAGCGCAGCAGAAGGCTAGGGCAAGACCCTACTGAAACAACCGCGCTGATTGGCTGCTGTTAGTACCTGCTTGCCGTGCTGTCGGCACGCGCAACAGTAGGCTAGGCCTACCCGGCTTCAATCGACAATGAAAACGCTGTTGCTTCTCCTGTCAGTTGCGGTCATTAGCACGTGCATACGTTTTGTAATATTCATTGAAATCCATGGCTGCGCGAAACAGTCAGGATGCCACTGTAAACTGTATCGATTTCCGCATAGATCGATAGCGGCATCATGTCAAGCGACTGACTGCTTACATTCACTAAGAAACACAGATCTAAGTGAGAAACTCGCAAACAATAAATAACCTTTTTTTTTCTCTACCACAGGCCTTTACCTTATAAGAAAACCTCACCTATGAAAAAACACGGTTTCCCTAGTTTCGAGGACGTGACTGATCTCGGCTGCGCAAGAGTTACTCAGCTTAAAAGGAAACTTCGCCAGATTTGTGTGTGTGTGTCTGTGTGTCTGTGTGTGTGTGGCCTGGTTTTGTTTTGTTTTCCCCGAACTGAATAGGCGCGCTCCGGTTATTCCTTGCGACATCGGCCGGTTGACTGGTTGCTGTCTGTCACTGTCACTTCGATATATGACAGTGACAACTGAGACTGACACCTACACCGGATGTAATCTAGACACAACGTCAGGGATTATACTGAACAAGCACAACACGATTGCAGTTAGGCAAAGTATTTCCAGTCTTGACTTAACCCGGCTACTATACATTTAGTATGGTCCGAAGTCTGCAGTGTCTTCGCCTTGTCATTTCTTATCAAGGCAACTCCTCACGGTTGAAATGACGGAGGGAACACACACACGTACATACACACACACACACACACACACACACACACACACACACACACACACACACACCACACACACACACACCACACACACTCATCAACTGAGCTTTTTAATGAACAGGAAATAAAATTATAAAAAATATGCCAGAAATCAATGCCGCTGCAACGCAGTCGAACAACCCCCTAAAAGAAAAAAAGACACCAGCACAACTGAAGCAGAGGAATCTGTCTTATCAGACAAGGAAACTCACTTTGACAGTGGGACATAAACCAGTTCCGTATGTGTCTTCTTTCAGTTAGTACATGTCATAATCCATCGGAGTCAATCCATCGCCTTTCAAGCTCTAGTGTGCATGTCAGTAAGTAACTCGACCTGGATTACTAGAAGAGTTAACAGAGGTCGGGAACTCAGTCGTGATGCATGGGTAGGTTTCATTGACTGGATGTCGTCTTTCACTACGAATCTCATTCAAAGGACTATAGGGGCCTACTGCTTTTTTCCCGCTTCTTGAAACGATGCAAGTCAATGCCGAAGAACAGAAAATTGTGATGTATCGTTTCATTTCGAATAAATTTTACGCCGCTTATTGAACAAGGCAGAGGATAAACAAGGGATCAATACCATCACTTTGCAAAATAAGAGACCATGCTATCAAGAACATCAAACATGAAAACCGCCATCAGTCACGCACGCACTCATGCAGCCGCAGGTACGTGTACCCAGGCTCTCAGTCACCACCACACAACACACACACACACACACACACACACACACACACACACACACATACACAAACGCTGGTTCCATCGACACGCGTACGTGCGTGCGTGCGTGCGTGCACACACACACACACACACACACACACACACACACACACACACACACACACACACAGAGAGAAGTAACTGTCAATAACTAAGATCTCGGTTATAAACTTTTTATACCCGAGCTGGATGCCCTCTGAAATAAGCTCCCCTCTACTTTTTGATAACGAGAGTTTGCCTCTCTCTCTCTTCCTCTCTCTCTCTCTCTCTCTCTCTCTCTCTCTCTCTCTCTCTCCTCTCTCTCTCTCTCTCTCTCTCTCTCTCTCTCTCTCTCTCTCTCTCTCTCTGTACATGTGCGTGCCGACGGAACCAGTGTCTGTCCTGTTTTGGGTTCAGTTTCATGTGTGTGTGCGTGCGCGCGCGCGTGGTGTGTGTGTGTGTGTGTGTGTGTGTTGTGTGTGTGTGTGTGTGTGTGTGTGTGTGTGTGTGTGTGGGTGTGTGTGTTCACAATGATAACGATGATGATGATTATGAAGATGATAGTGATGATGATGCGGATGTGTGTGCGTGCCTGCATGTGTGCGTGTTTATGTGTGTGTGTGTGTGTGTGTGTGTGTGTGTGTGTGTGTGTGTGTGTGTGTGTGTGTGTGTGTGTGTGTGTGTGTGTGTGTGTGTGTGTACGGATCAATGTCATAGCCATCATGTCCTTCTCCTTCCCCCCTCCCCTGCCTATTGTCATATTCATAATCAGATGCACACAAAAACATAATATCCCGGAACTGTTGCGGACATCAACACGAACAAACGTAATCTTGCGGAACTGTACAAGATATCCCGTGCACTGACACGAACAAACGTAATCTTGCGGAACTGTACAAGATATCCCGCGCACTGACACGTACAAACGTAATCTTGCGGAACTGTACAAGATATCCCGCGCACTGACACGAACAAACGTAATCTTGCGGAACTGTACAAGATATCCCACGCACTGACACGAACAACGATCTACACTGTCAGTGAACGAACAGACATAACCTGTGGTCTTCCATCCTCCACACAGCACGTCTCACCACCATTAAGGCCAATCAAGCATTTTCCATCAGCCTCCACCTCCCCCTCCTCACCTCACTCTCTCTCTCTCTCTCTCTCTCTCTCTCTCTCTCCTCTCTCTCTCTCTCTCTCTCTCTCTCTCTCTCTCTCTCTCTCTCTCTCTCTCCACGTACACTCACCAGTAGGCATACCTTAGCAGTAAACAACGCAGGGATCATAAGAGATTCAGAGGTGTGTAAAATCTCTGGTCTTTGTAAGGCACAGTATGAGCTTCGCTGTGTTTGTGTTGAGATCATGCCGGTATCTGTTTGGCCGGATGGTGATGGTTCTTGCGCTTCTATTTAGTATGGATGTGCGGCCTCTTCCTCTTTTGATGTTTAGTTCTGCGAGGTGTTCCATGTATGGTATGGTGGCTTCGATCTTATTTGTTGAAGTGGTTCATTAGGTTTTTTATGATATATGACTGGCCAATCTGTAATCCACTCGTTATGGCTTGCCTCGCCAGCCAGTGTGTCTGCTATCTCATTTCCCTTGACCTCTGCTTTTCTGGCAGTGTGGCCTCTATGGTATAGGAGCCTTTCTGATCGGAGGATGCATGTTACTTTATTCCCAGTCTGGACTTCCCACTCCAATTTCCACTTCTTGAATACAAGACATAGTTATTCATTTACGAGATGTTAGATAAACACAGATTTGCTTTTCTGTTTTACCTTCAGTCCTCGCCCTGAACAGGGTCAACGATTTGAAGCAAAATAGTGCATGTACGAGTAGGCTACAAGCATGCAAGGAGAAGTTTTTAAGTAAAAAGGAGAGAGAGAGAGAGAGAGAGAGAGAGAGAGAGAGAGAAGAGAGAGAGAGAGAGAGAGAGAGAGAGGTTTCAGTTTCATCAGAGGTGTCACTGTGATCAGAACCGCCTTGGCCTAAAGCTGTGTCAGGCCAGGCCAGAACACCAAGGCTACATCAAAATGTTGTCATGCTGTGTCAGGCCAGTTGACATAGGCCAGAACACCAAGGCTACATCAAAATGTTGTTATGCTGTGTCAGGCTGTGACATAGGCTAGAACACCAAGGCTACATCAAAATGCTGTCATGCTCTGCATAGATATGCGGGGGTTGTCTTCAGTTGTGACAAGCTCCTATCATAACATTATCAGTCTCCAAAATCCCCCGAAGTCGGAGTGTGGCTGCCCATGTGGCGGGGTAATCAAAAAACGGTCACACACGTAATGTTCTCATCCCCAGCTGATGCATTTGTACCATAGTGTTCAAGTACTTTGGCTGTTCGGATGATCCCTGGAGTCTTTTAGCCAGGGTACGACAACAACAACAACAACATCAACAACTGTGATCAGACTAATTCCCTACACGCTACACCACATCTACTGTGCCAGGAAACAGCAGCGCCCAGGCTTCACAGCTGAATTACTA
>CM031598.1:18712591-18759357 GCA_018398815.1 Conus ventricosus
CTCCCTCCCTCTCTCTCTCTCTCTCCAGAAAGAAATGGGGCTGGCGATATTGGTATGGATAGAGATGTTTGGTAAAGTTCGAACTCATAGGCCTATGTTTAGTCCAAACATATCCGTGCAAATGTTTTGGGTTTTTTTTACGTAAAGGTTTAATAACACAGTTGGTTGTCCGTATCTCTCACGTGGCTCACAATTACCACTGTCAATTACCTTGAGGAAAACCACAAGAGAAGGCCGAAATACGAGGGAAAAATCAATACACTTATGTACATATCCTCAGCGGAGATAGAGAGGGCGGGGATGATTTTCTCTTTGATTTTGTTTTAACACACACACACACACACACAACCACACACACACACCACACACACACACACATGTATAGATGTAAGATATTGATATTCATATATCGGGGTAAGCGATTCGCCGAATTCTCTAAATTTCGTTGCGATTGGTACGAAGAACCATTGACATTCAGTTGTGACTTGGGCACACATGTTCGGAAATGAGCGCACATTTTCAGAAATGTGTGTAATTGTAAACACTACACGAACTAAGAGCGCGTTGCTTATATTTCATGGTACTTTTCGCCACACATGCATGCGCAAGAATGTACGCGAGCGATGACAAGCAACAGCTGTTTAAACGTCCCGTTTGCTAACACACCTATTCTCTCAATCTTTAAGAGTCATAACTCAGTTTATCATTATTATTATTATTTTTTATTATTATTATTATTATTATTATTATTATATTATTATTATCATCATCATTATTTTATCATTATTGTTATTATCATCGTCATTATCATCATTGTTGTTATTACTATTTTTTTGTAATGTAGTTTTCATCAAATTCCTGACTGTCACTGAAGAAGTCCGTTACCCCTCCCTCCCCATCCCCACTACCAAATGGTATATTTTTGCAATAATGAATGGACATATCAACAATACTAACATTGAAGAAGATTTATTTTGAGGTCAAAAGTCAAAGCGATCCTAATGGGAGCACGCCACCAGAGGACAGGTCACTGCGACATGGGACAGTTCGGGCCTCGTCTTGTGTTCTGGGTCATTATGCTAACAAGGCCTAATGAGGTGGTTGTCTTGTGCGCGTGTTTGTGTAGGATGGTGGTGGTAGTGGTGGTGGTGGTGGTGGTGGTCACAGTGATGGTAGTTGGAATGCGTGGTTGCGCGTGTCATGCACTCCACGTGCAGTGGCGGAGGGAAGTGGTATGGGGATGGGGGTAGGGGGCGGAGGTGGAGAGTGGTGATATTATGTCCTTTCGTCCATCGATCGGCTGAATTAGCACTGGTGGTCTCATAACAGTAGGGTCAGCAACAAAAATCCTCCTGTCTTCTCGAGCATCTCTAACCAGCTTTGGCATTCCTATCACCGTGAACGATGAGAATGTCTTTCTTGTCAACGTCAGATCTAGTTACACAGTGAGGCGACTGCAGGCGGAAATCTAAACAAATTTGAAATGTTAGTGAGAATGCACCGCCAAAAAACGTAGACAAACAAATCACAAGACAAAACAAGACGCGTTTCGACCTCTTAGGTCTTCTTCAGGAAAGATACAAAACACTCAGGACAACGAAAATGGACGAGCAATTGCTTGTTTGCTCGTTCATTTACGTTGTCCTGAATATTTCGTATCTTGCCTGAAGAAGACCTAAGAGGTCGAAACGCGTCTTGTTTTGTCTTGTGATTCGTTTGTCTACGTTTTTTGGCGGTGCATTATCACTAACATTTCAAATTTCTTGTCAATCTTGTTGATGACCGTTTCAAAATGAACGTAGAATTCTTCAATCCAGTCATTATCATTGCCTGATGTGGTACCATTTGTGTGCACTACCGTGACATTGAATGAATAGGATCGAAGGCGGATGGTCATGATCTTACTTGAAACAGGGTAACATTCCATTCAGCGTTCCAAATGCTCATGTTGACTAATCACTCCATTCCATGTACATGTTTGTCTTCTTCTCAATTATTATACAGTACACGCCCTTCTTCTGTTCTGTAAATCTATCAGCATAAGATGTTGAACAGTTGTGTATTATTAAAATCTATGCATAACATCATCGTTTGATTGTACAGAAAATGCAACTATTAGTGTTAAGTATACCTATCTCTTTAAGTCCAACGTCGATTGTACAGAAAATGCAACTATTAGTGTTAAGTATACCTACCTCTTTAAGTTCAACGTCGATTGTACAGAAAATGCAACTATTAGTGTTAAGTATACCTACCTCTTTAAGTCCAACGTCGATTGTACAGAAAATGCAACTATTAGTGTTACGTATACCTACCTCTTTAAGTCCTACGTCGATTGTACAGAAAATGCAACTATTAGTGTTACGTATACCTATCTATTTAAGTCCTACGTCGATTGTACAGAAAATGCAACTATTAGTGTTAAGTATACCTACCTCTTTAAGTCCAACGTCCAGTCCCTGGCCATTCATGTGTAGCTTGCTGGCTGACTGACTGATGGGTGAGATTTACGTCCTATTGGCCGGGGTATGCTCGCAGACCTAGGTCTGCATACTCTGTGGCAACTGTTGTCGCTGGCAGTAGTGGGCGAGTTCCGTGTGGGAGCCGTCGTATGTCGTTCTCTGAGGCTCTGGTTCCTTTTGAACTCTAGTTCAAATTCGGAAGTTGGTCGGCTGATGACGGGCGTCGGTGTATTTGGTCTCTTTCCCCAAACCAAAAGGCTGTCTTCAGGGCCACCATGCGGCCTTCTTCGTGCTCGGGTGGCGATGGTCCTGTGCCGCGTGAGGCCGCCTCAAAAGGGAACAGGACGAAAGTCGCTGGAGCGCTGCACGAGTCCCTTCTATGGTCCACGCAGACTACGGCCGAGAGGGTAATTTTTCAGCCCAACCCCATAAGGAGTGCCCCCATGCCTGCCTGGATCAGAGCATGGTGTTCCAGGCCACGGTAATCGTAGTCAGGTACCGCTCCATGCCTATCGCCCCACATCTCCAGGAACTGTGCCCCGGCGACACAGACTAGACCCGCCGTCACCCATATGGCTGGAAAGATTGCTGCACCGCCTGACACTGACCTCTCACATCAATGCCCCTCAAAGGAGAGCTGCCACCTCTCCCTTGGTGTTGTTTGAGTGAAACCTTTTATTTTAATGTCAGATGATCCTGTTAAGAGGAACAGAAGAAGAAGAGGGGAAAAAAAAAGAAGAAAGAAACAAAAGGAAAAAGAAAGAAAATCCAATAATTTCCAACATTCTATTCTTGTTCCATTTAGTGTGGCATTTTGGGCCGATGTTGTAAACTGTTAGCATGTCGTAAGAGAAACGGAACGATTTCGCTGAGTTAACATTCTCCCACTAACTTCCGTGCAGACTCCTTGAGCTTTTCAAATACAGTTATCATGCATGGAAAAACTGTTAAGGTCCAAACTGAAAACCCGGTCAAATAGTACAAATTATATGTATTAAAACTTATTTTCCTTTTTTTTTTTTTTAAACAAAAAAAAGAAGAAAAATATGAACTACAATCAAACAGAAAGCCAAACTTGCGTGTCTTGTTTTAGAACATATTGTTCCATATTACCATTAAACATTCATGTATGTCTGTTTAAACACACACACACACACACACACACACACACACACACACACACACACACACACACACACACACACACACACACACACATGTATATGTATGAAAGGGGGGGGGGGGGGAGGAGGAGGCAGGGAGGGCAGGGAAGGGAGTGGGCGGGCGGTCATGTGCTCTATTCTCATGATGCCAACTAAATGTGGGATCCGAGTCACGCCCTTGTAACTGTTATTGCTGTGAGGTGACATTTGCTGGTTTGACATACACCGAGCCTTTCTGGGGGACTTAATGATTTCATGTGCGTTCCCGTCCTGCTCGACTGTCGATTGCCTCCTATTTAAAGAGTGGGCCATTTTTTTTCGGGGGAGGGGGTGGGGGTGGGTGTCAGATGATTAATGTAATGAAAAATTGAAATGAAATGAAATGAAAAAAAGAAAGCAAAATAAGGGGTAGCTTTGCTTTTGACGACACTGCTGGAATTTGCACCGAAAAATACACACACATATTTTACACCACATTTGTACATATACATATTCAAAATATGAACACCAGTGCCCACACACAAACAAACAAAAAACAAAAAACAACAAAAAACAAAACCACCACACACATACACACACACACACACACACACACAAAACACCCCACACACCACACACACACCCACACACCCCACACACACACACACCCCAAGCACGCATGCATACTACAAATTCATAACATATACAAGAAACGCCACTTCCTGTCTAATATCACTTTAAGTGAAAAGACGTTAAATCGAAGAAAAACAACAACAACAACAACAACACACACACACCACCACACACACACACACACACGCACACACACACACACAACACAACACCCACACACACAACACACACACAACCCCCACACACACCCCACACCACACCACATTCCATCTTGGTTCCCTTGCCAAAACACCCATAACAACAACAGCATTGGGTTACAAAATAGGGTGAAAGAGGGGGAAAGGGGGGAGGGTGTGAAGAAAAAGAAAAGGGGGGAAAGGAGGGAAGAGGAAAAATGGGGAAAAAAAGGAGAAGGAGGAGTAAGAGGGGGAAAGAACAGGATGAAGCAGGGGAGTAAGGAACAGACGAAAAAAGGGAAAGGGGGGGGGGGGGGGGGGGGGGGGGGGAGAAGGAAGGAGGAAGAAGAGTAGGGAGGAAGAGGCGGAAGGGGACGAAAAAGGGAAGAAATGAGGAATGTGAGTATAAAAAAAGAGGAGAGAAGAAAAGAAGAGAACAAAAACGACGAAGAAGAGAGAGAAAGGATGAGGGGGGAAATCGGAAGAAGAAGGGGGAAAGGAAGGGGGGGGAAGGAAGAGACAGGGAAGGCGAGGAAGAGAAGGGTTTTTAGAGAAGTTAGAAGGAAAAGAAGAGGAGAAAGGGGAAAAAAGAAAGGAAGGAGGAGGAGAAGAAGAAGAAGAAGAAGAAGAAGAAGAAGAAAAGAAGAGAAGGAAGAAGAAGAAGAGAAGGAAGGGGAGAAGAGAAGGAAGGGGAAGAAGAAAAGGGAAAAGAAGGGGGGAAAGGGGAAAAGGGAAAGGACGGGGAGGGAAAGGAAAGAAGTGGAGGAAGAATAAGGGTTAGAGAAAGGAGAAACGGAAGGAAAAAAAAGATGAGGAGAAAGAAGAGGGAAAGGGAACGAAAAAAGGAGGAAAGAGAGTGGAAAATGGATAAAGAAGAGAAGGAGGCACAGGAGGAAAGGGAGAGAAAGAAGATGAGTGCATTGAGGAGAAAGGGGATGATGGGGAAGAAGAGTGGGGAAAAAAGGAGGGAAGAAAGGAAGGACACAGGAAGGGGAGTAAAAAGAAGAGAAGGAAGAGGGGGAAGAAGGAGGAAGGAGGAGAGGGAAGGAGGGAGGAAAGGATGGAGAAGAAGAAGAGGAGCAGGAACTGTTGAAGAAAAGGAAAAGGAGGAAGAGGGAAGAGGGAGAAGAGAAGGAGGATGACGGTGAGGGAGTTTAAAGGGAAAGGATGGGGGGGGGGGGGGGGGGGGAGAAAAAGAAAAAGGGAAAGAGAAGGAAAAGAAACGAGAAGGAAAAAGAAAAAGTAGAAAAAAGAACGAGGAGGAAAGGAGGAACGGGAAGAGGTTAGGAACAGGGGAAGGCGTTTGAAGGGGAGAAAGATAAAAAGGAAAAAGAAGAAAAGGAAGACGGGGGATAAAAAAATAAGGAGAAGGAGGGGGGGGGGGGGGACGGGGAGGAAGGAAGCTAAGGGAGGTAAGAAAAGGAAGAGAAGGAGGGGGATGTTTGAAGTGGAGGAAAGAGAGACAAAAAAAAACAGGAATAAGAGGAGGACAGGGAAAAGAAGAGGGGAGGAAAGGGAGGAAAGGAATGGGGAAGAGGAAGAGGGGGGGGGGAGGAATTGTAAATGAGGGGAAGAACAGGAGAAGAAAGAAAGGGAGAGGGGGGAGAGAAATAGGTGGGAGACGGGGGAGGGGGAAAGGAGAAAGGGAAGTGGAGGAAGCAGAGAAGTGGGCAGAGGAAGCGGGGATGAAATTTAACAAACAAGAAAAAGAAAAAAGAAAAAAAAAGAAAAAAGACAAGGAAGGGGAGAAATAGGGGAACTCGAGATAGAAAAGGAAGATGAAGAGGAAGAAAGAGGAGGAGGTCTTTCTCATTAAGATATATGGTATGTTCTCATGGGGCCTGCGTTGTAGCGGTTGTTCGTTGTATCATCAGTGTTGTTTGTTCATCATGTGGGCCTGCGTTTGTAAACCGGTTGTTCTTTTTATCATCAGTGTTGTATGTTCATCATGGTGGGCCGCGTTGTAGCCGGTTGTTCGTTGTATCATCAGTGTTGTATGTTCATCATGTGGCCTGCGTTGTAGCCGGTTGTTTGTTGTATCATCAGTGTTGTATGTTCATCATGTGCGCCTGCGTTGTAGCCGGTTGTTCGTTGGGATCATCAGTGTTGTATGTTCATCATGTGGGCCTGCGTTGTAGCGGTTGTTGTTGTATCATCAGTGTTGTATGTTCATTATGTGGGCCTGCGTTGTAGCCGGTTCTTCGTTGTATCATCAGTGTTGTATGTTTAAATTTTGTGGGCCCGCGTTGTAGCCGGTTCTTCGTTGTATCATCAGTGTTGTATGTTATTTTGTGGGCCTGTGTTGTAGCCGGTTGTTCGTTGTTTTCATTTAGTGTTCATGCTGTTCCTGTCTTGTCCATACACGATTTAAATGCCTGGTTCGGAGGCAGTGCTCATGGTTCTACAATCAGCATCCCCCCCCCCTCCACCGCCCCTCCGCCCCCTCCCCCCTCTGTATGGGCTATATGTCCAATGACCAGTCATACGTAGCGGGGGGGGGGGGGGGGGGGGAGCGGAGGGGGAAGGGGGGGGGAGGGGGGGGGGCCATACCCCGGAAAACTACAGTATATTACAAAATTTAGATTCAACTATACAAACACTACGGAAGAGGCGGGGGAATCAGGAGGAAGGGGAGGGGGGGGGGGGGGGGGGGGGATGTGAAAAACATTTATTTCACAAGTGGGTTTATGTGTGAGAGCATTTTTCCCCCTCGTGAACGTATAGCAGTGCACACCCAGAGAGTTACTTCCCATGTATATTTTGGTGGGTTATAATTAATTATGGAACATACGAGTGTTTATTTTTTTTTACATTTCCATGTAAAATTTGTCACTAGATGTAAAGTTACCATTTTCTATTTCAGCAATGAAAATGGACCCCGAGACGGTTTCGACTGGGCTGTTTTTTTGAAGCAAAAACCCGTATTGATATTGTCATGTTTGATTCCCCCCCCCCCCCTCCCTAAATATGTCAACTATATTTTGGCAGCCGGAAATTAGGTTTGCAAGATAATGAATACCAATGGAAGAACAATTTAGACAAAAGTATTTTTACAACGATAGAGACAGAAGGAAAATATAGTGAGTGTCATGAGTGTACATCAGACGTGACTTCAAATGAAAAGCCGGCGTGTTCTGTTAACACATCGTGTGTAAATAAAGAAAGATTAACAAGATGCAAAGCATATAAACGTACTCCCAGTTTATCCTGAATACGCGTGAGATATTCCATAAAGAGGAAAACCCGTCTTGGCTGGTGTAACGTTAGTAATGGCTATTCTGGTAAACATCGGCCATCGTCTGTGACCTAAAACGAACATACAAATTTTCAGAAAGATCGGCAAGAACTTTCTGAGTTTTCCATAAAGAAGGGAAAAACCCTTATGGGCCGTTAGTAACGGCTGTAACGGTTTAAACTAAAAACATTGGGCATCATCCGTGAACACATAGTGAACATACCTAAATAATTTCAGAAAGATCGGCCAAGTACTTTTTGAGATATTCTATAAAAGAAGAACAACCGTCACAGGCTGTTACAGCCGTTAGTAATCGGTATAACGGGGTTAAACTAAACATCGGGCATCATCGTGACCCTAATGAACATTTCTGCAATTTTCAAAGATCGGCCAAGAACTTTTGAGATTTTCCATGCAGGAAGAAAAAGCGTTACAGGCCGTTACAGCCGTTAGTAAACGGCTGTAACGGTAAACTAAAACATCGGGCTCATCCGTTTACCCATATTGAAAATACAAATTTTCAGAAAGATCGGCCAAGTACTTTTCAGATATTCTACCGTGCTGAAAGATGGAGTATTATGTTTTTGAGACTAATGTTATTAAAGGGAAATTGGTTTTGTCGTGAAAATTGTCTGAACTTGAGCTTTTGAAAGGTGAATAAAGCCCGGGAGAGAAAAAAAAAAACAAAACAAACAAAAAAAAAACAAAACAAAAAAAGCGCAAAACAAACCTTGAAAATGGCCAAACAAAACGAGGCCCGGTGTCAACTGCAATGAGGATAATCAATCGATCTGTCTCCCCCACCCCCCTCCCCTCCCCCCTCCCCTCCCCCTGTGTGTGGGGTGTGTGTGTGTGTGTGTGTGTGGTGTTGGTGGTGTTTAATGCAGACGAGTGGTGACCCTACTCGTTTTTGAGTGAACCCGTATTTTAGGAAGAAGAAGGGAGCACAAACACAAAAATAAGAACACCCGGGTTTTTGACGTCATATGAAATACGAAACTAAGGGGCCCAGAATAGTTTCGCCCTATGACAACACAAGTTGAGCGTCCTTAGGAACATTCCATCATGGCTGCCTTCCGTCGTGCAAGCCAATCGGTCGCAGATTCCGCTTCCGCCAGTGTGACTGATTTTTGAGGCGGCCAGCATTTCTTGTTCAGGAACAGGAGGTATTCGTTGTTGTTTCTGTTTTGAGGACTGACTGGCTGGCCAGACAGAACAGGCAAAGGGAAGTCACTTTTATATAACGAATAGACCGGGGGGGGGGGGGGGGGGGGGGGGGGGGGGGGATGGCGCCTAAGCCTGAAGATTGTCCAGTAGGTTCTGTGTCTGATGGGGAATGTGACGAGTGGGTGCTATAGACTACAGAGTGAGAAGGTAGCCTCTGGAGGTGTTTTAAATCATTCCTTCTGTTTTGTCAGTTTCAAGGCACACTCATTTAAAAAACAAATTGATACAACAGTTTTGAGATCTGCATATTGACGATTTTCTTTTTTTTACTTCCCCAGTATTTTACTGTTACCTGGGCCTGAATTTGGCCATTGCTCTTAACTTCTTGAATATCGAGTGCGACCCCTTGTTGCCAAATTTGCTCCAGGGGCCAACAGTCTGAGTCGCACTATTTTATGTTATTTTATTTTACTTTTTAACATGCGCGCTGGTGACCTACTCGTTTTTGAGTGAACCAGTATTTTAGGAAGAAGAAGAAGAAGAAGGCCTGGGACATGTTATCTGCACTGGAGGTATGCCTCTGTCCGCATGTTCACAGGACAGGCAATACCATGTACTGTATGAAGATCACACTCAAGACTGGTATACTGCAAAACAGGGCGGACGAGAGCCTCATAAGTTGCCTTTTTTTCCCAAATGCCTTTTGATTTCTTTGTTTCAAGCCTGATGTTTCAGAGTTTGAATTCCAAGGCTTTGTTGGCTTTGTTAGCAACGTTGGAGATATGTGGCCCCGTGATTCAGGCCTGCTGCAGATTGTGACACCTAAATACTTAACTTTTTCAACACATGTCATGACTATGTTCGCAATGGTAGCTAAATGTTTTGCCTCACATTGCAAGAATCATTGCAGCACAAGACAGTCTGATTTGACTCATTGCTACATATTTGTTTGCCAACTCTTCTTCTTCTTCTTCCTAAAATACTGGTTCACTCAAAAACGAGTAGGTCACCAGCGCGCATGTTAAAAAGTAAAATAAAATAACATAAACATAAAACAGTGCGACTCAGACTGTTGGCCCCTGGAGCAAATTTGGCAACAAGGGGTCGCACTCGATATTCAAGAAGTTAAAAGCAATGGCCAAATTCAGGCCCAGGTAATAGTAAAATATCTGGGGAAGTAAAAATAGAAAATCGTCAATATGCAGATCTCAAAACTGTCGAATCAATTTGTTTTTTAAATGGGATTGCATTTGTGGCAATCTTGATGGCACCCGGCAGTGAGTTCCACAGCCGTACAGAACTGGGATAAAAAGAATGTAAGTGGCTGTCAATATTTGATGCAGGTATGGTATAACATTGACCGCCACTCCTGGTGCTACTTTTATTCAATACCAGTTGTTCCATTTGAATATCGATTACTTTAGCTCTGCCTTTGAAGAAGATGTTAAGTTTGATAAAAGCTCCTCTCTCTTCTAAGGGTTTCCATTCTAATTTCCTCATGTTCTTCCTAGTATTCCCCTTTTCTCTGATGTGGTTCCCTGTTACGAACCGTGCTGCTCTCTTCTGAATCTTTTCGAGGTTATCAATGTCCTTTAGATGGTAAGGATCCCAAACTGAGCAACCATATTCCAGTACTGGTCTAACCAGTGTTTTGTAGCAGTCGTCTTTAACCTTTTGGGGGCAGTCATTGATATTCCTGTATAAGAAAGCTAAGATGTTATTTGCTTTCTTACATACTAAATTGTAATGTTCTTTCCATTTGAGACGACTATCTATAATCACGCCTAAATATTTTGCAGCATTAGTTTCTTTAAGAATAGTATTATTGATAGAATAATCTGATCTAATTGGTGAGCGTATGTTACATATACGCAACACTTGGCACTTTTGGGGATGAAATTCCATTTTCCAAGTTCTTTCCCACTCTTGTAAAGCGTTTAGATCTTCTTGTAGAATATGTGTATCATTCTTGCTTCTGATTGTTCTATATACTAAGCTGTCATCTGCAAAAAGCCTTATAGTAGTTCCAGGAGAGAGATTTCTACTTATGTCATTTATATAAATTAAGAAAAACAAGGGCCCCAGAACAGTTCCCTGTGGTACACCTGACAAGACTGGTTTACAATGGGATGACGACCCTTCCACAACAACTTTCTGCGTTCTCCCAACGAGAAATGATCTAGCCCATTTTAGCAAAGAACTGCCAATGCCGATGTGTTCTAATTTAAGCAGCAGGCCCTCATGGTCAACCTTATCAAAGGCTTTAGAAAAGTCTAATAAAATTGCATCTATTTGCTGTCTGTTGTTAAGACAGTTATTAAAATCATTGAGAGTTGTTATAAGTTGAGTCTCACAATTCCTTCGCTGTCTAAAACCATGCTGGGCATTATTTAAAAAGTCATATTTGTCAAGATGGTCCATTATGCTACTATATATTATGTGTTCAAGTTGTTTAGCTGATATGGATGTAAGAGATACAGGTCTATAGTTCTCTGCTTTTGTTTTGTCACCCTTTTTGAATAAGGGAACAAAGCTCGCATCTCGCCACTCATCAGGTATTACTCCTTGGTCCAGTGAAGCTTGGTAAAGTAGTTGGTATACCTCACTCAATTCATTGGCACATAATTTTAAGAGCTTGCCAGGAACGCCATCGGGACCAGTAGCTTTGTTTTCATTGATGTTGGTCAGTAACTTAAATACTCCTGCTTTGTTTACTTTGATGTTTTGCATTTCAGGGAGTTTATCTGAGTTTAACTTTGAGATGGAAGAAGATTAATGTTAGTAATTAGTCTCTATTGATTTTTGAAATTTATCCACTATTTTTTGCAGCTGTCAGTAAAGGGGGATAATGAAGGAGAAATTGTTGGGCAGTCATTGATGTGAAGCAAAAAAAAAGGGTTGGTCCAAGTAGGGGATCTTAGAGAACGCCAGACTCCACTGGTGCAAAATTTGACCTCTTGCAGATGGCTTTCCACTCTCTTCTTCACCTCATTGTCACCTGTCCCCCTCTTCCTATCCACACGGCGACCTGTCTTTCCTTCTTTCCTCTCCACACTGTGACCTGTCTTTCCTTCTTTCCTCTCCACACTGCGACCTGTCTTTCCTTCTTTCCTCTGTCATCACTGCGACCAGTCTTTCCTTCGTATCCTCTCCACACTGGCGACCTGTCATTCCTTCCTTCCTCTCCACATGCGACCTGTCATTCCTCACCCCACTGCGCCTGTCTTTCCTTACTTTCCTCTCCACACTGCGACCTGTTCTTTCCTTCTTTCCTCTCCACACTGCGACCTGTCTTTCCCTCTTTCCTATCCACATGAGACCTGTCTTTCCATCTTCCTCTCCACACTGTGAACCTGTCTTCCTTCTTTCCTCTCCACACTGTGACCTTCTTTTCCTTCTTTCCTCTCCACACTGGACCTGTCCTTTCCTTCATTCCTATCCACACTGCGACCTGTCTTTCTTCTTTCCCTAACCACACTGCGACCTGTTCCTTTCCTTCTTCCTCACCACAACTGGACCTGTCATTCCTTCTTTCCTCTCACACTGCGACCTTTCTTTCCTTCTTTCTCTCCACACTGCGACTGTCTTCCTTCTTTCCTCTCCAAACTGCGACCTGTCTTTCCTTCTTTCCTCTCCACACTGGGACCTGACTTTCCTCTCCACACTAGCCGACCTGTCTTTTTCCTTTTTTTTCCTCTCCACACTGCGACCTGTCTTTCCTTCTTTCCTCTCCACACTGCGACCTGTCTTTCCTTCATTTTCCTCTCCACACTCGACCTGTCCTTCACTCCTCTCCCACACTGCGACCTGTCATTCCTTCTTTCCTCTCCACACTGGACCGTGTCCTTTCCTCTCCACACTGGCGACCTGATCTTTCCTTCTTTCCTCTCCACACGTGACCTTTCTTCCTTCTTTCTCTCCCACTGTGACCCTGTCTTCCTTCTTTCCTCTCCACACTGCTACCTGTCTTTCCTTCTTTCCTTCGTTTCCTCTCCACACGTGACCTGTCTTTCTTCTTTCCTCTCCACACTGCGACCTGTCTGTCCTTCTTTCCTCTCCACACTGGGACCTGTCTTTCCTCTCCAACACTGCGACCTGGTCTTCCTTCTTTCCTCTCCAACTGGGTGAACCTGTCCTTTCCCTTCTTTCCCTCTCCACACTGTGACCTTTCTTATCCTTCTTTCCCTCTCACAACTGCGACCTGTCTTTCCGTCTTTCCTTCTTTCCTCTCCACACTGTGACCAGACTTTCCTTCCTTTCCTATCCACACTGCCGACTGTCTTTCCTCTTTCCACCTCTCCACACTGCGACCTGTCTTTCCTTCTTCCTCTCCACACTGGACCTGTCCTTCCACTCCACACTGCGACCCTGTCTTTCCTTCTTTCCTCTGCACACTGCGACCTGTCTTCCTCTCCACACTGCGACCTGTCTTTCCTCTTCCACAGCTGGAACTGTCTTTCCTCTCTCACACTTGGCGACCTGTCTTTCCTCTCCACAACTGCGACCTGTCTTTCCCATTCTTCCACTCCCACACTGCGACCTGTCTTTCCTCTTTCCCCTCTCCACACTGGTACCCTGTCTTTCCTTCTTTCCCACTCGCACACTGCGACCTGTCTTCCCTTCGGGCCGCGCCACACTGTGACCTGTCTTCTTCCTTAGTCTCCACACTGTGCACTCTGTCTTTTCCATCTTTCCTCTCTCACACGCTGCGAACCGGTCTTTCCCTTCTTTCCTCTCCACACTGGGACTGCTTTCCTTCTTTCCTCTCCACACAGGGCCACCTGTCTCCCTTCTTCCTCTCCACACTGGACCTTCTCCCCTTCTTTCCTCCAACACTTGGACCTGTCCTTTCCTTCTTTCCTTCATCTCAACACTGCGACCTGCTTTCCTTCTTTCCTCTCCACACTGTTGACCTGTCCCTTTCCTTCTTTCCTCCCACATGGACCGGTCCTTTCCTCTCAACACTGCGACCTGTCCTTCCTTCTTTCCTCTCCACACTGCGACCTGTCCTTTCCTCTTTTTTCCTCTCCACACTGCGACCTGCTTTCCTTCTACTTCTCCCGCACTACGACCTGCTTTTCCTTCTTTCCGCCCCACACTGGGCGACCTGACTTCCCTTCTTTCCGCTCCACACTGGACCTGTCCTTACCGTCTTTCCTCTCCACACTGGGACCTGCCTTTCTTCTTTCCTCTCCACCTGCGACCGTCTTTCCTTCTTTCCTCTTCCACACTGGGACCTGTCCTCCCCTTCTTTCCTCTCCACACTGTGACCTGTCTCCCTTCTTTCTCTCCACACTGCGACCTGTCTTTCCTTCTTCCCTCTCCGCACTACACCTGTCTTCTTCTTTCCTATCCACACTGCGACCTTCTTTCCTCTTTTCCTCTCCACACTGTACCTTTCATTTCCTTCTTTCCCCTCTCCACACTGGACCTGTCTTTCCTCTCCACACATGCGACCTTGTCTTTCCTTCTTTCCTCTCCACCGGGACCTGTCATTCCTCTCCACAAAGCGACCTGTCATTCTTCTTCTCCTCTCCACACTGGGACCTTTTTTTTTTTTTTTTTTTTTTCTTGCCCTTCTTTCCTCTCCACACTGTTCACCTGTCAGGGGAGAGGGAACTCCACACTGGACCTGTCATTCCTTCTTTCCTCTCCAAACTGTGACATCTGTCTTTCCTTCTTTTCCTCTCCACACGAGACCTGTCGTTCCTCTCCACAATGTGAACCTGTCCTTTCCTTCTTTCCTCTCCACACTGTCACCTGTCTTTCTTCCTTCTTTCCCCCCCCCCTCTCCACACTGTACCTGTCTTTCCTACTTCCCTCTCCACACTGTGACCTGTCTTTCCTTCTTTCCTCTCCACACTGCGACCCTGGTTCTTTCCTTCTTTCCTCTCTGTCTTTGGTGTCATCCTTCTTCCACCTGTCCTCTACTCTAAAATATAATCTCACTTCCATTCTTTCTATCTACTGTACACTGTACCCCTTCTTCCCTTCATCCCACTCTCTCCACACTGTCATCCCTCTTCCTTTCTTCCTCTCTTTCTACTTCAATCCGCTACTTCCCCTCTTCCTTCTTTTAACTAATTTCTAACAGTGTCACCCCCGTTTCCCTTCTTTCCACTACTTGTAAATGTACTCCAATTCCTTCTTTCCTCTCTCCTCTGCTCTATAGTACCCCCCTTTCTCCTGTCTTTCTACTTTTGTACTACTCTATAACCTTTCACCCTCTTCCTTCACTCCATTATGCCTTGTTACTTGTTTATATTTTTGTATTTTAAAATCTTTTGTGTTTTGTTTTGTTTGAGTAAGAATTGCATTTTTCAAATTAGATACAGGCAACAAAATGAAATCACAGTCAAAGTCTTGATGGGCTGGGATAGTAATTGATTAAAATTAAGTTTTTTGATTGATTCACATGATTTTTTGTTTGTTTCTTGCTAGTGTTTTGCATGACACTTCTTTCATCATGATTACAATAGACGTCTAGGCCCTTAACCCCTGAGCCAGCGAAAAATGAAGTGATTTAAGTGAACTATGTGTCCAAGATTAATTTGTGCTTTTTGTTTTATTTCTTTTATTGTTTTTTTTCATTTGATGTTTTTTTTTTCTTTTTTTTTTCCAGTAAATTCAATTTCCTCGTGATCTTTCACACCCATTTGAAGTGGAGCATCTTGGTGAAGTGCGCAAGATGGAGGACAGTTCAGAGGGCAAAGAAGCCGAGCTCTCACTAAGATCAGGGTCGTGGCACGAGTGCGCCTCCATTAACAGGGTCATTTACATTTGGTTCACAAAACAAAATCCCCTAAGTTAGTGGAAACCACCAATGATAATCGTAGCAAATAAAGGATGGGTGATACTTTAGCGGGAGTTAATTAAAATTGCAGAGAAAAGAACAAAGAAAAATATCTTGTATGAATGTCTGATTCATTCTTCTTCAACATTTGCTAACCAAAACACCAATGGCAACTACTGATGTCTTCTTGATCATCCTTTCGCTGAGACTGGAATACCAGTGGCCAGCCATTTATTTTTTTTTCCTTGAACTTTGCTGACCTCAGAGATTGAAATGGGAATATTGGGGACTAGTTTGTTAGATGTGCCACAAGGAAGGTTGCCTCTGTCCTCAATTACTAATGTAGGAGGAATTTGTTACTTATCATTCCAGTCAGCATTTGAGTTGATCAGCATTTGAACATTATGATGTGATTTATACCCAAAGTCTGAAAATATATCTATAGAAAAAAAAATGTGGACACAATAAAACAAACTGATGAGAATACACTGGCACACTAAAGCAACAAAATGAACTTAAGTGGAATATGTTTATCATGAAAACAATTTCTGGACAAACCTCAGTGAATCGGTACCTCAAAACAACAAATGAACATACCTATATCATGAAGTAAGTCACACATTTAAAAACAAATGAACGCACCCACATGAATATATTCCTTCATTAAAACCACAAGACACACGAACAAACCTATAATGAATTTGTATATTAAAAACATAAATGAACATCCTACATGAATTTGTCTGTACATGAACAACAAAAATGACATACCAATATGACTTTGTTCAGTGGAACAAACAAATGGACATGCCTAAAAAAATTTGTACATTAAAACAGCAAATGGACCATATCTATATTATGGGAAAAACCCCCCCCCCATATGTGTTCATTATAACAATGAATGAACATAACTATATGAACATACCACAACTATCCGATACCTATTTGATTTGTCAGTACATTAAAGAACTAGACATGAAATGCTTAATAAATCTGTAGAGACTCCAACAACAACTAGGTCACCTTTGTGAATATATGTATACTCAAGCAACTAAACATATCTGTGCGGACATGCACATGTACTCTAGAACAATCAATTTAACACATCTATATCAGTATGCAGTGCAGTGAAACACACGACAAATCTTTGTATAACGGCACATATGTATGTTACAACCCAAATAAGTTTTCAAGGCCATGGACATCTCATTGATGAATAAACATAAAGAAATGCATGATGTAGCAAACATTTCTCCCAAGATAAGCAGACTTTCCCAAATACACTCATAATTTGCAAGTTAGATATATCACGAGGTACTTGAGAGTATGCATGCTAGAATATAAAAAGCACCATGCATGTCGTGCACACACACACACACACATACACACACACACACACACACACACTCTCTCTCTCTCTCTCACTCCTCTCTCTCTCTCTCTCTCCTCATTCGTAACACTTGAACACACTCTCACACACACACACACATACACACAACACACAAATACACACACCATACACACACAATTACACACACACACACACACACACACACACACACACTCACCACGCACACACATACCACACATAAGCACACACACACACACACGACACGACACAAAGAGGGCACACACACATCCACACATACACACACACACACACATACACACACACCAAGCTCACATATATGCACACTTACACCCATTCATAACACACCTTACGCATACAATGCACACACAAGGCATACACTGCATACACATGCACACACATGCAAACAACACACACACACACTCTCTCTCTCTCATCGTATACATATGCACACTCACAAACACAAACACACACACACCCACACACACACACACACACACACACACACACACACACTCACACCTCACACACACACACACACACATCACACACACACACACACACCCACACACACACATCTACACAACACACACACACACACACACACATACACACACACACACACACACACACACATCTACACACGACACAAACACACCACACACAACACCATACACACGCATACACACACACATGCTATTATATCACACTTACACGTACATTCATACACACTCACACGCATGCACAATGCACACATAGGCATCACATACACGACACACACACACACACATCACACACACACACACACACACACATACGTCACAAAACATTACCGCTGCTCTTTAGCTGCTCGGTCAACCACTTCATTATACTATTCCCCAAAATGTAAGGAACCCAATAAAAAGTGATACTGATGTTACAATACAAGCTGATATAAAGTTTAGATTTACATGAATGCTATAAACATATTGAAAAAATATCTAAAGATGAATTTCGATCATATTCTGATGACATCAAACAGTCAATCTTCACAAATTGTATAAAAGGATTAATGAACCTATTCGCAATTCAAAGTTACACTTGACATATACTTAGTAATACAAAATCCAGAGACATATTATCTTTGATGTAAGACTTCGTCTAAATGCTTTTAAACAAAATTTCTAAAGATGTTAAAAATTGTATATGTGGAAACAAATTACTATATAAGCAAATACTCCTACACAGATTTCTGAATTAAAGCACTAAATACTAAAACTTTAGGTGCGTGCTGCTACTTATGAGCCATTATCCATTAAAAAAATTGTAAATGACTCAGCTTCTAAAAATTTTTTTTCCCAAATTTTGCTATCCAGCCCTGTTGTGGTATTTTCTTTGATTTTTGATTTATTGAGTTCTTTCCTGCGTTAGTACATTATATCTGTTAATTGTTAAGAAATAGACACATAGGGAATTTATTACTCTTAGAATTAAGATATTTTCAAACAGTCTGAAATATTCTATGCATATGCAAGTCAATTTTTCTAACCAATAACTCGAGATTACAGATCGAATATTAACACGGAGGCAATCCTGGGATGGGCTTTCATGATTGGCTGGGGCTGTGGACTCGCATAAGTTGAATTGCTTTGCAAGTTCCAAATCTAAAGAAACTTTATAATGTATCAGATCGTCAATGAACTAAAAGAATAGATCAATACTTGAACGGACAGAAAGAAAGGGAGAAGGACAGATATTCCACTATTACACAGTACACTAAACACCATCACCACCAACAATACAAACCCATCCAATGAACACATACCTACCCAACCCCACCCCCCCACACACACATTCTTATCAATTCATCCTATTTAGTTTATCTAATCTTTATTTTATTTTTAATCAATTTATTTCCATTCATTTTAATTATTTTATCTTAATATACTATATTTTTATTTGATTATTTATTTATTTTGTCTAATATCAACCCTTGGGTGAACAGACGTAAATCAAAGAAGAAACGCACATAAGCATGTGTGTACACACACACACACACACAACACACACACACACACACACACACACACACACACACACACACACACACCCACATTAAGACAGATAGTTGTCATAGTTATGCATGTTGGTGTGTATGCGTGTGGAGTGTAAGTGAGATTATAAATATGTGCATGTGTGTGTGTTCTGTGTGTGTGTGTGTGGTCACTGATAAGGTTTAAATGCACACATATGATGTATTCTGGTTTTTGAATTGTCTTTGTGCACAGAGAGAAGTGGAGGTTTCTGCAGTAAAATGTCGTTGAGACTATCGGACAACATGCTGACCACAGGGACCCGGATCCAGAGAAAGACAAGAACCACCAGTTCCAGTTTGATGCATGTTATTTGTTCGGTGGATGGGTTCACTGTCATCCAATAAGAATTCTAGTACCAGAATGGACCAGAGAGTCGATACTCTGGCCTAGTAAGTGATCTTGTGGAAACTTGGACCGAACAGTCGATACTAAGGCCATGTGAAGCTATGAAGATATGAAGTAAAAAACTTGGGCCCAACAATTGACATTTGGCTGAGTACGAAATGAGAGAAGAACCGAGAAGACGGACTGAATAGTATGACCATGTGATTGATTGCCAAAATTAAAAGCCTTTCACATTCTAGACATTTAGGCCTACCTGCAAACATATTGCTGTTTTGTTTCATCTGCTGTAATGATTGACGAAACCTAGCATACAGTGTACACGTTTAATGCTCACTAAGAGATCAATTCCATACCTTCACTGGAGTCTCCAAGGCTGTCTTTTATCACTTAAACTTCAACATTTTTGGAAGGTGTAAAGTGTATGCCAGGGCAGGTCACATTGGCACAGTCAGCACTGGAACACAAACAATACAAACCCCAGTTACTGTGATGTCCATCAACGGACTGCCTGAAGTAAAGAAGAAGTCATCCACCTGTGAAGCCCCATAATGGAACATCGTAACTGATAGCTATGGAAATACTTACAAACTAATACAGGCCACAGAACAGCATAGAGCCCTTTTCAAGGCATGATCCCGTTAGTAAAGAACTAGAGACAGAAAGCTATTCAGTTACCTTGCGCTGTCGTCAAGGGTGAACAGAGACTGAAAGAGATTTAGATTACCTTGGAGCGCTGTCCGTCAAGGTGGATCAGAGACAGAAAGAGATATAGAATACCTGGCGCTGTCATCACAAGGGGATCAAGAGCTGAAAGGAGATTTAGATTACCTTGGCTGCTGGTCGTCAAGGTGGGATCAGAAGACAGAAAGAGATTCAGAGATGTACCTTGGCGCTGGCTGGATTGGTCCATCCAGGGTGGATCAGGGAACTGAAAGAGATTCATATTAGACCTTGGCGCAGTTCGTCAAGTGTGGAACAGTAGAGAGACTGAAATGCAAGCAGCATGAACTCTGCTAACTGCACACTAAACCAATAACTGGTGCAGCAAACACACAAGAGCAAGCAGGGGCTGGCAAAAATTGACAATACGTAAACTATTTTTTGGGAAAAATTTACAGGAACTTTTATCAACAGACAAACAAACGCAGAGGAAGAGCCAGCAGCAGAAATAAATGCTTCACAAGAGGGCTTTTGATTCTAGGAATCGGATACTGTGGGTGTCTTTCCTAAATGACTCATAATGGCAACCTGTTACTGCTGATGCGACAGACTTCTGATAGGATGGTAATGCTTGTTGATGTGGCAGTGATAAGGTCGGTAGAAAACTTTTCCACCAACACCTTCCTGGACCTAGTGTCTTTGCCTGTGTGTTGGTGTAGTATTGTGCTCTGTTTGCATGCCACTCATTTGGTTGGGTAGATGTGACTGTTGTCCGCTGAGCCCCTTGAGGACTTCTCTGACATGAAAGAGAGAGTAAAGAGTCCCCTTGACCCATATAGTCTCTCTCTCTGTCCCATTTCAAGACTCTTCTTGGGCATGGTGAAGAGCCACAATCCTCTGTGTAGAGGTGGGTACCAAGAAAAACTGAATATGCTTGTGCCAAACCACCAGGCCAAACCCTACAAAACAACCACAAAACCACGGTGGATCTGGAGTGTGAACCTTCAATAGAAAAGAGGGAGATATTAGAGAGTGCCCCTCTAGAATAAGCATAGTGTGCAAGTCCATCATTCCATATCGGTGAATGGACAACGCCACCATGCCTTGGGCACTTGCAGAGTATCATAACCCTTTCCTGTTGGACAAACAAAGCAATGACCCAAAGTAACCCTAAAGAAAAGAGAAGACAGAACATACTGTGTGGCAGAGGAAGCGGGAGAGCGGCGATAGCGTAGGAGAGGCGGGGGCGGCGGGGAGGATGATCGGGCGGCGTGGGCGGCGAGCGGGAGAAAGCGCGTCGGGGGCGGGCAGAAGACTCTTCATTTCTTCTTCTACTCTTTTCCTAACCTCCCCATTCTTAAACGGAGAAATTCTAAAACAAAACAAAACACATAGGATACCTACAACTCCAAACAACAATATATACGCAACCCCCCAACCCACAGAAAAAAAATACCAAAACCACCCACAAAACAAAAAAAACAACCTGCCCCCCCACACAAACAAAAAATAGACAACCCGCACGAAACAACACAAAAACCCCAAAAAACAAAGAATACACCCAAAAACAATAAACCCAAACCAACAAAAACAACCAAAAAAACAAAACAAACAAAACCAAAAAAAACCACCAATATATACAACCCCCCTCCACAAACAACACCAAACAACAAACCCCCAACCAAAACACCCCACCAATACAATAACAAACAAACAAAACCCCCTATCCCACCCACCCCTATGTGTGAATGGTTAAAGAACAAAATAAACAAAGAACAACGCCACCAAACCAAAAAACATTCTCACAAACGCCAACCCCAACAAAAAAAAAAACACCCCCCACCCACCCACTAAGAGCTATAATGGTGCCCCACCCCCCCAGAACAACACCAACAACAAACCTGACCAACCCTCCCAACAACCTAACACCGAAAAACAAACCAACAAACACCCAACACTAACCCCCACAAAAAAAAAACCGAACCCACCCAACTAGATGATGAGGCAATAGGCACAGTGGAAAAATTCACTACGCTCACATTCCCAACCACACAAACCCCTACCCCAGCCGCCAATCAACTCACACCCACAAACCCCCCCGCAAACCTCATTGTAAGTGCCACCCCACACCCCCCCCCCACCCCCCCCCCCCCCCCGCCCAGCGCCCCCCCCCACCCCACTCACCACCCACTCCCCCCCCCCCTCCCCCCCTTTCCTCCCACCCACCCCCACCACCCACCCCCCCCCCTCCCCCCCCCCCCCCCCACCCCCCCCTCCCTCCACCCCCACCCACATCACAACCTCACCACATTCATCATCATCAACATACCCACATCCCACAGATGTCCCAACCCCCATTCACACCGCACCTCTCATGCATCCCATTAACATCCTTGAGCAATGTGATCAGAAGTAAAAAGTCCCATTTTCAAATAATAATACCCCATCCAATCCAACTCAAAAACTACCCCCAATACCGAAATAATGAAAAATAAAATATCATATGTTATTGTAGCAGATGATCAAAAATCAAGACTAATATATATACCCCAGCCACGACCCGCCAGTTGGTGACAACATCAGACCTCCAGCCTCATCGGGGTTCACGACTATTATTAAAATCATTTAACGTTTTGTGAACCTTGAGGAAGAAGCTGTATATGCAACAAGAACAAACGCTGTCTAACTCCCTCTATTTGCCTGTCTATCTCTCCTTTCTTGTGTTATATCACATAGTTGTGAAAAGATGTAAAATTAAAGTACTACTACTACTACTACTGTGGGGACCAGCAACATTGTTGAGCAGACGGCAGAACTTTGCCCACACACCTGACTACCAATTTACCATAGTGGAAAGAGCTAAAGAAGAAGAAGCTTTCAGACGAGAACTTGGGATTTTCCTGTATCGTAACAAAGGCGGCAGCCCCCTCAGGCACCTTTGAGTTCATCATGAAGACATGCTGACTCAGAGAGGAACAGAAAGTGAAGTGGTGTTGACAATGGACATGATTCAAGCAGGACTGTCATGACCTTTCCAAGGGTCAGGGCAGACTAGAAAGGCGTCAGTGACACCAATACAGGGAAGAGCTTCGCAGCTGGCCAATGCAGTGTCTTTGACCATCGAGTGAGATAAGCGGGTGTAGAGTGTTCATTGTGCAGTGCTGGTCAAAGCCCGGATGTGCACAGGATCCATGTCAGAGACAACACAGGACAGAATTTGAATAAGAAATTGTATATGTTTTAGATTTGATTTTTTTTTTTTTTAGCAATGCTGTCTTAAGGAGGGATTAGTTAGTAATTGGTTGCCCCCCCCCCTCCCCCCCCCGCCCCCCCCCCGCCGCCCGCCCCCCCCCCCCCTCCCCACACTTTGGTGGACTTTTGGTAGTGTTGCATTTTTTTTCAGTGTAAAA
Source organism: Conus ventricosus (assembly GCA_018398815.1). Lineage (NCBI taxonomy): Eukaryota > Metazoa > Mollusca > Gastropoda > Neogastropoda > Conidae > Conus > Conus ventricosus. Next base: position 18,736,059 of record CM031598.1, read on the forward strand.
ACAATTGAAGAAAAAAAAAAAATAAAAATTCCGCACAATTGGTACATCAGGATTATACTGAACCTTGGTCAGTGTTAATCACTGGGTCCAGCATTTGAACCACACATCCTGCTGTTGTGGTGCCCGGCCCCTCTTCTTCCCAACCTATTAACAGCCCGGATGTTGCCCTTTTAGGCGGACGGGCTGGGCATACGCAAACATTATCTTAAATCCTTATCTTCTCCTCTCCTCCCCTAAAGTTTACTATATCTCTCTGCTTTTTTTTTTTTTTTTTTTCGTCTCTCCCTGATCAGGAAAGCACGTCCACCTCCTAGCGTGCCCCTCTTCCCTCACCCAGTTGTTTACAGTCCTGCTTTTCCTCCTGATCAGGAAGCCATATCAAGATCGTTGGGCTGAGGATGGTAGAGGCAGCATGGCAGGAGGGTTACTACACAGCGTCATAGCCTATGCACCACGGGGTCAGGAAGACTTTCACAGTACTGGGACCCCCCTCCCCCCTCCTGTGCCGACCCAGTCTGCTGCAACAAACAAACCCGCTGTCGCAGGCCACCTCTCTCCAAGATGGAGAGCAAACCCTCAAACAAGTACAATGTGTGGTGTGTGTGTGTGGTGGTGTGTGTGTGTGGTGTGTGTGGTGTGAGTGGTTTGTGTGTGAGTGTTGTGTGTGTTTTTGTAGTTGTGGTGTGTGTGTGTGAGTGTTGAGTAGGTGTGTGCGTGTGTGTGTGTGGTGTGTGTGTGTGGTGTGTGTGTGGTAAACTTTAACCGTAGGGGGAAGGCATTTCTTGCAGTTGCAAGTTCCAGCAACCAGCATGTGCAAACTTTTTTGCATTAAGTTGTTGTTGTTGTTCTTGTTGTCGTAACCCTGGCGAAAAGACTCCAGGGATCACCGAATAGCCGAAGATATCTTACTTTGAAAAACAATGGTGCAAATAGAATTTAAAAACCCCCCCACCCCCTCTGACAATATACGTTTGGTGATGTTAACAAAATCCTTGGTTGTGTGTGAAAGGGCATATTACAATGACTGTGTTGCACAGAATGTCTGGGAGCCACAAAAAAAAAAAAAAAATCCAAACTAAAGCTGAGAAACTGGCAGACACTTTCAAAGTTTATTGTCAAGTTTTCAGAACCAAAGTGGAGTAAGAATAACAACTGTGTGTGTGTTGTGTGTGGTGTGGGGTGTTGTGTGTGTGTGTGTGTGTATACATGTGTGTGTGTGTGTGTGTGTTTTGTGTTTTGTGTGTGTTATGGTGTGTGGGTGTGAGTTTGTGTGTGTGTGTGTGTGTTGTTGTTCTTCGATTTAACGTCTTTTCACTTTAAAGTGATATTAGAAAAGGAAGTAAGCGTTTACTTGTATATGTGCATGGTGGTGTAGTTTTGCATGCGTGCTTGCATGGGGTGCGTGCTTGGGTGTGGTGTGTGTGTGTGTGGGGTGTGTGGGGTGTGGTTGTGTGTGCGTGTGTGTGTGTGCGCCTGTATGTGGTTTAATATTGGGGGAAATACTATATAACCACCCAAACCTTAGAAAAAAAAGCAACATTAACAAATCAAACTGCAATAGCAAAAACAAAAATTTTAAAATAACGCAAAATCATTTAAAAAAAGAGCCGCTGGGCTTATCATTAAGTTCTGAACAAAGGTTCAAAAAATACAGGTTCTTTGGGAAAAAACATTTAGATTCATCTTTTCTGAATTTTGATAGAGCTGATTCAAAAAAAGGACAAAAGTACAAAAAAATGGTTGTTGTAAAAACTATCAACAGCCCCCGCATACACACTGGATTTTTTTTTTGTGAACTTGGTTTTGAAAGCGTTTAACCTAAGTCTGTAAAAACAGTGAAACAATTTTTTTGCGGTTGGTTTGGGTGTTTATCGACATTTTTGTGATAAAATGTATAATTTATTAATGGTTGATTTTTTTTTAAAAAATTGTGATCGAGCGTTTTAAAAAAAACCACTTTATTGAAGAATTAGGGTTGTGTACTTTGGGAACATGTAGTCTTTATATACCTTTTCAAAATTTTCAAAAGAAGCTTTTTGAATAAGAGAGTAAACCTTCTTGTAAACTCAAAAGAATGGGAATATCCTTGGATTTAAAAGATTGTTTGCACCTGCTCGAGCATACGATCTGCCCATCATTTCCAGATATTGAACAATGAGATGGGATCCAACAAAAATCAACTGCGATACCCCTTGATATGAGAACATGAATAAGTACTTTAATTTCTGTGATTATTTCAGCCCGATTTTCGGATTTGTTGATTCTAAAGCTTGGAGAACTGATTTAGAGTCTACACAAAAACAGTGCACCATAAAAATTGCATGGTGTATCAATGACATATTGAACAGCCATTAAAATTGCTATTAATTCAGCTGTGAAAATGGAGAAGTCCTTTCCAAGATAAAAAGATTTCTCAATTTTTAAAGTGGGGATGACAAAACCACAGCCTGCCTGATTGTCTAATAAAGAACCATCAGTGAAAATTTTTAGATGATTGGGATAAAAATCATTCATGTGGGATCTAGCTTCATATGCAAGTACATTGATGTTATCAAATTTGGACAACTGTGTATAGTTATAATCAAACTTAGCCTTAAAAAGCTCCCAGTTTGGGATGGGACTTATTGGAAAACGCACAGCTAATTTCTTTTGATTAGTATTTAATTTTGTCAATAGTTTAGAAGAAAATGTAAGAATAGTTTTATTAGATCGGATACGTTTTGTACGCTTAGGAAAATGAATATCGGACCTAATTTCAAGTTCCATTTGGTTTGAATTTTGAATGGTAGAGCATCTTAAAATGTATTTCGCACAGGCTAGTTTTCGCTGATCATCAAGAGGCAATACACCTGCTTCATGGTAAGATCCTATGATGGAACCATGAAAAGGAACGCCAAGGGCTATTCTGTATGCTTTACAATCTATACTCTGCAGTTTTTTCAATAGATATTTTGGGGTTACCGGTATCGGCTAATTCATGGGGCTGTTGCTGTACGAACCATTATGTGTGTGTGTGTGTGTGTGTGTGTGTGTGTGTGTGTGTGTGTGTGTGTGTGTGTGTGTGTGTGTGTGTGTGTGTGTGGCAGGTAACGCTCAGCATGCTAGAAGTGTACAACGAGCAGGTGGTCGATCTACTGAGCAAAAATGCCACCGGTCTGCGGATTCGTGAAAATCCCAGTGGGGTGTATGTGGAAAACTTGACTGTAAGTCCCTCTCTCTGTCTCTTTATCACTTCTATCGTGTGTGGTGTGTGTGTGTGTGTGTGTGTGCGTGTGTGTGTGTGTGTGTGTGTGCGTGCATGTGTGCGTGCGTGCGTGTGTGTGTGAACATGCGTGCGTGCGTGTGTGCGTGCGTGTGCATGCGTGCACGCACATGCACGCATGTGTGTGTGCATTCGTGTGTGTGCGTGCATGTGTGTGTATCTGTTTGTGCATTTGCTATTGTAAATCTTAATAGCTTTGGTGGAGGACACAGAGATAAGATAATGTTGCTTATAGCCTAGCCGACCGCAAAGGGCCACATCAGGGCTGGAGGACACAGAGAAAGAGAGGAAGGGTTGGTTGGGGATTAGAGGGAAGAAGTATTTTTTCCCCTTTCCTAAACTTATCATGACTAAATGATGGCCATGATTTGGGCATTAACTTTCTTTGAAACAACCAACCACCATGGCAAAGTGGTGAGTATCATGGACTCCCAGCTGGGAGGTCTTGGGTTCGATTCCCAACCGGCTCCTTCTAGAGCTGAGTTCGCTAACGGGCTCAAGTCGGAAGACTGGGAACACACAGTTGTATTTCATTCTCTTTAGGGATGCATGACTGAGACTGTTGCTCAAATTTCCTGACCAATACTGCAGATGTCTGTATCACTTGGGTCTGGTTGATGCCGGTACATATTATGAAAGTAGGCATAGAGTACAGCCCTGTCATGCAGTCTCAGACTGGAATGGAAATCCGTAGCATCATCTTCATCATTCTCTTCGTCATCAGTCAGCATTAAGGAAAAAGAATCACAAATTTTGTGTCCCTTCATGCCCTGCTGTCATTGTAACCTCAGTTTCGATATCCTCTCCATATCTGTGTCCTCGATTGGTTCTGTTGGGGTTACCGGTATCGGCAAATTCATGGGGGCTGTTGCTGTACGAACGTGATTGTGCCCTCTAGAGGAGAGTTCAGTCACTGTCCTCTATACAGTTATTTGAAGATGTTAAGTTAATGCAATCGTCTCCTGCAGAGAAGTAGCAGTTCAGTGTAATTTTACAGATACTGAGCACCATAATTAATGCCAGAGCTGGAGATTTTACTCCATGGAATTATCATTTTAAAGTGATTGTTTGTGACATGCAAACACCATTATCTCTCATGCCAGGTGACTGGCTTAGTCAGAAGGCATTGGCCAATCAGAGTGGAGCACACGGGTTATCTATTTCCATCCACTCACTCGTTGTACCCTACACCTGGCGTATGTGTGTGTGTGTGTGTGTGTGTGTGTATGTGTGTGTGTGTGTGTGCTCAGCTTAAGCATGTAGAAATATTGTGTGTGTGTGTTTGGAAGATTGCCTTTTGTTGTTTATCATATTGGTTGCTTCTCTTGATTTATTTACTCTTTATTGTAAGCGCTTAGGGCTTTTAAAGATTAGGCGCAAGAAATGCACATTATTTATTATTAATAAATTTGAGTTTTCCTCTTCCTTCATCATAGAGTAATTTATAGAATTTAAAACTAATTGATTGACGGACAAGCAGTTTTCGATGGAGGCATATAACAATTGCTCCCTGATGGGTCGGAACAAAAAAAAATCCACTGTCCTGCATGCATTGCATTGGAGTAATCTCCACTGAAAATGACTGTAATCACCAGACAGCAGTGCAGTGTCTCCTCTAGTGGGTTACCTCATGATGATATTGTTCTCTGTTCACTGCAGTGCCAGTGCTGTGACATAGACAAACCTGGGGGTGAATGGGGTGTCTGGAATGAGGACTGTGGGTGTCATGACATGGACATACCTGGGGTGAATGGGGTGTCTGGAATGAGGACTGTGGGTGTCATGACATGGACATACCTGGGGTGAATGGGGTGTCTGGAATGAGGACTCTGGTGTCATGACATGGACATACCTGGGGGTGAATGGGGTGTCTGGAATGAGGACTGTGGGTGTCCTGACATGGACATACCTGGGGTGAATGGTGTGTCTGGAATGAGGACTCTGGGTGTCCATGACATGGACATACCTGGGGGTGAATGGGTGTCTGGAATGAGGACTCTGGGTGTCATGACATGGACAACCTGGGGGTGAATGGGGGTGTCTGGAATGAGACTCTGGGTGTCATGACATGGCAAAGTCAGCTTGCACAGTTTCACCTGTTTCAACTTTTTTAGAAAGTTGTGAATCATCTATTCTGAAGAATCTTTTGCAAAAATTAATTGCTGGCATAAAAACAAAGGTTTTCAACTATTCACTTTTACTGTAGTGAAATTTATATCATAGAAAATGTAGTGTAAGTGGTCTTCAATTGTTGAAAGTATATTGTAAGTGCCAGAATATGCCAGTTCAGAGTTCATCGATTAAGGGGGAAAAAATGAACTGTTCAGATGGTGGTGCCCACAGGGAGGCTGCCCCCTTTGTCCTGTTAAGGGAGTCTCAGCAGCCTGCCTGAAACATTCCAGACTTTTTGGTGTTGTGGCCTGAAGTGGAGGTATTGGTGTGATCAGGTCATGACGGTGAAGAGGCGCCGGTCAGACAGAGGAAGTGATGATGCAAGGGTTACAGAACAGGATGAACGGCTGCCACCAAAATGAACTCTGCCAGCAGTCGCCTCCCACCTGATTGTCTCCATACGACTCACACAGGTAAGTGTGAGGCCACGAACACAGTCGGTGTTCTGCGGGGCTGGTTCCTTTGACTTTGTACATGGTGCGGTTCATTGTGCTTGGTGTTGTTCTTAGTATTTGTTACTGTTCGCTGCACATGGTACGGTTCACTGTGTAAAGTACTGTTCATATGGCATTGTTCACTGTACATGGGACTGTTCACTGTGTATGGTACTGTTCATATGGCATTGTTCACTGTACATGGGACTGTTCACTGTGTATGGTACTGTTCATATGGCATTGTCACTGTACATGGGACTGTTCACTGTGTAATGGTACTGTTCATATGGCATTGTTCATTGTACATGGGGCTGTTCACTGTGTATAGTACTGTTCATATGGCATTGTTCACTGTACTGGGGCTGTTCACTGTGTATGGTACTGTTCATATGGCATTGTTCACTGTACATGGACTGTTCACTGTGTATGTACTGTTCATATGGCATGTTCACTGTACATGGGACTGTTCACTGTGTATAGTACTGTTCATGTGCATTGTTCACTGTGTATGGTACTGTTCATATGGCATTGTTAACTGTGCATGGGACTGTTCATTGTACATGGGACTGTTCACTGTGTATGGTACTGTTCATATGGCATTGTTCACGATACATGACTGTTCACTGTGTATGGTACTGTTCATATGGCATTGTTCACTATACATGGGACTGTTCACTGTGTATGGTACTGTTCATAGGGCATTGTTCACTATACTTTGGACTGTTCACTGTGCATGGTACTGTTCATATGGCATTGTTCACTATACATGGACTGTTCACTGTGTATGGTACTGTTCATATGGCATTGTTCACTGTACATGGTACTGTTCACAGTGTATGGTACTGTTCATGTGGCATTGTTCACTGTACATGGGACTGTTCACTGTACATGGGACTGTTCACTGTACATGGGACTGTTCACTGTGTATGGTACTGTTCATATGGCATTGTTCACTATACATGATACTGTTCACTGTGTATGGTACTGTTCATATGGCATTGTTCACTATACATGATACTGTTAACTGTGTATGTACTGTTCATATGGCATTGTTCACTGTACAGGGGACTGTTCACTGTGTATGGTACTGTTTATATGGCATTGTTCACTATACATGGGACTGTTCACTGTGCATGGTACTGTTCATATGGCATTGTTCACTATACATGGGACTGTTCACTGTGTATGGTACTGTTCATATGGCATTGTTCACTGTACATGGGACTGTTTGCTGTACTCACATGTGCATGGCATTGTTCACTGTACACAGTGCTGTTCATTGTACATATTGGCTGCACATGGTGCTGTTGCCTTTTTTCTTTGGACCTGTTTTTTGTTTTGTCCTATAGTTTTGGTGTAGAGATTAAAAAGTCAGCAAATGTGTGATAGATTTATCGTATTAGCAGCACCAGTAGCCATAGCAGCAGCAACTGTAGTAGTAGTAGTAGTAGTAGTAGCATTAGTAGTAGTAGTAGCAGCAACAGCAGAAGTAAGGGGTACTTTTTATCATTCAATCAATTAAGCAATTTTGCAGCTTTTTAGATGTCTTCTTCATTATTTCCAATTAAGTGAACTCGGTTGAGCATGTGCAAGATGTTTTTGATCAAATATTATATTTGCAAAAGTGACTGGTGAAATTTGGGATGATTGTCAAGATGAAATATTTGGTGCATCTTTACTTAACGCGAAGAGTATTTCCCCATCTATGCAGTCCTGTTTGTATGATGTTGATGCCACTGGGGGGATTTTCAATCATCTGTGCAGTCCTGTTTGTATGATGTTGGTGCTACTGGGAGGATTTTCAATCATATTTTTTTTGTTTTGGATTAAAGACTTGTTCATGTATATATCATGTAAACCATGGAAAATGCTATCCACTTTTTTGTCACCCTTAACTTAACCAGAAGTCATGTGGTGCCTCACACTCAAAAACAGTTCACGGGTTCCTTCAGTTCGTTGTGTGCCAAGGACTGGGTCTCTGCAGGTGTTTTCCCTGGACTATCCTGCAATGTTGTCAGTCTTTTTTCTGTCTTCCCCTTGTTACCAGTTCCCCTGGAGGGTTGTTATAGCAGGCACGTTAGGTCTTTGTACGTGATCGTCATATCAATGTGGCTTCCTCTTCGTGACTTGTGTCCCTAGATCTTCATCAGATCCTATGTGCTGCCTGCTGCTGCTTGATTGTCAGTAGATGTTCATCTGTACAGTGTGCCAGCTGATGGTTTGAAGCACTTGTTCAGTGGTGATGTGATCAGTGGTCTGATGTCTGGTATCTTTGGGTAACCTCGTTTCCCATGCCGTGGATTCTTCTTTCCAGATCCGCTCTGAGGGTCCTTTTTTTGGATGGATGCCTGAAGATTGAAATACATCGGTGCATGCAGAGTCTGATCGTGTGCTTCATGAGATATTCTTGTCCTGCTATAGAGGTTTTAGTTTGGGCAGCGTTGATATTGTCTTTGCTGCCCTTGGGAGGATTTCTGGTTTGGATCTCTCATAGCTTATAATGGATCCCAGGTAAGTGAGCCATTGAACGGTTTCTAGTTACTGTCCATGGACAGTTACATTGGTATTGATGCTGGTGTTACGACTGGCCATCAGCCTGGTCATCATGGTGCTGGTGTCCATTCCATGCCTTGTCGATGTTTCTTTCAGGCGTTCAACAAATGAGGCGAGTTCTTGCCCCTTGCCAGGCTATCAATGTCATCTGCAGATCAAAGGTTGATGGTGGCTCTTCATGCAGTGGTGACTGTGCGGATCAAAGGTTGATGGTGGTTCTTCATGCAGTGGTGACTGCTGATCAAAGGTTCATGGTGGCTCTTCATGCAGTGGTGACTGTGCTGATCAAAGGTTGATGGTGGCTCTTCATGCAGTGGTGACTGCTGATCAAAGGTTGATGGTGGCTCTTCATACAGTGGTGACTGTGCGGATCAAAGGTTCATGGTGGCTCTTCATGCAGTGGTGACTGCTGATCAAAGGTTGATGGTGGCTCTTCATGCAGTGGTGACTGCTGATCAAAGGTTGATGGTGGCTCTTCATGCAGTGGTGACTGCTGATCAAAGGTTCATGGTGGCTGTTCAAGCAGTGGTGACTGTGCAGATCAAAGGTTGATGGTGGCTCTTCATGCAGTGGTGACTGCTGATCAAAGGTTGATGGTGGCTCTTCATGCAGTGGTAACTGTGCTGATCAAAGGTTGATGGTGGCTCTTCATGCAGTGGTGACTGCTGATCAAGGTTCATGGTGGCTCTTCATGCAGTGGTGACTGTGCTGATCAAAGGTTCATGGTGGCTCTTTATGCAGTGGTGACTGTGCTGATCAAAGGTTGATGGTGGCTCTTCATGCAGTGGTGACTGTGCTGATGAAAGGTTGATGGTGGCTCTTCATGCAGTGGTAACTGTGCTGATCAAAGGTTCATGGTGGCTCTTCATGCAGTGGTGACTGCTGATCAAAGGTTCATGGTGGCTCTTCATGCAGTGGTGACTGTGCTGATCAAAGGTTGATGGTGGCTCTTCATGCAGTGGTGACTGTGCTGATCAAAGGTTCATGGTGGCTCTTCATGCACTGGTGACTGTGCTGATCAAAGGTTGACGGTGGCTGTTCATGCAGTGGTGACTGTGCAGATCAAAGGTTCATGGTGGCTCTTCATGCAGTGGTAACTGTGCTGATCAAAGGTTCATGGTGGCTCTTCATGCAGTGGTGACTGCTGATCAAAGGTTGATGGTGGCTCTTCATGCAGTGGTGACTGCTAATCAAAGGTTGATGGTGGCTCTTCATGCAGTGGTGACTGTGCTGATCAAAGGTTCATGGTGGCTGTTCATGCAGTGGTGACTGCTCGGACATGATTTTCAAATGCATCAGTCATGATGCATTCCAGGAATATGCTGAGAAGTGTGGGTGACAGGAGGCAGCCCTGACGAACTCCAAACGGCGTATGATACCACTGTCCGGCAGAACCCTGTATGAGCAGCGTGCTGGCTGCTTTGGACCAAGGTTGCTGAATGGTGTTGGTTAGCTGTTGGCAGATGTTCAGTTTCTTCATCATGGCTCTGTCTGCCCTGATTGTTCAGTCCAGGACCTCCACTGGCTGTTCTTTTCAAGGAATCACTGACCAATACAGCAGCGTTCTGACATTAGCATCTGAGTCATTTCATTTATGTTTCAGCCACATATTCTTTGTTACCATTAGAGCCATGTAATTCAGGTGCCTTGCTTGACTCACACATCCTGTTTTCAGCTTTCCTCATGTGAGAGGTGCTGGGTGCAGGGTTGTCTGTGATTGGCTGTGTCAAGAAATAAAGAACGTCTCCCGGGATTTTATTCTGACTGGGAAAAACACCTAAAGTGATCTGTGGTTTTGTGCAGCAAACTTTAGTCTGCTATGGTTATGAGCATCGCAGAATTCCAAATGGTTGATTAAAATGACTACTTTTTTTTTTCTTTTTTTTTTTACATTTAAAAGGCGGACTGTTGTATGAAACATATTTTCAAAGAGATTTTTTTTGCTGTACTGTTCAAACAATGTGCATATTCTTTGTGATTTTATCACCATAAGTGCTGTGTGTGTGTGTGTGTGTGTGTGTATGTGTGTGTGTGTGTGTGTGTTGTGTGTGTGTGTGTGTGTGTGTGTGTGTGTGTGTGTGTGTATGCATGCGTATGTGTGTGTGTGTGTGTGTGTGTATTTGTGTGTGTGCATGTGTTCATTTGTTTAAGTGTGTGCGTGTGTGTATGTGTTTCTTTCTAAATTGTCTTTGTACTGACAGCTTAATGCTGTCAAAAAAGTATTAATGAAATATGTTTGAAGATGTGTATACTGAAGCATAAGAATAAAAAAAAAAAATGATGTGAGTTGATATGAATGTTAAGGCCACAGTTGATATGCAAACTATTTTATTACAAAAACTGAACGGAAGAAATGAAAACAAAAAGAATCTTCTTCCATAAGACATGATCAGTGCTTTTCCAGATTAAGAAGAAAGGTGTTTACAATGGACAGAAAAGTCCATTTTATCTGTTGATGATTTGATTGGCTGAATGAATTCCATTTTAGATATGGAGACATAGGATGACATGCTTGAGAGTCTTCTCATTCTGACCTGGATCTGATGTCTGTGCCCAATTGTCCTATTTCAGGTGATCTTCTTTTACGGGATGCTTTTTGTGTATGTGCAGAACTTCAGTTACATTTTGACATATTGAAATAGCGACTGTATATATCTGACCATTGTAGTAGTTGATAAAAGTTGTTTTTGCATGCAATCGGAGTATTCATTGATGATTATTTCATTGGTTTTCTTGTTTTTGTTTTTTCTTTTAGTTTTGAGTGATGTGTGAAGGCTTGCCCTCCTCCATACTGGCGCTACCCATGTTTCAGTTTATGACGGAGAGTGACGGTACTCGCCTCAGCCGAAATAGTCTCATCCGTTTCGTTGATCTGGCTGGCAGCGAACGCTCTTCCAAAACTGGTGCAACTGGCTCGACACTGAGAGAGGGGACGATGATCAATAAAAGTCTGTCCAGTATTTATGCTGTCATGAGGTGAGGAATGAACAAAAGTTTGCTTCCTTTTATCCCAGTTAAGGAGTATGGAGGATAACATTGACCACAAATCATCGTCACCATGTGTAATCCAATCTGAACTTGAAAGAAAATGAGAGAACAGGTACACAAATTCACCAAGAACAATGTGATCTTTCATGACTGTAAAGTTGGTGTCTATTACCCTAAAAGATGTTGTTGAGGCAACCAAGATTTAACGGTACACATGAAAATAGTTGAATTCGATTTAAAGACGAGGGTTAAACTCCTACAGCCTGATGGCCACCGTGGCAGTGAACTGTCAGATTCACTGTGTTTGGGGCACGACGTGATGGATGTTGGACACTAATGGCAATGAACTGTCAGATTCACTGTGTTTGGGGCACGACGTGATGGAAGTTGGACACTAATGGCAATGAACTGTCAGAGTCACTGTGTTTGGGGCACGACGTGATGGAAGTTGGACACTAATGGCAGTGAACTGTCAGAGTCACTGTGTTTGGGGCACGACGTGATGGAAGTTGGACACTAATGGCAGTGAACTGTCAGTCACTGTGTTTGGGGCACGACGTGATGGACGTTGGACACTAATGGCAGTGAAGTGTCAGAGAGTCACTGTGTTTGGGGCACGACGTGATGGACGTTGGACACTAATGGCAGTGAAGTGTCAGAGAGTCACTGTGTTTGGGCACGACGTGATGGAAGTTGGACACTAATGGCAGTGAAGTGTCAGAGAGTCACTGTGTTTGGGGCACGACGTGATGGAAGTTGGACACTAATGGCAGTGAACTGTCAGTCACTGTGTTTGGGGCACGACGTGATGGAAGTTGGACTATAATGGCAGTGAACTGTCAGTCACTGTGTTTGGGGCACGACGTGATGGATGTTGGACACTAATGGCAATGAACTGTCAGATTCACTGTGTTTGGGGCATGACGTGATGGAAGTTGAACACTAATGGCAATGAACTGTCAGAGAGTCACTGTGTTTGGGGCATGACGTGATGGAAGTTGGACACTAATGGCAATGAACTGTCAGAGTCACTCTGTTTGGGGCATGACGTGATGGACGTTGGACACTAATGGCAATGAACTGTCATGAGTCACTGTGTTTGGGGCACGACGTGATGGAAGTTGGACACTAATGGCAGTGAACTGTCGTCACTGTGTTTGGGGCACGACGTGATGGAAGTTGGACACTAATGGCAGTGAACTGTCAGTCACTGTGTTTGGGGCACGACGTGATGGACGTTGGACACTAATGGCAGTGAAGTGTCAGAGAGTCACTGTGTTTGGGGCACGATGTGATGGAAGTTGGACACTAATGGCAGTGAACTGTCAGTCACTGTGTTTGGGGCACGACGTGATTGTCAACCTCGGTGTAATGTTCAGTGGAGGAAGGACTAGCGCACAGCCCAAACACACTCACAGCTTGCTTACAATCTCATTCATATATCATGCATTCGTCACATCAAACCACTAGTAAAGTCTATAACTTTACTATACATGATCATGGAAAGAAACATCAATGCATATGGAATCAAACAAAATAAAACATTCTCTCTTTCCTGAACTTCACAAAATCATTTATCTAAAACATCATTAACTAACCCGGGTATAAATAGATTTCTACTTTACCTGGCCAGGTGATCTTAACTATTCACGAATCACTGTCTTTTCTTTTCTTTTCTTTTTCTTTTCACTGTCACTTTCACAACACGACACAACTGCTGGCACTGGTTTTGGTCTGATGGCGCCTGGTCAGGTGAGACTGTTGGCGTTGGTCTGTGGTTCTGCTTGGCGAAGTGACGCTGCCAGGTATGAGGTCGAACCCCCGGTTAGGGTAGAACAGTGACTATCAACATCGATCTGTTCTCCTTTCTTTCTTCCTGCATTAACGCATTGCACTCTCTCTCTCTCTCTCTCTCTCTTCTAGTCTGCTCTTATCAAATGGACATGGTTGCTTTTCTTTTCTTTTTCTTTTCTTTCTTTTCTTCTTCATAAATTAGCAACTCTTTCTCTCTCTCCACATCTCTCCTCAGTCCTTCCTCTGCAGACTATCTCATGCTAATCTCTCAACTTGGTTCTCTTCTCTCCTCCCCTCATCTCTCTGCTTTTCTCTCAAACAGACCTAGAACCTCTCCCTCTCTCTGTCTCTCTGTTCGTTCTTCCCCTCGTTCTCTCCTCTCTTCATCTCTCTGCCTTTTCCCTCGTGCAGAGACTACACCTAAAACCTCCTCATCTCTCTGTCTCTGTTCGTTCTCATCTCCCTGCCTTCCTGTAGGCGAGAGCCTACTCTCCCGAACTCCTCCCTCTCTCTCTCTCTGTCTGTTCGTCTTCCTTTCCCCCCCCTCACTCACACATATTCCTTTATGCTCTAACCCCGTGTCCAAGGGCCAGTACCATTGGTCAGTATTTTTACCCTTGATCCCCGAAGTTGTCTCCCTCTAATTCCATTGGACGTTCAAATCATGACAGTCCCGTCTACACGCCTTACTCTCTGTGGTGGTCAATTGGTCATTTAATTGATTAGCTAGATTTCACCCCACCACACACTACCTTCCCCCCTTCCCTACTTCACTGGCGCGGTGTGGCTTAAGTGGTGGACACTGGTCAATCTAAATTGGCCAGCTGAGTCTGGGTAGGCACCACGACGTCCGAGTAACAATGACGTTGGTTCCACAAAGTGGCTAGATGAGCTTGAGCTCGGCTCTGCGACTCGTCTCGCTAGACATCGAGGCGTCGGTCAAAGCTGCTTAGCCCGTATAGCCGGACAGACCGTCTTCCTGAAGCCTCTCCGCTAAGCTTAATTGGCCGGACCCGACCCATGGGCCCGTCTTTCTGACGCCTAGAATGTTTGAGTTTGGACTTAGGTCCGAACAAATTGACTGGCGACTCCCAAGTTAGGTTGTTCCCCCCAAGTTAGGTTGTTTCCCCCAAGTTAGGTTGTTTCATTTTTTTTGTCCGTGACAATTTCCCCCTTGCAAAAGACCATGCTCCGCATTGTCTCAAAACAACGGTACAAAAAAAAGACAACAACCGAATTTGCTGACACACAGCTACACGCGCAAAGTTTGGAAAATACTTTACAACCAACGGTTTATAAATTATAAAATATACAATTAGTGAATACCACTCCAATGAGTTATCATTGACGTGCGCTCTTGCGTTATTTCAACTCATTTTATAACGACCTCTGGGGCGCACTTATGCGATTCCCCCTACCTGCGGATTTGCCATATCTTCTCTTCACAATTCTTATGAAAAGCACAATATAATATGATCACGATCCATGACACTTCACTGAGGAATCTCCATCCTCACTTATTGCAAATAATGCATCACTACACAAGCGACTTTTATGCTCCAAGCATAACTACATCCACATGAACAAGTCTCACAAAGAAAATATGAACCATAGCCAACTGGGAATGAACCCATATCCAATCAACATAACTGGAATCAACACATATTATCAACAAAGCACCCTGGATATGACTGACTTCCTCTGAGTTGCAGCTTGCTAGACTACACGACTTAAATAGTCAGCTCCGACATTCTGTCGACCGGGAATGTACTGCACTCGGTACCTGTAGGGCTGCAATGCCATTGCCCAACGCAGAACTCTGCTGTTTTTCAACTGCGCCTCTTGCAGGAATTTGAGTGGTTGGTGATCTGTCTCGATCACGAACTCTTTCCCATACAAGTATTTGTGGAACTTCTGCACGGCCCACACGACAGCTAAACACTCCTTCCACCGTTGCGTACCCTTCTTCACACTTTGTCAACTTCCTGCTAGCGTATCTCACAGGAAACTCGACTCTTCATGCTCCTGCAACAATACTGCACCTATCCCACCACCTGATGCATCTGTCCGCAACAAAAATGGTTTGGACATATCTGGTAGCTTCAAGATGGGACGGGAACCTAGTCTTTCCAAACCGTCTGCAGTGCTTGCTCTGCAGCGTCTGACCACTCGACCACTGCCGGTTTCCCTGCCTTGACCAAATCACTGAGAGGACTCGTGATTGCTGCGAAATTTGGAACAAACTCCCTATAGAACCCAATAAAACCTAGCAGACTCCTGACTTCTGTTTTGGTCTTTGGTCTCTCTGAATTCATCATCTTCTCCACCTTTCTCTTTCCGGCTGCTTTGTGTCGCCCCCGACAACAAAACCTAGGAACTCCTACTGTCTAGCCCTTCATACAGTGATACATCCCTGTATGACTCTTCTGGAACTTAGGCAACAAAATCTCCCCTTCTTCTGCTGGGTCTCCTTCACCTCATCAATGGATTGCTGCTGCGCCTATAAAAATCATCAAAGACTCGGTCAGCCGTTTTACCGGTGCCGAGATGAGCTCGCCATGAGCGACTCGTGACCCACTGACATGACAGTGTCACGATAACATGCTGGTACCTCTAACTGAGTGGTCACTTACCTGTCTTCCCTTGGTGAACACTCGGTACAACAGCCCGCCTTTCACAAGAAATTCTGTCTCACCTCCTCTAACCTCCTGTTCTCTCCACCTCTTGCCAACTCCCAAGACTTCACGAGCGAAGGGTCTTGTTCCTGCGCTGCCCTAAACTCATCAGGCGACACATCTATGCCCGACTTCCTTCCTGGAACAACTAACGGTTTAACAACCTTTTCCTCCTTCTTGCTCCGTGTCTGAACTGCTGCCCCTGTAGCAGTCAACAAACTCAGGATCCCCTGGATCCTTGCCCCTGGAATATTTCCAATGATCAAATCATGAAGGGGTTTCTCCATCACCAACGCAGACAACTCGCCTGAGAAGTAAGGGTACGTACTTCTATCTTAGCAACTGGAAACTCCCTCACAGTGCCATCGATTAGAGTACAGGTCTGGATTTTGCCCTGTCAAATCCCCTTTCTCGACCAGCGTTGTTCGTACTACCCCGCATGAACAACCAGTGTCTCGTAACACTTTCACCCTCTGCTGGCCGATCCACCCTTCTTCCACTGGTAACGAACCACTCAGCCTAGTGCCCTCCATCCTGACACTGACTGCTGTCCAGTGCTAGCCATAGGCTGCACTCCACCCTCTTCAGACTGAATCCCTTTTGGTTCCACTGCAGGTCGTTTCCCTTGACGACCCTTATCCCCCTCTTGCAAGGCTGCTGCCTTCTGGAACCTCATGCGACAATCCCTAGCCAATGTCCCTTCCTGTGACAAATGAAACACCTAATGTCCCTTTGCCCTTCTTCTGCCCCACCACTGGGTTTGCAGACTTTGCAGAAAACTCCCCTAGTCTCCTTGCACTCTTCTCACCTGTGCCTAGCACCTGTTTCTCCTGCACCTTAGTGCCCAAACGTGCCTCTCTATACACCTCTGCGAACTTCAACAACTCTCCTGCTGTCTCTGGCTGTCTCTCTTTCAAATGTATGGTTAACTCAGGGCCGCAACCTGACAAAATCTGTTCTTTCATAACTAGCTCTTTCAATTCAGCGAACTCCTTCTTCGTACCACTCAACTCTAACCATTTCTCAAAATAGTGATCTAAACGTGCACCAAACTGAGTGTACGTTTCCCCTGCTTGCAATCTAGCTGAACGAAATTTCTTCCTGAACCCTTCCTCTGTGAGGTCAAATCCTTCATTAAAGACTCCTTCACAGCACCAAAATCGGACTGTTGTTCTGCTGGTAACGCAGTGAAAATCTGCAATGCCTTACCCGTCAATAGCGCCGACAAAATGACTGCCCACTCTTCTGGAGGCCAACCTGACTGGTTGAAAACGTTTCGAAACGACTGATGTATGCATCAATCGAATCGGTCCCTTCCGAGAATTTTGGCAACTTGGGTCGGGGGGCATAGCTGCGCACAGAGTCACTGGAAACTGAACTACCATCCTCGGTGGTCTCCCTTTGTATTCTCACTTTCTCTAATTTAATTGAACCTTTAGTCTTCTGTTTCCTGCGTTTCCCTAGCTTTAATCCTTTCTGTTTCCTGCTTCATTCTTTCTGTCTCCTGCGCTTCCCTTAGTCTTTCTGTTTCCTGCGTCTCCCTAGCCTGATTATCATTAGCCCGAATCCTTAATCTTTCTGTTTCCTGCGCCTCTACTGCGATACGGCGTCTTTCCGCACGTTCATCTCTTTCCATCTTTTGTTGGTTTTCAACGAATGCACGCAATCATCTCCTGAGTAACCTAGATCACGAGCGACGCTCACGAGTTGTTCAATAGGGGTGTTCTTTTCTTCCGCCATTGTATCTCTTTCTTTCTTTTTTTTTTTTTTGAACAAGATTTTATTACTACGACAGCCAAACTGGTGGTTACCGACACGAGTGACGTAATAGCACAATCCTATGAATGATAATATTAGCTTGGGACAACGTAGTTTGTTTTTATAAGACGCCCAGCGCCTGACCCAACTATGAGAGCGAATTATAGGCAATCTGTGCGAAATGAGTACTCTGGGGCTGAAATGCCAAGCCTAGTATTAACTATCTTGGAAGCAATGCCAAGCCTAGTATTTAACTATCTTGGGAACATAAAAGTAAGACAACCCTTGTCTTAGGATTACAACACTTGAATCCACCCAGCTTCCTCTCTGAGAAGTTGAACAATTATAATAAATGGGCCAGAATATCCTGGCAAGCTCGCCAATAAATTGTCAACCTCGGTGTAATGTCAGTGGAGGAAGGACTAGCGCACAGCCCAAACACACTCACAGCTTGCTTACAATCTCATTCATATATCATGCATTCGTCACATCAACCACTAGTAAAGTCTATAACTTTACTATACATGATCATGGAAAGAACATCAATGCATATGGAATCAAACAAAATAAAACATTCTCTCTTTCCTGAACTTCACAAAATCATTTATCTAAAACATCATTAACTAACCCGGGTATAAATAGATTTCTACTTTACCTGGCCAGGTGATCTTAACTATTCACGAATCACTGTCTTTTCTTTTCTTTTCTTTTTCTTTTCACTGTCACTTTCACAACACGACACAACTGCTGGCACTGGTTTTGGTCTGATGGCGCCTGGTCAGGTGAGACTGTTGGCGTTGGTCTGTGGTTCTGCTTGGCGAAGTGACGCTGCCAGGTATGAGGTCGAACCCCCGGTTAGGGTAGAACAGTGACTATCAACATCGATCTGTTCTCCTTTCTTTCTTCCTGCATTAACGCATTGCACTCTCTCTCTCTCTCTCTCTCTCTTCTAGTCTGCTCTTATCAAATGGACATGGTTGCTTTTCTTTTCTTTTTTCTTTTCTTTCTTTTCTTCTTCATAAATTAGCAACTCTTTCTCTCTCTCCACATCTCTCCTCAGTCCTTCCTCTGCAGACTATCTCATGCTAATCTCTCAACTTGGTTCTCTTCTCCTCCCCTCATCTCTCTGCTTTTCTCTCAAACAGACCTAGAACCTCTCCCTCTCTCTGTCTCTCTGTTCGTTCTTCCCTCGTTCTCTCCTCTCTTCATCTCTCTGCCTTTCCCTCGTGCAGAGACTACACCTAAAACCTCCTCATCTCTCTGTCTCTGTTCGTTCTCATCTCCCTCTTCTGAGGCGAGAGCCACTCTCCGAACCTCCTCTCTCTCTCTCTCTGTTGTTTCCTTTCCCCCCCCCCACTACACATATTCTTTATGTCTAACCCCGTGTCAAGGGCATACCATTGGTCAATTTTTACCTGATCCCGAAGTTGCTCCCTCTAATTCATTGAGTCAATCATGACAGTCCTCTACACGCTTACTCTGTGGTGGTCAATGGTCATTTAATTGATATAGATTTACCCCCACACACTACTTCCCCCCTCTACTTCCTGGCGGGGTGTCTTAAATGGGGGAACTGGTCAATTAATTTGGGATGAGTCTGGGTAGGCACCCGCGTCCGGGTAAAAAATGAGTTGGGTTCCACAAGTGGCTAATGAGCTTGAGTCGGCTTGCGACTCGTCTCGCAGAAGAGGGTCGGTCAAAGTGCTTTGCCCCTATGCCGGGCGACCCTCTTCCTGAAGCCCCCGCTAAGCTTAATTGGCCGGACCGACCCATGGGCCCGTCTTTTTTTACGCCCGATGTTTTGGTTTTGGGCTTAGGTCCGAACAAATTGATGGCGACCCCCAAATAGTTGTTTCCCCCCAAGTTTGGTTGTTTCCCCCCAATTAGGTTTTTTTTTTTTTTTTGTCCCTGACAGTGATGGAAGTTGGCCCTAATGGCGTGAACTGTCAGTCCTGTGTTTTGGGGGGACGACTGGGTTTTTGGACATAATGGCAATGAACTGTCGGAGTCACTGTGTTTGGGGACGACGTGATGGATTTTTACATAATGGAATGAAATGCAGAGAGTCCTGTGTTTGGGGCGACCCTGATGGAAAATTGGGATATAATGGCAATAAACTGTCAGGAGTCACTGTGTTTGGGGCAGACGTGATGGATGTTGGACCTAATGGCAGTAAACTGTCAGTCCGAGTGATGGAAGTTGGCCCATCTAATGGCAGTGAGTGTCAGAGATTCACTGGTTTGCGGCACGACGAGAAAGTTGGATACTAATGGCAGTGAAGTGTGAGAGTCACTGGTTTGGGGCATGACGTGATGGACGTTGGACACTAATGCAGTGAAGTGTCAGAGAGTCACTGTGTTTTGGGGCCCGACTTTAGGAAGTTGGCACTAAAGGCAGTGACTGTCAGAGGTCACTGTGTTTGGGGCACGACGTGATGGACTTTGGGACACTAATGGCAGTGAAACTGTCAGAGAGTCACTGTGTTTGGGGCCGACGTAAAGGGAAAGTTGGACACTAATGGCAGTGAACTGTCAGAGATTTCACTGTGTTTGGGGCATGACGTGATGGAAGTTGGACACCTAATGGCAGTGAAGTGTCGAGAGTCACTGTGTTTGGGGGCACGACGTGATGGACGTTGGACACTAATGGCAGTGAAGTGTCAGAGAGTCACTGTGTTTGGGGCACGACGTGATGGAAGTTGGACACTAATGGCAGTGAAGTGTCAGAGAGTCACTGTGTTTGGGGCATGACGTGATGGACGTTGGACACTAATGGCAGTGGAAGTGTCAGGGAGTCACTGGTTTTGGGGCACGACGTGATGGAAGTTGGACATAATCAGTAATGGCAGTGAAATGTCAGAGAGTCACTGTTTTTGGGGGCAGGGCGTGATGGACTTTTGGACACTAAGGGCAGTGAAGTGTCAGAGAGTCCACTGTGTTTGGGCACGACGTGATGGACGTTGGACACTAATGGCAGTGAAAGTGTCAGAGAGTCACTGTTTGGGGCACGACGTGAGGACGTTGGACACTAATGCAGTGAAGTGTCAGAGAGTCACTGTGTTTGGGGCCGACGTGATGGACGTTGACACTAATGGCAGTGAAGTGTCAAGAGTCACTGTTTTGGGGCAGGGATGATGGACGTTGGACACTAATGGCAGTGAAGTGTCAGAGAGTCACTTGTTTTGGGGCACGACGTGATGGCGTTGGACACGAATGGCAGTAAAGTGTCAGAGAGTCACTGTGTTTGGGGCACGACGTGATGGACGTTGGACACTAATGGCGTAAAAGTGTCAGAGAGTCACTGTGTTTGGGGCACGACGTGATTGGACGTTGGACACTAAATGGCAGTGAAGTGTCAGGAGTCACTGTGTTTGGGACATGACGTGATGGACGTTGGACACTAAGGCAGTGAAGTGTCAGAGAGTCACTTTTGTTTGGGGCACGACGTGATGGACGTTGGACCTAATGGCAGTGAAGTGTCAGAGAGTCCTGTGTTTGGGGCACGACGTGATGGACGTTGGACACTAATGGCAGTAGAAGTGTCGGGAGAGCCCACGGGTGTTTGGGGCACGACGTGATAAAAGTTGGACACTAATGGCAGTGAAGTGTCAGAGAGTCACTGTGTTTGGGCACGACGTGATGGACGTTGGGACACTAATGGCAGTGAAGTGTCAGAGAGTCACTGTGTTTGGGGAAACGACGTGATGGACGTTGGACACAAAATGGCATTTGAAGTGTCAGAGAGTCACTGTGTTTGGGGCAACGACGTGATGGACGTTGGACACTAATGGCAGGGGAGTGTCAGAGAGTCACTGTGTTTGGGGCACGACGTGATGGACGTTGGACACTAATGGCAGTAAATTGTCAGAGAGCCCACTGTTTTGGGGCACGACGTGATGGAAGTTGGACACTAATGGCAGTGAAGTGTCAGAGAGTCACTGTGTTGGGGCACGACGTGATGGAAGTTGGACACAAATTTGGCAGTGAGTGTCGGGGAGTCACTGGTTTGGGGCATGACGTGATGGACGTTGGACACTAATGGCAGTGAAGTGTCAGAGAGTCACTGTGTTTGGGGCAGACGTGATGGACGTTGGACACTAATTGGCAGGTGAACTGTCAGAGAGTCACTGTGTTTGGGGGCCGACGTGATGGACGTTGGACACTAATGGCAGTGAAGTGTCAGAGAGTACTGTGTTTGGGGCACGCGTGATGGACGTTGGACACTAATGGCAGTGAACTGTCGAGAGTCACTGTGTTTGGGGCACGACGTGTTTGGACGTTGGACACTAATGGCAGTGAACTGTCAGAGAGTCACTGTGGTTTTGGGGCATGACGTGATGGACGTTGGACACTAATCTCTTTTCTTCCGTGACCCTGACCTTCCCTAGCCAGACTTGGACACCCTTTTCTTCTGGGTGGACAGAGAAGGGTTTTCCCAAGGGTTTGTAAAAAAAACAAAACCCACATGAACTCGTGATCATCAGGTCCACAGTTGAATGCTCTACTGTTCAACATAGGGTTCCTTGGCAGTTAAAATACCTCCCTCCCCTGAACTCGGTTCCTGACACAGTAGTTTTTTTGGCGTTATTTGAAGAGCTCCTGTAACGGAGATAGAGTCTTTGTACATGAAATTCTCGAAACTGAATGGAAGGAAGAACAGGTGAGTCCAGCAGACATAGAGGAGTCACTTCAGGGCAGAAGTGAGGACACAAGAGAGTGCCAAACCACAGACGTATGCAAGGGGAATGAGTGAAGGGGTACAGTCCACAACCCCTCCGGGGCCCCTAAGCCCTCCCTCCCTTTCACATACACCCACCCCTCCTCACACCCCCCCCCACCCCCCCTCACCCCCCCCCCCAAACCACACACACGCACACAGACATGCGCACATACACACACACAGACAAGCTTGTGTACATATGCACAAGGACACATCACTGACATACATGCACGCAAACACACACCCCACACACACCACAACACACACCACACACACACACACACACACACACACACACACAACACACACACCTGGTTTTACTTACCTGGGATCCTCCCCTAGCAGCGAGGGACCCAGACCAGATGTCCTCTCAAGGGCAGCAAAGGCAACATCAGCAGCGTTCAGACAAAAACCTGAATGGAAGGACAATCACATTTCTTTGAAACACAAGATCAGGCTTGTGCCTGCACTGGTGTATTCGATCTACCTGGGTTCATGCAAAACGTAGAACCTACAGTAGATCTGGACAGAAGAATCAAAAGCCATGAGGTGTTAACCGCGAGATACTGGGGCATCAGGTACGCTGATGTTATGACTTACTAATGAGCAAGAGCGTCGAGCATCAAGCAGCCTTAGGGCCATATGGGGATCTGCTGACAGCAGTCACAGAGGAAAACTGTGTTGGTGTTAAGATTCAACTATCTTACTAAAGCAATCGGCCGGGGTCTGTAGAAGGAAGGCGATGAGGGGAAGACGGAAGAAGCCATGGAACTGACGACATTTTAGAATGGACCGGCAAGAGATCTGCAGAGGACCCAAACCTTGACACAAAATGCTGATAGAAATGGGGGAACATGGCCCAGGTGTTGTTCAGTGTGGTGCCCCAGTAACTCCCCCCAGAACTCAGAACTGGAGGCATAGCCAGGTGTTGTTCAGTTTGGGGT
>CM031598.1:18760357-18867857 GCA_018398815.1 Conus ventricosus
GTTTTGGGTACTTTTAAGGCTTGGGTTTTGGATGGGACTGTTTTTGGGGTTCTTTGGATTTTTCACTGTTATGGGGGTGTTTATTGGATTTTCCCAAAGGTTTTTTATTTAAAGGGATGTTCCTGTAAGGCTTTTATATTGGCATTGTTCATTACATGGGACTGTTACTCGTGTATGTACTGTTTATATGGCTTGTTCACTGTACATGGGAACTGTTCACTGTGTTTTACTGTTTATGGATTGTTCACTATACATGGGACTGTTCATGTGTATGTACTGTTCATAGGGCATTGTTCATGTACATGGGACTGTTCACTGTGTATGGTTACTGTTCATATGCATTGTTCACTATACATGGGACTGTTCACTGTGTATGGTAATGTTCATGAGGCATTGTTCACTATACATGGGACTGGGTTTTTGTGTATAGTACTGTTCATATGGCATTGTTCACTGTACATGGGGACTGTTCACGTGTATGGTACTGTTCATATGGCATTGTTCATGTACTGGGACTGTTCACTGTGTATGGTACTGTTTCATATTGGCATTGTTCACTATACATGGACTGTTCACTGTGTATGGTACTGTTCATTGGCATTGTTCACTGTACATGGGGACTGTTCACTGTTGATAGTACTGTTCATATGGCATTGTTCACTGTACATGGGTACTGACTGTTCATATGGCATTTGTTCACTATACATGGGACCATTCACTTTGTATAGTAATGTTCATTTGGCATTGTTCACTATAACATGGGACTGTTCACTGTGTATAGTACTGTTCATTGGCAAATTTTTCACTCTACATGGGACCGTTTCACTGTGTATAGTACTTTTCGTATGGCATTGTTCACTATGCATGGCCATTCAACTGTGTTAGTACTGTTCATATGGCATTGTTCACTGTACATTGCAACTGTTCACTGTGTATAGTACTGTTCATATGGCATTGCTCACTATACATGGACTGTTCACTGTGTATGGTACTGTTCATATGGATTTGTTACTATACATGGGACTGTTCATGTGTATAGTACTGTTCATATGGATTGGTTTCACTATTCATGGATTGTTTCTGTGTATAGTACTGTTCATATGGCATTGTTCAACTGTACATGGGACTGTTCACTGTGTATAGTACTGTTATATGGCATTGTTCACTATGCATGGGCTGTTTCTGTGTATGGTACTGTTCATATTGGCATTGTTCACTGTGTATGGTACTGTTCACTGTGTATCTTACTGTTCATATGGCATTGTTCACTGTACATGCACTGTTCACTGTGTATAGTACTGTTCATATGGGCATTGTTCACTATACATGGACTGTTTCACTGTGTATAGTACTGTTCTATGGCATTGTTCACTGTACATGGGACTGTTCACTGTGTTTGGTACTGTTATATGGCATTTGTTTACTATACATGGACTGTTCACTGTGTATAGTACTGTTCATATGGCATTGTTCACTGTACATTGACTGTTCACTGTGTATGGTACTGTTCATATGGCATTGTTCACTGTACATGGGACTGTTCACTGTGTATGGTACTGTTCATATGGATTGTTCACTGTACATGGGACGTTCACTGTTATGGTACTGTTATATGACATGTTCACTTCTACATGGACTGTTCAACTGTGTATAGTTATGTTTCATATGGCATTTGTTCACTGTACAGGGACTGTTCACTGTGTATGGTACTGTTCATATGGCATTGTTCACTATACATGGGACTGTTCACTGTGTATGGTACTGTTCATATTGGCATTGTTCACTTTACATGGGACTGTTCCTTGTTATAGTACTGTTCATATGGCATTGTTCACTGTACATGGGACTGTTCAACTGTGTATAAGTACTGTTCATATGGCATTGTTCACTGTACATGGGATGTTCACTGTGTATGGTACTGTTCATATGGCATTGTTAACTTACATGGGACTGTTCATGTGTATAGTACTGTTCATATGGCATTGTTCACTATACATGGACTGTTCACTGTGTATAGTACTGTTCATATGCCATTGTTCACTTTTCATGGACTGTTCACTGTGTATAGTACTGTTCATATGGCATTGTTCACTGTACATGGTACTGTTCACTGTGTATGGTACTGTTCACTGTGTATGGTACTGTTCAAATGGCATTGTTCACTGTACATGGGACTGTTTCACTGTGTATGGTACTGTTCATATGGCATTATTCACTGTACATGGACTGTTCACCGTGTATAGTATGTTCATATGGCATTGTTCACTGTACATGGGACTGTTCACTGTGTATAGTACTGTTCATATGGCATTGTTCATGTACATGGGACTGTTCACTGTGTATGATATGTTCATATGGCATTGTTCACTGTACATGGGACTGTTCACTGTGTATGGTACTGTTCATATGGCATTGTTCACTGTACATGGGACTGTCCAATGTACTCACTGTGCATGGCATTGTTCACTGTACACTGTGCTGTTCATTGTACATATTCGCTGCACATGGTGCTGTTGCCTTTTTTCTTTGGACCTTGTTTTTGTTTTTGTCCTATAGTTTTGGTATAGAGATTAAAAAGTCAGCAAATGTGTGATAGATTTATCGTATTAGCAGCCCCCAGTAGCCATAGCAGCAGCAACTGTAGTAGTAAATTGTAGTAGTAGTAGTAGGAGCATTAGTAGTAGTAGTAGCAGCAACAGCAGAAGTAAGGGGTACTTTTTATCATTCAATCAGTAAGCAATTTTGCAGCCTTTTAGATGTCTTCTTCATTATTTCTAATTAAGTGAACACGGTTGAGCATGTGCAAGATGTTTTGATCAAATATTATATTTGCAAAAGTGACTGGTGAAATTTGGGATGATTGTCAAGATGAATTTATTTAGTGCATCTTTAACTTAAGGCGAAGAGTATTTCACATCTGTGCAGTCCTGTTTGTATGATGTTGGTGCTACTGGGAGGATTTTCAATCATATTTTTTTTGTTTTGGATTTAAAGACTTGTTCATGTATTATATCATGTAAACCATGGAAAATGTTATCCACTTTTTTGTCACCGTTAACTCACCAGAAGTCATAGGTGCCTCACACAGAAAAACAGTTTACCGGGTTCCTCCAGTTCCTTGTGTGTCAAGGACTGGGTCTCTGCAGGTGTTTTCCCTGTCCACTCTGCAGTGTTGTCAGTCTTTTTTCTGTCTTCCCCTTGTCACCAGTTGCCCCGGAGGGTTGTTATAGCAGGCACTTTTAGGTCTTTGTACGTGATCGTCATACCAATGTGGCTTCATCTTCGTGACTTGTGTCACTAGATCTTCATCAGATCCTATGTGCTGCTGCTGCTGCTTGATTGTCAGTAGATGTTCTTTCTGGTACAGTGTGCAGCTGATGGTTTGAAGCATTTGTTCAGTGGTGATGTGATCAGTGTGTCTGATGTCTGGTATCTTTGGTTAACCTTGTTTCCATGCCGTGGATTCTTCTTTCCAGATCCGCTCTGAGGGTCCTTTTTTTGGATGGATGCCTGAAGATTGAATACATCGGTGCATGCAGGAGTCTGATTGTGTGCTTCATGGAGTGTTCTTGTCTGCTATAGAGGTTTTAGTTTGGGCAGCGTTGATATTGTCTTTGCTGCCCTTGGGAGGATTTTGGTTCGGATCTCTCATAGCTTTTAATGGATCCCAGGTAAGTGAGCCATTGAACGGTTTCTAGTTTACTGTCCATGGACAGTTACATTGGTATTGATGTGGTGTTATGACTGGCCATCAGCCTGGTCATCATGGTGCTGGTGCCCATTCCATGCCTTGTCGATGTTTCTTTCAGGCGTTCAACAAGTGAGGCGAGTTCTTGCCCATTGCAGGCTATCAATGTTATCTGCAGATCAAAGGTTGATGGTGGCTCTTCATGCAGTGGTGACTGTGCGGATCAAAGGTTGATGGTGGCTCTTCATGCAGTGGTGACTGTGCGGATCAAAGGTTGATGGTGGCTCTTCATGCAGTGGTGACTGCGCGGACATGATTTTCAAATGCATCAGTCATGATGCGTTCCAGGAGTGTGTTGAAAAGTGTGGGAGACAGGAGGCAGCCTGACGAACTCCAAGCGGCGTATGATACCACTGTCGGCAGAACCCTGTATGAACAGCGCACTGGCTGCTTTGGAGCAAGGTTGCTGAATGGTGTTGGTTAGCTGTTGGCAGACGTTCAGTTTCTTCATCATGGCCCTGTCTGCCCTGATTGTTCAGTCCAGGACCTCCACTGGCTGTTCTTTTCAAGGAATCACCAATACAACAGCGTTCGACATTAGCATGTGAATCATTTCATTTATGTTTCAGTCACATATTCTTTGTTACCATTAGAGCCATGTAATTCAGGTGCATTGCTTGATCACACATCCTGTTTTCAGCTTTCCTCATGTGAGAGGTGCTGGGTGCAGGGTTGTCTGTGACTGGCTGTGTCAAGAAGTAAAGAACATCTCCCGGGATTTTATCTGACTGGAAAAACACCAAAAGTGATCTGTGGTTTTGTGCAGCAAAACTTTAGTCAGCTATGGTTATGAGCATTGCAGAATTCCAAATGGTTGATTAAAATGACTGTTTTTTTTTTGCTTTTTTTTTTTTACATTTAAAAGGTGGACTGATGCTGAAGCATATTTTCAAAGAGATTTTAATGTGCATATTCTTTGTGATTTTATCATCATAAGTGCTCTGTGGTGTGTGTGTGTGTGTGTGTGTGTGTGTGTGTGTGTGGTGTGCATGCATGTGTGTGTGTGGTGCATGTGTGTATGCATGTGTGTGTGTGTATGTGCGTGTGTGTGAGTGCGTGTAGTGTGGGGGTGTGTGTGTGTGTGTGTGTGTGCGTGCGTGTGTGTGTGTGTGTGTGTGTGTGTGTGTGTGTGTGTGTGTGTGTGTGTGTGCATGCATGTGTGTGGTGTTTTGTGTTGTGTGCATGTGTGCATGCATGTGTGTGTGTGTATGTGCGTGTGTGTGAGTGCGTGTATATTGGTGTTGTGTGCGTGTGTGCATGCATCATGTGTGTGTGTGTGTGTGTGTGTGTGTGATGTGTTCGTTTGTTTGAGTGATGTGCATGTGTGCATGCGTTCTTTCTAATTTGTCTTTGTACTGAACAGCTTACTGCTGACAAAAAAGTATTAATGGAAACGAAAATTTGGTGTTGAAGATGTGTATTATACTGAAGCATAGAATGCCCCCCCCCCCCTGATGTGTGTTGATATGAATGTTTAAGGCCACAGTGATAGGCAGATATTTTATTAACATAAATCTGAATGGAAAGAAATGAAATCAAAAATGATCTTGTTCCATATGACATGCTCAGTGCTTTTCAGAATAAGAAAGAAGGTGTTTACAATTGTCAAGCTAAGTCCATTTTATCTGTTGTTGATTTGATTGAATGATGAATTCCATTTGTGTTATGGAGACATATGGAATGACTTGCTGAGAGTTCTCATTCTGACCTGGATCTGATGTCTGTGCCCAACTGTCTATTTCAGGTGATCTTCTTTTTCGGATTCTTTTTGTTTATGTGCAGACTTCAGTTACATTTTGTCTTATTTGAATAGCGACTGTATATATCTGACCATTGTAGTAGTTGATAAAAGTTGTTTTTTTTTGAATTGACATTCGGAGTTTTCTTTGATGATTATTTCTTTGGTTTCTTGGTTTTTGTTTTTTTCTTTTAGTTTTGTAGTGTTGTGTGTAAGGCTTGCCCTCTCCATACTGGCGCTTCACATGTTTCAGTTTATGCACGGTGAGTGACGGTACTCGCTCAGCCGAAATTGCATCTCCGTTTCGTTGTTCTGGTGGCAGCGAACGCTCATTCAAACACTGTGTTGCAACCTGGCTCGACACTGGAGAGTGGGGACGATGATCAATAATAGTCTGTCCAGTATTTACACTGTCATGATAGGTGAGAATGAACATAAGTTTTGCTTCTTTTATCCCTGTTAAGGAGTATTGGTGGATACATTGACCACATATCGTCATAATCATTTTGTAACTCCAATCTGGAACTTGAAAGAAAATGAATGAATAGGTAACAATACACCAGTATCAGTGTGTTCTTTCATGACTGTAAAGGTCTGGTGTTATTACCCTAAAGATGTTATTGTGGCATCCAAGATTTACGGTACACTGGATGAATAGTTAAATTCGATTATTGATGAGGGTTAAACTCCTATCAGCATGATGGCCACAATGGCTGGAACTGTCAGAGAGTCACTGTGTTTGGGGCGTGACGTGATGAAGTTTGGACACTAATGGCGTGAAATGTTGTCAATGTGTTTTTGGGGCTTGCATTGATGGAAGTTGGACACTAAGGCGTGACACTGTAGTTCTCTGTGTTGGGGGATGACAGTGATAGGAAAGTTGGACTCTAATGGCAGTGAAACTGTTAGTCACTGTGTTTGTGGCATGACATGATGGAAGTTGGACATAATTGGAGTGAACTGTCAGTCACTGTGTTTGGGGCATGACATGATGGAAGTTGGACACTAAATGGCAGGTGTAATGTCAGAGAGTCACTGTGTTTGGTTTTTTGGGCTTGACATGCTGGATGTTTGGACACTTTTGGCAGTGAACTGTCAGAGTGTCACTGTGTTGGGGCATGACATGATGGAAAGTTGGAACAACTATTGGCAGTGAACTGGTCGAGGGGGAGTCACTGTGTTTGGGGCATGACGTGATGTAAGTTGGCCCACTATTGGCAGTGTAAACTGTCTGAGAGTCACTGGGTTTGAGGCATGTCGTGATGGATGCTGGACATAATATCTTTTATTACGTGACCCCTGACCTTCCCTAGCCAGACTTGGACACACACATTTTCTTCTGGGTGGACAGAGAGGTTCTCAAGGTGTAGAATACTGAACCACAAGATACTCGTGATATAGGTCTAGTTGAATCTCTACTGTTCAACTTAGGGTTACTTGGCAGTTAAATACCTCCCTTCCTTGAACTCGGTTCCTGACAACAGTAGTTTTTTTTTGGCAGTATTTGTGAGTCATGTAACGGAGATAGTGTCTTTGTACATCATGTATTTCTCGAACTGAATGGAGGAAGAACAGGTGAGTTCCTGCAGACATAGTGGAGTCACCTTCACGGGGCAGAAGTGAGGACACAAGGAGAGTCGCCAAACACAGACTATGCAAGGGGAATGAGTGAAGGGGCACAGTCACATCAAACACCTCATGGGCCCATAAGCCCTCCCTCCCTTTCCACATACACCCCCACCCATCACCCCCCCCCACCCCCCTCCCCCCCCCTCACAACCCCCCTCACCCCCCCCCCTACCAAACTCACACACACGCACATGACATGAGCACATACACACACACAGACAAGCTTGTGTACATAATACTCAAGCGACACATACAATGACATACATGCACGCTAACTCACACACACACAAACACACACACCACACACAATCACCACACACACACACACACACACCTGTTCACTTACCTGGATCCTCCACTAAGATGCGAGGGGGACCCAGACCACGTTATCCTCTCACAGGGCGACAAGGCCAAAATCAGCAGCGTACAGACAAAAACATGAATGGTTAATGGTCAATTCGCAATTTCTGTGAAAACCACAAGATCAGGCGTGTGACCTGCCACTTGTGTTATTCGATCTGCCTGGGTTCTATGCAAAAACGTAGAAGCCTCTCTGTAGATCTGGGACAAGAAGAATCACAAAGCCATGAGGGGTTACCGCGAGATACTGAGCATCAGGTTTCGCTGATGTTTTGAATTACGATTGCAGCAAGAGCGTCAAGCAGTCAAGCTATGCCACTTAGGGTCATTTGGGGATATGCTGACAGCAGTCATAGAGTGAAATCTGTGTGGTGTTAAGATTCAAAATATCTTACTTAAGCATCGGCCGGGGAAACTGTTAGAAGGAAGGCGATGAGGGTGATGAACGGAAGAAGCCAGGAATAGACGACATGTAGATTTGACAGGCAAGGATCTGCAGAGACCCAAACCATTGACACACTGATGATTGAACTGGGGGGAACTTGGCTGTGTGTTTTGTCAGTGTGGTGCCCCAGTAACTCCCCACAGTACTAGAAACTGGGGTTTATTGGCCAGAGTGATGTTCAGTGTGTGACCCTCAGTAACTCCCCACAGAACTCAGAACTGGGAGGAACTCATGGCCAGGTGTTCAGTGCGGCGCCCCAGTTACTCCCACACAGAATCATGAAATGAGGATAAATGGCCAGGGGTTGTCAGTGCGGCGCCCCAGTAACTCCCCTAAGAACTAAGATGGTGGAACATGGCCAGTTCTGTTGTTCAGTGCGGCGCCCCATGTAGTAAATTCCCACAGGTAACTCAGAATTGAGAACATGGCCAGGTGTTGTTCAGTGTGGGTCTGCCCCTGTAACTCCCACAGAAACTCAGAACTGGGGGAACAATGGCCCGTGTTGTTCTAGTTGTGGGGCCCAGTAACTCCACCACAGAACTCAGAATGGGAGGAGGAACATGGCCTGGTGTTGTTCAGTGTGGTGCCAGTAACTACCCGCAGAACTGGAGGAACTATGGCCTGGTGTTGTTCAGTGCGGCGCCCCAGTTACTCCCACAGAACTCAGAAAAATGGAGGAGGAAACATGGACTGGTGTTGTTCAGTGTGGTGCACCTGTAACTCCCCACAGAACTCAGAAATGGAGGAAACATGGCAGGTGTTCAGAGCGGTGCCCCAGTAGCGCCATCAGGAATATGAACTGGTGGAACATGGCCTGGTGTTGTTCAGTTCTGGTGCCCCAGTAACTCCCCTCAAGAACTGGAGGAAAATGGCCACGGTGTTGTTCAGTGCGGCGCCCAGTTACTCCCCACAGGAATCAGAACTGGAGGTACACATGGACAGGTGTGTGTACAGTGTGTTGAAACAGCTATCTACAAAAGAACTCAGAACTGAGGGGAACATGGCCAGGTGTTGTTCAGTGTGGTGCCCAGTAATCCCCACAGAACTAAGGAACTGCGAGGAAATGGACACGGTGAGGTGTTGTTCAGGCGGCACCCTGTTACTCCCCACAGAATTCAGGCTGTGGAAGAAGAAGAAGAATAAATTTTGATGTATAACAACCTTTGATAGTGTTGCAGCTTACCACATTTGTGTAAATAACAATGCCAGTGTTTGTAAGGAATTCCTATGCTGCATCCCAGAATAGGGGACATCCAGACTGTAGCAGGCAGTTTGATATAGGAATTCCTCATACTGCACAATCAGATAAGTTATTCCTTGGTAGTTTTTTTCTCTAAATAAGGAATTTCCTTTTTCCAGCACTTTCCAAAGTAGTTATTCCATTACGAAGCATTTTTAAAAATAAGGAATTCTTTATGTAGCATTTTCTCCCAAAAGAAGGAAAATGTTTCTTTGTTTACTTTCTGATGTTACTTCCTTGCTGCTTATGAAGTATGGACTTCAGTCTTAAGGTGGGGCCTCTCTCACTGTCCAACTCATGGAGTTGAAGTTGAAATAAAAAAATGTTTGAAATATGCCAAAGATGTGTATTTCAATCTTGTGAGTGGGCGAGTTGGATGAAAATCGGTGGGGCTTGAAATTCATTCAGGCAGGTGGAAGGAACTAGAAAAAGTTCTTATTACAGCGAATCAGTTTAGCAGCGCGAGTGAAGGTTGTAGCCAACAGTAATAAAAAGGGGGCGTCAACAGAATCTGTGACCAGCCCGTCAGAAGGTAAATGGTGGTGCAAGATTCATCTGACAAAGAAGGCTGACCACCCCCCCCCCCCCACCCCCCCCCCCTCTTGTGCTGATTACTGAGATGAGAACAGTTTGTGGGATACCAAAAGATTCTCACTGTTTCATTGGGTTGGGACAGCATAATAGTATGCAGCATCATCATTAAATATAGGAGCTTGAGCTTACACATTTCATATCTCTTTTTGTGTGTGTGGCTCGTGTGTGTGGGTGGGGGGGGGGGGGGGTTACTTATTTTCACCAGTTTATGTTTTGTGGTTTTTTTGATGACAAATATAAAAGAAGGAAGAGGCCTATGTATGATTCTCCACTTTTATCTTTTCTTCATTGTCACGTGGATGATGTGCCTCAATGGCAGTCTCCCCCTGTTGTGGGTTTATTCTGTTGAAACCACTTTCTGAGACGCTTTGCAATATTTATAAACAGTACACTTTCTTCATCGTTATGATGTTGCTGCTTTAAATGATGCATGTTAAACTGATACGTCGCATGGACTGTGACTGTGATGGGCCAGGATTAGTCATATTGAGCAATTGTTTGCGTCAAGAAGTCTAAAGATTGGTCAACTTCAGTTTGTTGCAATACTCAGTTGGTTATGTGAAGAGGTTTATTAGTTTTGCACAGTATTGTGTGTGTTTGTGTGTGTGTTTCGTGTGTCCTGTGCTGTGTGTGTGTGTGTTTGTGTGTGTGTGTGTGTGTGTGTGTGTGTGTGCATGTGTGTGTGTGTAGTGTGTGTGTGATGTGTGTGTGTGTGTATGTGTGTGTTGTGTACGTGTGTGTGTGTGTGTGGTGTGTGGGTGTGTTTGTGTTTGTGTGTGTGTGTGTGTGTGTGTGTGTGTGTGATTTCAATTAATCAACATCTTATCAGTTCCATCTGGTAAGTCTATGAATCATACATTTCAGTGAATTGAAAGGAACTGATTGGACTTTAAACCTCTTCTCTTTCCTGTTGTTTGCCTTGTGTTGTCTTCAGTGACTTAACGTTCCCCGTCGGAGAAGAGAAAGTTCGTGCCATATCCGGGACTCCTAGATACACCCCGTCTGCTCAAGGAAGAGATGGGAGGTATAGCTGAGTCAAAGCGTTGTGAGCTGCATCTGAAGACTGTGCCAAAGGGCATCATCAAAAAATGCTTGTTATCAAAATAGAACTGACAGTGGTATCAATTACAATGTGAAGATGAATCTAGCACTATCAACACTTCCCTATTCCTTCTGGTCATTGCTCTTTTTTTTGTGTCTGTGTGTGGTGTGCTTTCATGACGATGGTTTTTTCTCTTAAGGACTTTGACAATGTCATGAAAATTCCTCTTTGTGGTTTGGAATTGCAAGGAGTTTGTCCAGTGTGTGTGTGTGTGTGTGTGTGTGTGTGTGGTGTGTGTTGTGTGTGTTGTGTTGTGTGGGTGTGTGTGCGCGCGTGCGTAGCGTGCGGTTCCTGCATGCCTGCCTGTGTTGTGTGTGTGTCGTGCGCGTGCGTGCGTGTTGTGCGTTACGTCGTGTGCTGAGTGCGTTGCGTGAATTCCTGGCCTGCCCTGCCAGCGTGTGTGTGTGCCGTGTTTGGATTAGATTTGGAGAAATGCTTTTTCATACTTATTTTTTCTTTGCTTTCAGATTGGGTTCACTAGCATCGGTGAGGTTCATTTTCATGACACATTGTCGACACTTAGCTTTGCCAGCATGTTAAGAATCAGTCGCTCTGTGTGCCTTCCCTTGAATTCACCCTCTCTGCCCAGTGTGTTCTCAGTCTAGGCGGTCTATGCTGACTGGCCATGTTTTGGGTCTGAACTGTACCGCTTCCCAGCAGACAAGGGGAAATTCTCTTTTACACTTATGATAGCTCTTAACTGTTTTTTAAAGAACGGAAAAATTTAAATCTTATTGTTATTGCAACAATTATTTGTTATTATCACTACTTTTGATGAACTTTCGATTTTTCATTAATGTGTTAAAATCCTTTTTTTTCACTTGTGATTGAACAGGGGAAAGGATAGTGTATCTCAGCTCTAATTGTCTCAATATGATTTTTCGTGATGTATGATGCGATAAACTTCATATGATATCCATAGTTTTCTGCTCATTTGCCACTGAATGTTGATGCTTGTCAAACGCAAAACTATTTTATATTGTTTTATGTTAGTCTGTGCTTGAATGTATTTTGTAAACACAGTTTAGTGCAAAGGATTTGGAACTTTCACTGATCATATTAGATTAAATCAGAAATGTCTAATTCGTTAATTGGGTTGTCTGGTTTAATTGCTTATTTTGTGAGTTGAAATCAGCTCTGGTATGTCAATTTTGTTGAACCCGAGAATGCTTGAGCCTCAAGTCGAGGCATTTTACTGATTTTAATTGCTGTGAAGGTCCGTGCTCACACTTTACTTGGCATTTGTAGGGTTAGTGGGGATCAGCATAATCGCCCATTCTGTGCAATCAGATGAATATTCTGGAACTGTTGGTCACCAAGTGGATGAACATGTTGTTCAGTCTGGTGGTGATCAGGTGTTCTCTGACAATGTCGTGGACAGTTCCTCATTCATTCAGCACCACCTGAATGTTTCACTTGGCGTTGTGGTTGGGTTTCAAGCTGGATGTTGCAAAATTGTAGTATCTATCAGCCTTGGGTAAGACAGTCACATGAACAGCTTTGTTATAACCTGGTGCTGATGCTTTGCTAGAGGCTCTTCTTGTCATATGCATCACAGAAATACACAATCAGGCTTGTGTGTGTGAGATGGAAGAGTCAATCCGATTTTTGACATAATGCTGATGTTAGGAAGGTGGGGAAAGCCAAGCTGAGATGGAGTAGAGCAGACTGCCTGCGCTAGGACCTACATCACTGTGTCTCCTGTTTAATTTTTTTTAGATCTAGTGCGCCACTCCAGGGGGCTAGGAGGGGGGGGGGGGAGGGGAGGCAGTGGGCTCTTGTCTTCAGACCCACAAAGTTCACTGACATGCTGTAACACATGTTCATGTCAGCTCTGATTCCACAGCTTACTGCATACTGTATTCTGGACCCACACACCACTGTCTTGTCAGAATCTCAACTGTCTTGTCACAGTCATGAATACAGCAACTTGAACGTGAGACCAGTCAAGAATCCTAGTGTAGGTGTTGGATGCATGTTTAGAGATCCTGGCTTGGCATAACAGTGTTATATGTACAAGGTGGCTCTCTGTTCCTTTGAGACGTATTTCAGAGGAAACATCTTGCTGGCTGTCGGTGAGTGCAAGTGCTGTTATACATTCCTTGAGTCAGGTCCAGTCATGGAGGTGTTAGTTTAGTAAAGGTTGGAAGTTTTGCTACCCCCAAAGGATTACTCACCTTTAGATGAATGGACTAGTGCTGGTTTTGGTCTCTCACTGGAATGATCTAGTTTGGTGACCGGTGATGTCTTGACTCGCCAGTGATGGGCCATTCAGCTCTAAGCAAATTCATTCATCGCTTTCTCTCAAAAATCATCCAGGTCCTGATTACGTTTGAAAGCGAGTTTGAGAAGAATGTTGTGCGTTGCCGATCAAAATGCGTGGACGGAATATATTAGAAACACTCTCTGGAAGATATGGAAGGTTCCGGACAAAAGGCAAAAGTGACTGCAAATACAGTTAAAGGCAGGTACATTGCTTCTTCTTTTGTTGGTTGTTCTGATTCAACTGTTGACAGTTTTCCTTCGGAAGAGATAAGTTTTTCCTTCTTTTGTGGGTTGTTCTGGTTAAACTGTAGGCCAGTTTTCTTCTGAAGATTTACTGAATTGTTCCTTTACAGCCGGAGAGAAAATCGTATTTAGTGCTGCCAAAGTTCAGTGACCAGCATTGTGGTTATCCTTTGAGGCAAAGATGAGGCTTTGTACGTGTGCATTATTGTCAGACTCGTTCAAGATGATGTTGCCGCACAGATATTAGAGGAGCCAGAAACAGTACAGTGGAGGACTAAGAGAACACTTGTTGGGCGGAGATGATGCCATGCTGTGGCATATTGACAGAGCCAAACAACGGTTTGCAGGGAGGGCTAGGAGAGTCAGATTTCTGATCCAGATGAAATATCTATCAGGACTGAAGGGAGTGCAATTTTCTACAGTTTGAAAAAAAAAAATGCCATGAAAAAATTTCAATTTGAATCCATGAAGTTAAAATCTTATTTTAATATGGGCGATCAGGGACATCATCTGCAAGCTATGATAAATAGAGAGTTCTCCCATTGTAGGAGACAATTTTTCTTATACTAAATATGAAATGAAGAAGGCAAAAAAAAAACACAAAGCATAACAACACAAAGCAAAAACATACACAAAGCCAAAACACACAATGCAAACAAACAAGCAAAAAACTGATATCAAAGAGAAAAGAAACTTGCTGTGTAAGCAGAAAACAGAGTAAGAATTTGCTGTTGTAAGCAAGAACAGAGAAGAACTTGCTTTGTAAGCAGAACAGAGAAAGAATCTTGTGTGTATGCAGACACAGAGAAAGAACTGCTGTGTAAGAAGAAACAAGAGAAAGAACTTGACTGTGTAAGCTGAACAGAAAAACTAACAAATTTGTGCTTCATGCATTTGAAAAAAATATGGTATTACTGCGGATGGTTCCGTGTACTGCTTTTCACGCTGTTTGAATAATACTAAAACTTAGGTGTTTCTGAAAGCATGGTATTCTAGAACTGAACACGTTTTTGGTCCAAAGGTGAATGACTCTGTCATTTTAAAGAACATTTGGAAAAAACAAAATGATACGACAGTTTTGAGATCTGCATTATTGACGATTTTCTTTTTTAAGTCCCCAGTTATTTTACTGTTTACTGGGCCATGAATTTGGCCTTTGATTGTAACTTCATTGATTCTCGTGTGAAGTGCCACCTTGTTGCCAAATTTGCTCCAGGGGCCAACAGTTGAGTCGCACTATTTTATTTATTTATTTTTAATTTTTTGCATGCGTGCTGGTGTCATTCTTCGTTTTTGAGTGAACCAGTTTTTTTGGAAGAAAAAGATGATGATTTGTAATTGCTTGTCTCGCTATAGATCTTTCATGAGTATAGATTTGTTTTGATTTTTTTTCAGGTATGTGAAGTAACGGTTGCATCAACTGGATATGCGCTTGTTTGATGGGTGCATCAAAAACGCGGAGAGAAGTGAGATTTTCTATTGATCATATCAAATCTGAATAACAAAGATCTGACTGTTTCAAAGGACTATGGGTATGGATCTCACAGACAGTCTTCAATCTCTTCAAAGTCTGTTCAGATCTGAAGAGATTTTAACACCTTCCTTAAAGGTGGCTGTTCATGAAGGTTTTACACCTGCCTAAGGTGGCTGTCATGACGATTCACCATCTGCTAAGGGTGGCTGTGATGAGATTTTACCCCTGCCTAAGGTTGGCTCTGTGATGAAAGTTTTTACCACCTGCTTAAGGAGGCTGTGGATGAAAGATTTGTTTTTACCCCTGCATAAGGTGGCTGTCATGAGATTTTACCCCTGCCGATGGTTGGCTGTTCTTCGAAGATTTTACCCCCTGTAAGGCGGCTGTCATGATGATTTTACAATTCGCCCTAAGGTGGCTGTCATGAGATTTTTACCACGCTGCCTAGGTGGCTGTCTCTTGAAGATTTTACCACATGACTTAGGTGGCTGTCATGAAGGATTTTTCCCCTGCCTATGGGGGCTGTCATGAAGTTTTACCATCTGCACTAAGCGGGATGTATTGAAGATTTTACCCCTGCCTAAGGTGCGCTGTCATGTAGTTTTTACCAATATGCCTAAGGTGGCTGTCATGAGGTTTTACCATCTGTCTTAGCGTGGCTGTCATGAAGATTGTACACCCTGCCTCGGTGGCTGTCATGAAGATTTTACCATATTGCTATAGGTAGGCTGTCATGAAGTTTTACCCCTGCCTAGGTGGCGTCATGAAGATTTACCCCATGCCTAATGGTGGCTGTCGTGTAGATTTTACCTGCCTAAGGTGGCTGTCATGATGATTTTTCCCCATGCAATTAGGTGGCTGTCATGAAGTTTTTTCCGTCTGCCTATGGTGTCTGTCATGTAGATTTACCACCTGCCTAAGGTGGACTTCTTGATGATTTTACCACTGCTGAGGTGGCTGTGATGAAGATTGTTACCTTATGCCACTTAGGTGTTCTGTCTTGAGATTTTACCCTGGCCTAAGGTGACTCGTCATGAAGATTTTACCCCCTGCTAAGTGGCTGTCGTGAAAGATTTTACCAATCAGCCTAAGGTGGTGTCATGAGATTTTACCCATGCTTAAGGTGGCTGTCATGAAGGATTTTACCACCTGCCTACAGGTGGCCGTCATTGAAGATTTTACACTGCCTAAGGTGGCTGTAATGTAGATTTTTACCACCTGCCTAAGGTGGCTGTCAATGATGGTTTTTACCATCTGCCTAAGGTGGCTATCATCAGAAACCAATTTTGTGCAGATCTCTCGCAGTGGCCAATCTTTTTACCCACTTGGGTCTGTTGAAAAGGTGGGTTAGGTGAGCATTTACCAATCCTGATACGGTCCCTGATGGTTACCTGGCTGTACACAACATGAACTGAATCGAGGGATGCAAGATAAAAACAGCCTCAGCATTGCTCCTGGCTGTCAGCTTTCCCCCATCCCCCCCCCCCAGACATGATTGTGGGATGAAAAGAACTGTTTCTCATTTCGTTTCTGTTTTTTTATCAACGAGAAGATCTTAGTTTGAGTTCTCTTTATTAGGCAGGATTTCTACTCAGTTGGCTAAGAATATGCCTGTGATCCTCATGTGTTTACAGGCAAGAGTTGTTTCATCCTAGACTGAAGGTGATTGTCCTTAACACTCCACGCCTGGCTTCTGTAGTCAGCCCGGCTTGCGACATCAAATCCCCCTCTCGAACGGACAGGTCCGTTCCGTCCTCAATACCCTCTCCCTCTCTAAGATTTCCTCAGGACAAACAGATTCAAGATGGAGACCCCCGGCCCAGTATCAGGGGACTCCATCACCATATGGATCATGGGCCACCCTCGATAGATCCTAAGATGATACTTCAGTTCCTCTTCCACCCGTCCCACAGTCGATACCTTCGTTTCGTTGGCGGGGCCGGGTGTTTCAATTCAAGGCCCTCCATTCGGTACTATAACTGGCTCCATTCCTCTTCACGAAGGTAGTCTAGGAGATGGCCTCCCTTGCCAGGACAAGGAGGACTTTCGCCTACTTGTCTTTCCTCGAGACTGGCTGCTACTGGCCCTCTCAGGCCCTAGCCAATCCCAATCCTCAAAGCTACTTCAGCTTTGAATCCTCTCTGGGGTTCGTCTCAAATACCACGCTAAATGCGAGCTATCGAACAGTCAGCTATTAATCCACCTTTTACTGGGCATGAGCTTCGACACCACCTCCATGGTTGTCTCACCGACCACGGAGAGAGGAGTGGGTAACGCTAGCTAGTGGATCTCAATTTCCCAAATTCGACTCTTATACAATCACTTCGCAGGTAACTTTCCTCCTCCTAGGGATGATGGAGTCCCTGTCTCCTCTCTTTCCCTTGGCAGAGTTCCAAAGAGTCAAGATTAGAGGGAGTTCCGAAGTAGTTGGTCCCAGGTCCAACGACAGCTTGGAACCAGACCGTCACCCTAGGCCTGGGTTCGTTTGGGGCTGCCACGGAGGAGTGGCTCTGCCAGCCAACCCTGGCCCCGGAGTTCCCCATCACTCCCTCAAATCACCAGGGGCCCTGGCCTTTTTTCTCAGAGGCCCTCCAACTCGGGGGGGGGGCCATCTGGAGAGACAGTCAAGAACTACGGGGGTTTGGGTTCCTCTGAATGCTACGTCTTAAACATCTCACTTCTTGGAACTGGAGGCGGTCAGACTCGCTCCTCCAGTTCCCAGTCACATTAGTAGCACCCACAGAATTTGATTCTACTTTTCACGGACATCTCTTCGGTTGCTTGTTTACATCAACAAGGGGGGGGGGGCACTCTCCATCAGGGCCTTCCTCCGTTCAGAGGAACTAATAGATGTGTCACTCGCAGGGGGTCACATTCAGCGCGTGAAACAAAGCAGGGACTCACAACATCATGGCCAGACTCTCTCTGCCGATCCAAAGTCTGTCCTCCACACGGAATTGGACCCTCAGCGGCTTACATTTCAATCCGTGTGGGATCATTGGTGCTCTCCAATGATCGACCTCTTTGCACACGTTCAAAACCTTGTCTGCCAGTGTATGTGTCCCGGTCACCGGACCCATGCTTACGCCAGCGACGGCCATGATACTTCCTTGGTCCGGCCTCATAAGATTAATGCCTTCACCTCCCTTCAAAGATCTCCTACAAGGTGATCAGGAAGGCGTGACTAGTGAGAACAAGCTCTTTATCTTAGCCCATGGGGGCCCCACTCAGGCATGGTTCCCGGACCTTCAAGTCCCTCAATCACGAACCCCATCTCCAGTTGTACAAAAGGTGGGACATGCTCAGGGATACCCCGTTCGGGACTCCCTCTCAGACAATCCCCTGGTTATTCACCTCCTCGCTGGTCTTCGGTGTCAGGTTTTTTTCGGCTGCGAATATCCAATTCCCCATCTGAACGGGGTACTGGTACCGTTTCCGTCATCAATACCATCACATCGACGGGGCCTCATAGGAAATAGAGACATTTGACATGTCCTATCGCAGAGCTGCTAGGAAGTAACTATATGATGCTGATGGAGGAAATGGGTTAATGGTGCATTAGCCAATTTCTGTCCCTCACATTCGATACCCACCAAACATCTCAAATAGGAATTTTACTGTACAAATCATATACCATCTCTGATAGCTCCATTCAGGGGCTACAGGTGGCCATCTGCACGACCATACTCCAATTGGCCGGTCTTCCTTGTGATTGATTTCCTTCTCAGAGAGTTATCCAGAGGGGTTTCTTCGTGAGGCCCAATCCCTAGAGTGTTCCTTTTGGACCTCTTCACTGTTATTGAGTCCTCAATAAATCCCCTTTGTGCTTGGTTCCTCATTCCTTTGACTTCTGTCATGAAGGATAACCTTCTCCTCGCTCGCTCCGCGAGGAGGCGAGGGTGAGATTCATGCATTAGCGGGACCAGAGACATTGCTTCCAAGAGCGGCTCTGTCTCTCTTAAGTTCTCCGATTTTATGAAGAAATTAACTTATCCTTATATCATTGCTGTTTATACATTATGTTTCTACATTTGTAATTCTATTATTTAATTCAACCAAATTTTAACTAATTATTCTCTTTTCCAAATACTTTAATCTAACCTAACAATTAAACTAAATTCTTCTCATTACTTAAATTTTTAACAATATTACATAAAATTAAACTTAATATTAATCTACAAACCATTCATTATTAATATTCATTAAACTTATCAATCCAATAACCAATTAAATTCTTCCTAAATTTAACTTATCAAAACAACCCAAAAACATCTTCCCACTATTTTTTTTTTTTTTTTTTTTTATTTTTTTTTTTTTCCCCCCTTTTTTTTTTCCCTTAAAATTTTCCCCTTTTTTTTCCCCCTTTTTTTTTTAAAATTGTTATATTTTTTTTTTTTAAAAGGGGGGGGGGGTTTTTTAAAATTTTTTTGGTGGGGGGGGGACCGGGGCTGATGGTTCTAATGGGTTATCCTTTGTGGCGGCTAATGCATCCATATCGGGTAACCCAGGATCCCACTAGGGCACTCGCCCTCATCTTTTACTATGAATTCTGTTTTGTCTGTAATGGTACAGTAATGACGACAAATAGGGGCAGTTTGTATTATACTCCCTGTTTGGCTTGTATTCTTACAATGTCAGACTCTTATGCCCGCCCTACCTCCCCGCTTTCGCCAAAGGTTATGGGTGTTACATTGCGCGTACGGCATCGATGAATGAAGTATGGGTGACTTACACTGGCTTATCCTACGGCGGAAGTGGAGTTCGGGACTCATTCGTGACTGTCTTATCACTGCTTTAGCCAAACTTAAATATTCGCATGGCAAGAGCAGACTTTATGCACCGTGTTTGCTATTGTTGACCATTGTGGTTAAGGTATACTAGCCAAACAGGGAGTATATTACAAACTCCCCATATTGCTAAGGTGGGCTGTCACTCGCAGATTTTCCCACATGATAAGCCGTGGATGTCTTGAAGATTTAAACCCTGCCTAAGGTGGCTGTCATGAAGATTTTACCTTCTGCCTAAGGTTGGCTGTCTTGAAGATTTTACCCATGCCTTAAGGTGGATGTCATGAAGATGTACATCTGCCTAAGGTGGCTGTCATGAAAGTTTTACCATCGGCCTAAGGTGCTGTATGAAGATTTTACCCCCCTGCTAAGGTGGCTGTCATGATGATTTTTAACATCTGACTAAGGTGGCTGTCATGTAGATTTTGCCATGCTAAGGTGTGCTGTCTGAAGATTTTACCATGCCTATGGTGGCTGTCGTGAAGATTTTTACCACCTGAATATGGTGGCTGTGTAATGAAGATTTTACCCTGCACTAAGGTGGATGTCATGAAGATTTTTACCGTCTGCCTAAGTGATCGGTACTGTAGTAGATTTTACCCCCTGCTAAAGGTGGATTCTTGATGATTTTATCCACCTGCATGGAGGTGGACTGTTGATGAAGATTTTACCAATCTGCCTAAGGTGTCTGTCATGAAGATGTTACCCCCTGACTCAGGGTTGAATGTACTGATGATTATAACCATGACTAAGGTGGCTGTCGTGAAGTTTTTCCAATCTGCCATATGGGCTGTCATGAAGATTTTAACCATGCCTAGGGGGCTGTCATGATGATCTTTCATCCTGCCTTAAGGTGCCGTCATGTAGATTGTCCACCTGACCTAAGGTGGCTTGTCATGAAGATGTCTACAACATGACCTATGGTGGCTGTCACTGATGGTTTTAAACATCTGACCTAAGGTGGCTGTCATGCAAGAAACACAATTTGTGCAGATCTCTCGCAGGCCACTTTTTTACCCCCTCTTGGGTCTGTTGATAGGGTGGTGTTAGTGAGATTACAATCCTGATACGGCTAACTGTGGTTTCTGGGCTGATACACAACTTGAACTGGATTCGAGGGATGCAAGAACAGCCTCAGCTTTGCTCATGGAAGTCAAGATTGGCCTTAATCATACTGTACTGACTTGAGGGTGAAAGATCAGGTATTCTCATTTCGTTTTATTATCTACGAGAAGATCTTATTGTTGTTCTTTTATAAGGAAGGCTTTTAATCTAGTTGCAAAGAAGATGCATGTGATCCTAATGTTGTTTACTGGGGCAAGAGGTGTTAAATACTGGTCTGAAGGTGTAAGACCTTTTTGTGGTTGAATTCATGTCGTTTATCAGGGCAAGAGGATGTTTACTTAACTGCTGAGGTGAATGACCTTAAATGTGATCTCATGTGTTTACAGGGCAAGAGGTGTTACACACAACTGAATGTAGGTGAATGACTTAATGTGATCTTCTGTTTTTACAGCGGCAAGGAAGCGTTACAAATGACTGAAGGTGAAT
Organism: Conus ventricosus; assembly: GCA_018398815.1. Lineage (NCBI taxonomy): Eukaryota > Metazoa > Mollusca > Gastropoda > Neogastropoda > Conidae > Conus > Conus ventricosus. Next base: position 18,781,534 of record CM031598.1, read on the forward strand.
GACCTTAATGTTGATCTTCTTGTTTTTCTGGGACAAGAGGTATTTTAAAACTGTCTGAAGGTGAATGACTTATTGTGATATCTTGTTTTTTCAGGGCAAGAAGCGTTTTACCAAATGACTGTAGGTGAATGACCTGAAATACCTGTGATCCTCATGTGTTTACAGGGCAAAAGGCGTTACATACTGACTGATGGTGAATGACCTTTATGTTTACAGGGCAATTAATAGGTTGTTACCAACAGTATGAGGTGTATGATTCTTAATTGTTCCTCATGTGTTTACTGGGCAAAAGGTGTTCCACAGCGCTGTAGGTGTATGTACCTTAATGTGATCTTCTTCGTTTTTACAGGGAAAAGAAGCGTTACCAACAGGTTGTAGGTGAATGACCGGAATTCTGTGATCCTAATGGTTTACAGGGCAAAAGGCGTTACACCAACAGACTGAAGGGTGAAAATGAACTTTATGTGTTCCTCATGTGTTTACAGGGCAAAAGGTGTTACCAACAGACTGAGGTTGTATGATCTTATGTGATCCTCATGTGTTTACAGGGCAAAGGTGTTACCATCAGGCTGAAGGGTGAATGACCTTACATGTATCCTCATGTGTTTTACAGGGCAAGAGGCGTTTCCAACAGATGAAGGTGAATGACCTTAATACTGTTTGATCTCATGTGTTTAAGGGGCAAGAGGTGTTACCAACATATGAAGGTGAATGATCTTTAATGTGGATGCTGCTTCTTACCCCCCCTGGGAAATTGCATTCACGAAGAAAGGACCAGTGTAATCTCGCTAGTCAGAGGAAGAAAAGTTAGGTAAGCTGTGACAGTTATGCAAAGAGTTTCAATGATGTGATCTAAATGAAGTATGTGAAATGAAAGGTCAAAAGAAATTTATAGTAAGCTCCAGTGGAGAATGTGGACAAAAATGACCCAAGAAACAAAATGGTGTGATTTGACCTCAATGTCTTCTTCATGCAAGATAAATGGACATTCAGGACAGTGAAAAACACAGAACAAGACTCTAACTGGTGTGGTTTGACCTCACTGGTCTTCTTCATGCTTGGATAAGGACATTATGGACAGTGATATCTACTGAACAAGACATATCATGGTGTATGTTCTTGGAATCATGGTATTCTTAATGCAAGATAAATGCGGTCAGGACAGTGAAAACAAAAGAACTAGACATAAACAAGGTGTTGTGTTTTGACCTCAATGTATTCTTCAGGCAAGATAAATGTATTTAATGGACTGTGATAAAAAGAACAAGCAATATCTTGATCATCACAAATATTCATTGCAAGATGACAGTTTGAATTTCTTCATTTTTATTGTCCTTAATATTATCTATCTTGCCTGAAGAAGACCTTACGAGGTCATAATGCATTGTGTTTTTGTCTTGTGATTTGTTTGTCCATGTTATCAGCGTGGAGTTACTTTTTATTCTTTTATACTTTAGTCTGCTTAAATGTCAATATCACATTTCTTTTTTAATAAGGAGTGTGACTGAGATATGTAAGCATGTATAGTACAGTGTCTCTATCATGTAGTATCTAAGCTCACATAGATCCAAAAGCATCATCTTGATTCTTCTCTTACTCATGATTATTTATAAATGACCAAGTCTCAAATTCTGCGGCTTTCTTGCCCGCTTTCATGGTGGACCTAGTTTTGAATTCCTGTCCACACCACCAATGACTGTAAATGAATTTGTGTGATGTCCCACCATGTCAGCGAGTTTTGGGAAATGTGGTATGGATGGAATGGCGGCACACTCTGAATGGGAATGACGCTCATCAGTGCTAGTTCTTGACCATGCGATTCGTTTATCATCCAGTATGTGGCTGGATGTCTTGCACTCGTAGGATCAGATCAGCTCAATGGAACACCTGCAAACTGATTTCTGCAGCTGGTGAAGTGTCTCCTCTGATGAGATGCGTCGTGATGACTGATACTGATGGATTGTTTCAGACTGTGGTTTCTGCACTCAATCAAACACAGGTTAGTTGTGCACCAAGGTAGATGTGCACTAAGGTAGATGTGCAATCGGTTTAGATGAGCAAAAAGGTAGATGTGCACACACGGTAGTTGTGCACACAGGATAGATGTGCACACAGGTAGATGTGCACACAGGTAGATGTGCACACACTGATCCATTTAAAGTGTTGTATTTCCACATTCATGACACTGTCTGGGAAATAAATATGTAATGTATTGAGATGATTTTTTTAAACTGTGATTCTGAACATGAAAACTCATTGAAAAAGGTACAGGCAGTTGATATGGACTACTGGAACGGCGCCTATGGATGAAATGGCAGTCCAATGAGAGAGGTGTTGAGGACAAACTTTACATCACTGTCTGGTCAGGCTGTTGTTATTTGTGTGGTCTGTGACATGAAATGACCTTAAGATTCAGACAGTGAAAAATTCAAACTTCATCACACCAAACACATGAAATTGTCCATTAGATTATGAATTAGAAATCTTGTACACCGTACATATGTAAACTTCCCAAGAAAATTCAGACCCTTTCACTCAATACACGTAAATGTCCCCATGATTCAGAATTTCCAATCCTTTCTACACCATTCGCATGAAGATATCCCTAAGATAAGATATCCTGAATATTTAACGATTTACTCTTAAAACTGTCCTTAAGATTAGAAGTCAGACCCCACCCTCATTTGACTCCATACACATGAAGAGTTCCCTAGATTAAAAAAATAAGGACCATTGACTCCATATAGCATGTAATGTTGCCAAGATTAAATATTCAGACAAACTGGACTCCATATTTTCTCAGGATGAGTTAACGATTCCCATGGCGCATAGTGGATAGTTCTACATTAGAGACAGGGTTAAGCAATTGTGGGCTGTTTGGGTTGATGCTGACACGAGTATTGAATTTGATCAGGCTCTGGCAGTAAACAGGATGAAGTCAAGTTAAGTCAGTGAATGCTTATCTAAGATGTTTTTTGCCAGATAACAAGTAATGTGATGCTGGCATTATCATAGGGAGATGGGCCGTAGTCTTCTGGTTCCAATGATTATTTTCTTGATTTCAGTTTCAGTTTGCGTTATAGTTTCGGTTATCATTAGAAAGAATGTCTGTTATGTTTTTGTTGTTGTTTTCTTCATCTGAAGCTTGTCGCTAAGTAAACAGAGAACATTGTGACAACACATTCAGATCAAAACTATCCCCTTGCTGAAGAACTCGATGTGTTGTAAATATGTGCACACATTGCAGCAGTTATAGTGCTGACATCAGTGTTACAGGGGAGATTGGGTGATGATTTGTACTAACAGTAAAATGTAATACCAGATGAGTTGGGGTTATTGATTACAATGGGCTTTTACTAGACATTGCAAAAGATGATGGTGAAATCCAGGGGTAGTGTAGGTCAATGCTGACACCGTGTACATCCAATACACACACATTTTTTTTAAAAAAATGGTAGTAGGCACTCATAGGTCTGCTGACCAGCGCGTTGTGGCAATCTGCGTTGGTAGGACATCGTGTGTCATAAGCACGGACACTCTTCATTCATTTAGTTTCTCATCTTTGTTGGTTTTTTTATAATACATTTATCCGTCAGCTTCTAAATCATGCGTAGTGTGGTCTCAAAAAATTAGCGATTGGTGTAGCATATATGGACTAGTCTACACACAGTGACACATCCTTGTGAAAAGAAACTGAATCTGACACTGTAAACTGGACAATGCGCAGATATGATTGAAATTCTTGGGTAGTTTGGTCACAATGCTGTAACGCTTAATCACCCATTTATGTCTCAAATCTATCTGATTTACTTATGTGGATTTCTCATAAAACTTTCTGTCTCAAATCTATCTGAATTACTGTGTAGATAGTCTCATTCAATTTCTGTCTCAAATCTATCTGACTTTATCGGGTAGATGTCTCCATCAACTTTCTGTCTCTCATATCTATCTGACTTACTGTGTAGTTGTCTCCATCTCCAACTTTCTGTCTCTAAATCTATAATGACTTACCTGGTGGATAACCCAATCAAATTTCTGTCTCTAAATCGAGTGACATGCATATGTGCCACCCTATTGACTCACTCAAACTCTCTGTCTTTAAATTTTTGTGAACATGCTCGTGGCTAGACTCCTTCAACTCTCGTCTTAATCAATGTGACTTGCTATGTGGATGACTCCATCAACTTTCTGTCCTTAAATCGATGTGACATGCTATGTGATGACACCATAATCTTCTGTCTGAAATCGATGTGCTTGCCTTGTGGATAACTCATTCAAATGTTCTGTCTCAAAATCGATTGTGCCTTGCTAAGTGGATGTTAGTTTTCAGCGCCCACTGGTGGTCCACCACAGTATTCTACAGCAGGAAGGAGCAGAATACCAATGCCCTAAACTCCATGACATCTGCGAAGACACGCTGCTGTCAGGGGTCACAAGAATGTCCTCGTGATCGGTGTGTCAGCCTCCTGCAGTGCTCTCCTACTCTCACACTTGTGTACTTTGAGCAGGGGATGAAAGAGTGTGCCACGATTAATTCTCACTGTGATTGATGTGACTGAGGTGTGGGTGGTATGGACACAGCTCTATGTCTGGTACACATCATACACTCGTCCCCCGAAGGCGGAGTTGTGGCTGCCCATTGTGGCTGGGTAATCATAAAACGGTCACACACGTAATGTCTATCCCCAGCTGGATGGATTTTGTACACATTTAGGGGGTTTGTTCATAAGTAACTCTCGGCTGTTTGGATGTTCCCTGGAGTCTTTTAGCCAGGGTAAGACTACAACAACAACAACTACAATCTGGCTGGGAGGAAAATACAACAGGACAGGCGAAGGAAGCAAAAAACAGTGGGGAAAACTAGTGTCGATGTTTCATGAGAGAGAGAATTTCACTGGAATTGTTAATCTTTGTGATTCAGTTCTGTTAGAAATAGAGCTAATTTTCAATGCTGATCAATGAGATGTGTGTAAGGAAGATGGTCTGTTGAGTTTCACACTGTTATGTATATGATATTGTAGGCCATCTTTCTTGTTTTTTCCCAGCGTCAATTAGGCCTGAGAGATTTTGACTCCTACGGTGTTAATCAGGATATCGGAGTAACACTTTCAGTTACATTTTATCGGTTACAATGGAGGATACCCAACTGTGAGTCCCAGTCTGCATGTTTGTGCCCTTTAGCAAAGTCAAACTCTGATGGTCAGGGCGGGAAAAATGCACAATTTAACTCCACAATCTCCAGCCTTAATCCATGGTGCTGATCTAATTTCCACGCCAGCTCGTAGATGTTCATTTTGATAACATCTACCATCCTACAAGTTCATGAGAACACTGCAGTAACAGGCCACAATCCATCAGGAAACCGGATTTATTTTGAATATATTTTTTTTTATTGGTCAATTTTTTTCTTTTTTGGATGCTATGAATACATAGATTAGTTTTCACTTCTTACATTTAGTTCCCTGTAACGAATCTTTTTCAGCACAAAAGTTGGTTGAATAAATTGAATCTCACATGTTGATTGTGTGGTCAGTATTGCTTGGCGATTTGTGGAAAAGCAATGCTGGCACTGTTGATGCTTGGGTCGTGACTGTATTGAAAAAGGTTGAAATGTACAGTTTATAAAAAATCCTCGTTAACTAAATTGTTTTTACACACACGCCTATTTTAGCTGCCCCATCGTCATGACCGCGCCACTTGGCTTTTCTCCTCCTGTGTCGCTTCTCATGAGCTTCCTCTGACTGAGGCGACATCTTGGGCTTCATCTCCTTGAGCAGTTCTGTCTGACACACATAAAAATACACAATGTACCTCTCTGCTCTCTCCTTCTCTCTCTCTCTATCTCTATTTATGGTATATTATTATATATTTATTATGTTTGTGGGTGTATTTAAACATGCATATATATATTGTTCTTCTTTTGTTTGTGGATCAATACGTTTTTCTGTTGGATCTTTGTGGATTACTTTGCTGTCAAAGAGGGCGGGGTTATAGTGGACGTTAATAGAATACAAGATGTGGTGGGAAACGCCTGTCAGGAGAGGAGGGAAGGAGGATGAAGGTGGATGGTGTGGGGAAGGAGTGACCTACCTGAGGACAGGGGTGGGAGGAGGGGTGACCTACTGGGAATAGGGAGGAAGGGTGACCTACTGGGGGGTCAGAGAAGGGAGGAAGGAGTGACCATCCTGGGGATGGGGGGGGGGGGGGGTGGAGGAAGGAAGAAGTGACCAGCCCTGGCAGTAAAAGGGGGGAACGGAGAAAGTATGACCAGAGAGGAGGAAGAGGGGCTCAAATGATTTAGAGCAGGAATTTGAAGATTTCATTTATGGATGATGTCATGGTGACCGGAGAGGAGATAGAGGGTCTCAAAGGATTAGAGCAGGAATTTGAAGATTTCCCTTTAAGGATGATGTCACTACCTTCAGTGGAAGGCTTAAAATTCACTGCTGGGGTGTGTAGAAAATTAAAGATTATTTCCTGTAAAATATTTTTTGGAAAAGGGAGACAAAAATTTCATGGTAGGTGTGGAGAAGTAGATCTGGAAGGGGTGCGGTTGGGTGTAGGGACTGTCTGTTTAGGTCGTTGTTTTTGGTTAGCTGCCCATGGTGACTCTGTATGTAATCCAACAGCTTCAAAAGAGTCTCTGATCTTTAGTGGGTCCAGTGCGACAGGATGTCTGCGGGGCGGTTTAATTGTGAGCGTGCTCGTTGGTGTGCTTAGGTTTAGTGCTGGAAGTTTATTGGATAGTGGATGGTGCTTGTCACCAAGGCTACATCTTCTGCTGCTATGTCTTCTTTTCATTTGCCAATAGCTCTTCAGCCTCTTGAGCCAAAAAGTATATTATTACTCTTTTGTCAAAACATAGGTAGGTGATAAAAAAAAAAATTGCAGTTGTTTCAGTTCTTATTTTTATTAGGGCTTGCAGGCTCGATCATCAGTCAGTTAGGCGTTGTGTAGCTGTGCTGTTTCTCAAAGCCCAGAAATTGGACCAGACTTTTCAATTTTTTTTTTTTTTTTTGTTGTCCGAACCTCTCAGGATAGTTGCACCCAGCTTCTCATTCCGAGCCCCGCCGCAGCCCCGGCATCCGCAATCCACAGGGAGCAGTCATGTCAAGTTCTAGAGGCAGCCCTCTGGAGGGAGACATGTCCACTGCTTGCCGAGTCACTTCAGGGTGGTGTTCAGTGGCACTGTTCTGATCTAACATATGCAGGAACACCTATAAGCCTGCGACGACAATAATGCATTTAGCGTGGAGCCGGCGTGACAGTGTAGCTCTCCTCGGAGGGCGCGCCAACCACGTATCATCAACAGCCCCCATGGACTCGTGTACGTGACCCCGACAGAACAAACAAGACACAGATGTGGAAGAGGACATCGAATTGAGGTCACCATGAGAGCAGGGCAAGACAAGGGCCACAGACTTGATACATTTGTTTTTAATGTGCATCAATGAGAATGTGGATGATGAAGATGATGCTACGGAATTCCATTTCGGTCTGTGACTAATGAAAGGCTGAACTCTACGCATTCCTTTCTGAATATATCCCCGGTGTTTCATTCAGGCATGTGAGATACAGGACCGGGTAGGGAGAATGCGCAGTATTGATTTGGCCGAGACACACTGCAATGTAAACAGGGAGCACGCCACCGTAGGCGAGGGGTATGCTACTGTAAACCAGGGGCACATTTTTTTAAATAGTGTGTGTGTGTGTTTGTGTGTGTGTGTGTGTGTGTGTGTGTGTGTGTGTGTGTGTGTGTGTGTGTGTGTGTGGTTATATATAAAGTTGTAGCTGATTCCATGTCTTCCACACAATTTAATCTATAAAGCTGTTGAAAAAGTATTTGTGATTCAAAAACTTTTTCTAACTTAGAATCCACACTGCCTTCTAAAACTGCAGCTATATTGCCATATGCAAACTTACACCACCACAGCACTGGGAGAAATAAACACCCCGAGTGCTGGGCAGGTAGGCCGGCAACTAGCAATTAAAAGCTTACACCTCCTGACAGAGTTGCCAGTACTGAAAAGAGAGCCGTGGGAACAGACACCGTTTGTATATGAAGCGCGTTCAGTCACGGCTGCTTTTCCCTACGTTACTCTATGGGGCGTGTTCAGTCCCGGCTACTTTCCCTACGCTACTCTCTGAAAACTTTAGTAAATTAGTATTAAAATGGATAACCCTGCACAGTATGTTTGTTTGTAGATAATCGTTATTTTTTGGTTATTGACGTCTTACTTGTCAGAGAACAGTAATATGCTGATTCTAGGCCACTTTCGCCCGAAAACTCGGTGGAGGAGCAAGTGGGGTAGAGTCGGCATATTACTGTTCTCTCATAGAGACAGCTTCTCAAGATTTCGACTCCGAGTTTGTGGCCTTAAAAACTGTATTCAGTGGTTTCGAAATGACCAAACAGATATTAAATGCCCATCATGTGGAAATGGATTCGAAAATGAAACTCATGTTTTATTTTACTGTGCCACTTATGATGATATCCGTAAAACATGTGCCATACTGGAATCCTTCCCCAACATTCCCGATCAGAACAAAGTTGTAAAAATCCTTTCCAGTAGTAATTAAACTGTTATTAAATCTGTTGCTAAATTTATAGCACAGGCAATGAAGATAAGAAAGAGTAAGTTAGAATTAATGTGCGATAACATTTAACTTAATAAAATAGTAACTAGTCAAGATGATCCTGTATCAATGTGTGTGTGTGTGCGTGTGTGTGTGTGTGTGTGTGTGTGTGTGTGTGTGTGTGTGTGTGTGTGTGTGTGTGTGTATGTGTGTGTGTGTGTGTGCTGTTTGTGGCGCGCGCGCGTTTGTGTGTGCGTGTATGTTTATGCATGTGTGAAATCAGTAAATAATATTGAAATGTGCATACAATTGTTCATGTTCACCCCCTTGTCTTAAGGCTGTAATGCTATGACAATAAAAACATTTGTCATTGTCATTGTCTCTATATATATATATAATTATGTTTTATATATATATATATATATATATATATAATATATATATATATATATATATATATATATATATATATGTGTGTGTGTGTGTGTGTGTATACACATGCATATATATATTGTTCTTCTTTTTGTTAATGGATGCCATCATTTTTCCGTTGGATCTTAGTGGATCTTACATTGCTGTCAAAGAGGGTTGGGGTTATGGTGGACGTTCATGGAATAAAAAATGCTGGCTGAAGAACGCCAGTCAGGAGAGGAGGGAAGTAGGATGAAGGTGGATGGTGTGGGGAAGGAGTGACCTACCTGGAACAGGGGAGGGAGGAAGGAGTGACCTACATGGGATGGGGGGGGGGGGGGGGGAGGAAGGAAGAAGTGGACCTGCCCATGGCAGTAAGGGGGGAAAGGAGATGCTGACCAGAGAGGAGAAAGAGGGACTCAAAGGATTTAGAGTGGGAATTTGAAGATTTCCTTTAAGGATGATGTCACTACCTCCAGTGGAAGGCCATTCAATTCACTGAAGGGGTGTAGAAAAATAAAGATTATTTCCTGTGACCATTTTGGACAAAGGGAGACAAAAATTACATGGTAGGTGTGAGGAGTAGATCTTGGTGGGGGTGGGGTGGGGGGAGGGGTGGGTGGGTTAGGGACTGTCTGTATAGGTTGTTGATAGGGTTATCTGCCCATGGTGAACTCTGTAGAATCCAACAGCTTCATAAAGGTTCTCTGATCTTTAAGTGGGGTCCAGTGCGGCAGCATGTCCTGCAGGCTAGTCATTTTGTGGTGCTCGTTGTGTGCTTATGTTAAGTACAGGAAGATTATTAGATAGTGGATGGTGCTTGTCACCAAGGCAACATCTTCTACTGCTGCTCTCTTCTTTTCATTTGCCAATGGCTCATCAGCTCTTGAGCCAAAACGTACGAGTTACTCTTTTGTCAAAACAAAGGTGGTATATAAAAATTGCAGTTAATTCAGTCTTCTTCTTCTTGTTAGGGCTTGCAGGCTCGATGATCAGTCAGTTCAGGTGATGAGTAGCGCTGTTTTCTCCAGTTCCCAGAAATAGGACCAGACTTTTCAAGTTTTTTTTTTTTTTTTTGCTGTCCCAAGCTCTCAGAGACAGTGCACCCATGCTTCTCATTCCGACACCCCGTCCACAGCCACAGCCCAGACGGCCCCGCCGCAGCCCCGGCACCGGCAATCCACAGGGAACAGTCAGTGTCAAGTCGTCAAGAGGCAGCCCACCGGAGGAGACACTGCGCTGCTGCCGAGTCACTTCAGTGGTGTTCAGTGGCGCCTGTTCTGATCTAACATACGCAGGACACCACCTACTAAGCTCCCTACTGACGACAATAATTGCTTAGTCGCGGAGCCGGCGTGAGTGAGCTCTCCCTCCGGAGGGCGCCACCACGTCCATCCAACGACATGGACTAGTTGATACCGGTGACCCCGACAGAACCAAACCAAGACCACAGATGTGGAGAGGACATCGAAATTGAGGTCACCATGAGAGCAGGGCAAGAAGGTCCACAGACTGAGACTTTTTTTTTATGCTGATCAGTGAGAGTGAGGATGATTCAGATGATGCTACAGATTTCCATTTCGGTCTGAGACTACATGACAGGGCTGTACTCTACGCTTCCTTTCATAATATATCCCGGCGTCAACCAGGCCCGAGAGGTACAGGCACCTGCAGTGTTGGTCAGGAAATTTGAGCAACACTCTCAGAAACGCATCCATTAAGTGGATGAAACTCAACTGTGTGGTCCCAGTCTTCCCAACTGAGTCCGCAGCAAACTCAACTCTGGGTAGGAGCCAGTCGGGGCAGAAAAACCCAGATGACTCTTATGGGATTCGAACCCACGACCTCCCAGCTGGGAGTCCGCGACGCTAACTACATTGCCACGTCCAGTTTTGGTAGGAGGGCAACCATCCCTTATTCAGCAGGTTGCAGGTTTTCTTTCACAGACAAGCAGTCCCGGACTAGCTGGCAGCATTCCAAACAGTGGCACGGTTGTCACAGTGAAATCTCCCATGTGACCTGTGACAGTCTCATCATGTGGTCAAGCGCTGTGCTTTAAGCTCTAGCATCTGGGTAGGACCCTTGAAGAAACATTTACCCCTATTGCTCAAAGGCGTGAGCTGAGTGTGTGTGTGTGTGTGTGTGTGTGTGTGTGTGTGTGTGTGTGTGTGTGTGTGTGTGTGTGTGTGTGTGTGTGTGTGTGGCAATCTCTGCAGAAAACCTAGAAGGCTGAAGATGGAGAACCAGACCTGTGTGCACTTTCAGTAAACAAACCAAAAAAAACCCACAAAAAAAACCACAACAAAGACACAACCAATGTTAGGTAGGCACTCAAGGTCTGACCAGCGTGTTGGGCTAATGCGTAAGTCAGACATCTGCTAAAGTCATAGCCACGAGACCCTCTACTTAAATTCTCTCATCTTAGTTGTTAATTCATTTGTTCATCAGCTTAAAATCATATGCAGTGTGGTCTTAAAACTTAGCGGATGTGGTGTAGTGGATATGGACTAGTCTGCAGGCAGTGGCGCCTCCTTGATGAAACTGAAACTAAAACATTTCTGGCCACCATCGATCATGGCCACACAGTGTAATCGTCAGATGAGATGTCAAAATTAAATCAGGTATCGTCTGTATGATGCTAGAAAAATCAGTCATGTCAGCGCTAAAGGCAGATAAAAAGCACAGACATGGGAGACATGTACCTGCCCATTGATCGATGTCATTCAGTCGTCAACAAGGGGCATAGTGCTACATGTTGAGATCCAGGTCTACAGACCACCCACTGTCCACCCTGTAGACTTGGTAGACACCAAGACAGTGACAGAGACAAGCATTCACTGGAGAGATGCAATGAAGCTCAAATTGACCCATTCAGAGCATTGTGCACTCAAAATGACCCATTCATAGCATTGTGCACTCAAAATGACCCATTAAGAGCATTGTGCACTCAAAATGACCCATTCATAGCATTGTGCACTCAAAATGACCCATTCAGAGCATTGTGCACTCAAAATGACCCATTCAGAGCATTGTGCACTCAAGAAGACCGATTCAGAGCATAGTGCACTCAAAATGACCCATTCAGAGCATTGTGCACTCAAAATGACCCATTCAGAGCATTGTACACTCAAAATGACCCATTCAGAGCATTGTGCACTCAAATGACCCATTCAGAGCATTATGCACTCAAGAAGACCCATTCAGAGCATAGTGCACTCAAAATGACCCATCCAGAGCATTGTGCACTCAAAATGACCCATTCAGAGCATTGTGCACTCAAAATGACACATTCAGAGCATTGTGCACACCAAAATGACCCATTCAGAGCATTGTAGACTCAAGAAGACCCATTCAGAGCATTGTACACTCACAATGACCCATTCAGAGCATTGTACACTTAAAATGACCCATTCAGAGCATTGTGAACTCAAATTGACCCATTCAGAGCATTGTGCACTCAAAATGACCCATTCAGAGCATTGTACACTCAAAATGACCCATTCAGAGCATTGTGCACTCAAAATGACCCATTCAGAGCATTGTGCACTCAAAATGACCCATCCAGAGCATTGTACACTCAAAATGACCCATCCAGAGCATTGTACACTCAAAATGACCCATCCAGAGCATTGTGCACTCAAAATGACCCATCCAGAGCATTGTGCACTCAAAATGACCCATTCAGAGCATTGTACACTCAAAATGACCCATCCAGAGCATTGTACACTCAAAATGACCCATCCAGAGCATTGTGCACTCAAAATGACCCATTCAGAGCATTGTACACTCAAAATGACCCATCCAGAGCATTGTGCACTCAAAATGACCCATTCAGAGCATTGTGCACTCAAAATGACCCATCCAGAGCATTGTACACTCAAAATGACCCATTCAGAGCATTGTACACTCAAAATGACCCATCCAGAGCATTGTGCACTCAAAATGACCCATTCAGAGCATTGTACACTCAAAATGACCCATTCAGAGCATTGTACACTCAAAATGACCCATTCAGAGCATTGTACACTCAAAATGACCCACTCAGAGCATTGTACACTCAAAATGACCCACTCAGAGCATTGTGCACTCAAAATGACCCATTCAGAGCATTGTGCACTCAAAATGACCCATTCAGAGCATTGTACACTCAAAATGACCCATTCAGAGCATTGTACACTCAAAATGACCCATCCAGAGCATTGTACACTTAAAATGACCGATTCAGAGCATAGTGCACTCAAAATGACCCATCCAGAGCATTGTGCACTCAAAATGACCCATTCAGAGCATTGTGCACTCAAAATGACCCATTTAGAGCATTGTACACTCAAAATGACCCATTCAGAGCATTGTGCACTCAAAATGACCCATCCAGAGCATTGTACACTCAAAATACCCATCCCGAGCATTGTGCACTCAAAATGACCCATCCAGAGCATTGTACACTCAAAATGACCCATTCAGAGCATTGTGCACTCAAAATGACCCATCCAGAGCATTGTGCACTCAAAATGACCCATCCAGAGCATTGTGCACTCAAAATGACCCATTCAGAGCACTGAGCACCATTTTCATTTGGCCGTTTCCTCAACTGCATGTTTTCTGATTGTCGGGTGAATATCCTTTTTTCTTTAATTATGCAGTGTCATGGATGAACTACATGTCAAGGTTCCCACCAGGCCCTCTCCTTACGCCTTCGCCCAAATTAAGTCTCTGGATTTGCAGTTGTGTTTGACAAATTTCAATGTGCAAGCTGTGTGGATATCATTATGAAAAGGGTATTGACATTTTGTTGTTCCTTTGTTTCTGTGTTTTAGGTCACATATTAGCTGGGAAGAGCAAATCAGAGAAAGTCGGCATCCATCTCTGTGGATTAGGGTAAGAGACTCTTTCAGTATCACAAAGCATTTTCTTGTCTGTCTGTCACTCTTTCTTTCTGTCTTTATGTGTACAGATTTTCTTCAGTGAAATTCGGAAATGAAAAAAAAAAAAAAAAAGAGATCATTGCCATTTCAGATTTAATCTTCACCAAGAAAAGAAGCTCCTTGATGGCATTGTTTCATCATTTGGAAAAGGATCAAAATAGCAAAGAAAGGACGACAATGTTAATTTCAGAACATCCTCCCACAACCACAGTCAAGTTGTTAAGAAGATTGAAGCGGGACAGCCAACACACAGGAAAATGATGGCGAGTCAGATCCAACATGGGATCCAGCTACACAGAAATGACAGGAAGCTTGTTTCAGTTTGAACACATCTATACTGTCGGTCGTATAAAAAATACCATGACATTGACAGAGTATTGTGTACTGCTTTGGGAGTAGTGAACTGACCAGATGATTAAAAACTCTGGAAAAATGTCATCATGGGGGGATGAGGATAAAAATTATGACACATTGTGTATTTCCTGCCAGATGTGATGTGGAAAAATGGCTTCTTTGATGAAAGCTTTCCTGGGCTGTGTCCTAACAGAGTGAAACACTTGACAAACAACAATGGCAGCTTCTACTGTAGACATAGTCACCACTCAACTTAACACATCCATGCAGCCATATTGGCTTGGTAAGAAGGTGGAGAGAGGGTGGGGTGTCACTTGTCCCTTCAAAATGATATAAAATTTTGAATGCAGAGTCACTTGGCATGCGGGGCACAGATCTTACGCAGACCCTGACAATTATATCTCACAGATCAACAGTGGCCCAAATCACACTGCGTATTACATCAAAGACTGGTTCAGCTCTCAGAATATACAGGGTTTCAGTGGTGCAGTTACTCCCCTGACCTCATCCCAGTGGACAAGGTATGGGTCAGCTCAAGGACCACAGTGTCCAGACAGAGATCAGAGATACATATTGCAGGTCAGAGTTGGTATCACCTAACCCCAGGGCCCCTACAGGTACAGGGTGCTATAAAGTTCAGGAGATGACATGCCCACCTGCATTAATACCTGTGAAGAGGAGTTCATAGTCACCACCAATGCATTAGTTCATGCACGCCAGATCCAAGAAAGTGTCAGGGGAGTTTCACCTGTGTTGGATCAATTGGAACTGAGCAATTAGTAGCAGACAGTTTTCAGTCTTCAAAAACAAAGTTCTCCACTCAGACACAGTCTTGGATAATCAATTTACATGTGTGAAAAGAGTGAAATGCCTGCTTTTCATTCATTACAAAATTATTTCATGCTGTTTGGTATTTCTTATCGCAATAGAGGAAAATATGACACGGACTTGTTAAAAGTGGGTTCACTCTCCAGCTTTAATCATCAGTGATTCAATACAGCTGCAGAATTATCGAATGTGACATGCTTCATTGTTTTCCTTGGGTTCTGAGGTTTTCATCAATAGTAAATACGTTTGAGTACTTTGAATAGAGCATGAGCCATGCAACACAGAAGCAGAGACAGATAGCACAAATTTCTGTCAGTTCCTGCCTTACAAGGCCGTTCTGGGCTCCGACACTGTGTTGCTGGCTTTGTGGTCTGGTTCTCCGCTATATACTTAAGGTGTGATGGGAGAGTGGCTGTGTTCCTGGTATTGTGTTCCTGGTGTGATCTCTCGGCTTTGGAAGGGAAACAAAAGGGAAGAAACTCCATGTCGTTCGCTCTACGTTTTCTTTGCTGGCTGTTGTCCCTTGGTTCCTGAACTTGCCATCATCTGTCTTCGCCAGCACCTCCTAGCATTCCACACCGTTACAACAACGATGATGATAATAATAATAATGATAATAATAGTAATGATGATAATTATAATAATAATAATTTTAAAAAAATTGATGATGATGATGATAAACAATAGTAATGCTAATGACAATAATAATAATAATAATAATAATATATAATGTTTCCTATAAGGAGGAAATGCTGTTGATGGGAATCTTATCCTTCTTTTCTTAGTCCTACCTATAATGGACATGAATTGCACATCCATTACTACTCTCTCTCTCTTTGACATCTTTATTTTTGCTGGTCCATCATGTCTTCATATTGTCTTTTTTGTGAGATAGTGTTCATTTAGTAAAGAACATTGTTTTAGGGTTTTTGTTTTTGTTTGCGTTGTTTTGTTTTTACCCATCTTGGCAATCATTTCTCAAACAAAGGGCAAATTCTTTGGTTCTTTTTCTGAGAAAAGATGGACTCTTGTGTGGCATTGGCTACAATTGTTTCTCCCCTTCCATTCATTGCTACTTTCTCTCCCCCTGCTTCCATCTATCTGTCTGCATCTTTTTATTCAAACAAACAAAAAACAACAACAACAAAAACCCTTATGTCATTTTTATAATGGCAGAGAAGTCATTTATATGTGCTTTTGCAAATGAACTGCTTGTAAGTATGTATACAGAATGATAAGAAAATGCTTCTTTCGTTTTTCATTGAATTTGAGAAGGATTGTTGCAGAATCCAGGAATGGCATGCCATCTTTGTGAACACTGGAACTACATTGTCGGTCGCTCCATGCAGCAGCCAAGCGACAGTGCATGTCAATGGCCGTCGCACTCATTCAATGAAAGAAATTGGTCATTTGGTCTGTATGCTTGTGCAAACGTAAACTCACTCTCTCTCTCACACACACACACACACAAACAACACACACACACACACACACACACACACACACACACACACACACACACACACACACACACACACACACACACACACACACACACACACACACACTGACACACACACACACACACACACACACACACACACACACACACACACACACACACACACACACACTCGTAGACATACACACGGACGCACAGACACAGACACATGCAGACTCACAGACACAGACAAAAGAAAGAGAGAGAGGGATAAGATAAGATAATGTTGCTTATAGCCCAGCCGACCGCAAAGGGCCACATCAAGGCTGGAGAGAGAGGGAGGGAGAGAGAGATGGACACACACACACACACACACACACACACACACACACACACACACACACACACACACACACACACATACACACACACACATGCAATGGTTGACCAACACATTAAGTCAACGAATGGCAGATATCCAACCTACACATTAACTCAATGTGGTGGTCATGTAGCAGATGTTTGAGCTACAGATTAACCCAGTCTTGTGGTCATGTAGCAGGTGTCTGACCTACTCATTAACTGAATGTGGTATTCATATTGCAGATATCTGACCTACACATTAGCTGAATATGGTGATGATATAGCATTTACTGCCATCCTACACATTAACCCAATGTGCTAGTCATGTAGCAGATATCTGACTTGCATATTAATTCATTGTGCTAGTCCAGCCTTGTGTACTTAGCTGATGTGGCCTGCACAACTTCTGTAGGTATGAATATCATGTGCATACATGGAAATGTGTATGTATGGTCATGCACATAATATATGAACTCTGTGTAATGTTCATTTAGACAATGCGTTTTCAATTTTCAAAAACAGTGAGATGAAACGGAAAAAGGAGTATATCTCATGTAAGTTAATAAATACATGACTTCCGGTCACTCAGCCATCTAGTTACAGGTACATGTGTTGTGCATGAACACCTGGAGATGGACTGATAAATGCAGTGCGACCTCTGAAAGTGCCCATCCCTCAAGAAGTCTTAAGTATTGGAGCGAGACGTTAAGACACCTGTCATGGGGAGCTCAAAACACCAGCATTGGAGCGAGACGTTAACACACCTGTCATGGGGAGCTCAAAACACCAGCATTGTGGCAGGACGTTAACACCCGTCATGGGGAGCTCAAAACACCAGATTGTAGCAGGACGTTAACACACCTGTCATGGGGAGCTCAAAACACCAGCATTGTAGCAGGACGTTAACACCCCCGTCATGGGGAGCTCAAAACACCAGCATTGTAGCAGGACGTTAACACACCTGTCATGGGGAGCTCAAAACACCAGCATTGTAGCAGGACGTTAACACCCCTGTCATGGGGAGCTCAAAACACCAGCATTGTAGCAGGACGTTAACACACCTGTCATGGGGAGCTCAAAACACCAGCATTGTAGCAGGACGTTAACACCCCTGTCATGGGGAGCTCAAAACACCAGCATTGGAGCGAGACATTAACACCCCTGTCATGGGGAGCTCAAAACACCAGCATTGGAGTGAGACGTTAAAACACACCTGTCATGGGAAGCTCAAAACACCAGCATTGTAGCAGGACGTTAACACACCTGTCATGGGGAGCTCAAAACACCAGCATTGTAGCAGGACGTTAACACCCCTGTGATGGGGAGCTCAAAACACCAGTATTGTAGCAGGACGTTAACACACCTGTCATGGGGAGCTCAAAACACCAGTATTGTAGCAGGACGTTAACACACCTGTCATGGGAGCTCAAAACACCAGCATTGTAGCAGGACGTTAAGACACCTGTCATGGGAAGCTCAAAACACCAGCATTGTAGCAGGACGTTAACACCCCTGTCATGGGGAGCTCAAAACACCAGCATTGGAGTGGAGACGTTAACACCCCTGTCATGGGGAGCTCAAAACACCAGCATTGGAGCGGGACGTTAACACCCCTGCCATGGGGAGCTCAAAACACCAGCATTGGAGTGAGACGTTAACACCCCTGTCATGGGGAGCTCAAAACACCAGCATTGGAGTGAGACGTTAACACCCCTGTCATGGGGAGCTCAAAACACCAGCATTGGAGTGAGACGTTAACACCCTTGTCATGGGGAGCTCAAAACACCAGTATTGTAGCAGGACGTTAACACACCTGTCATGGGGAGCTCAAAACACCAGTATTGTGAATGGCCAGACCTCGTTTGGTTGAAACTTTGACAGACTGAAAGCAAGGAACTGCAGTCAGCAGTTGAATAGTGGGAGTAAAACTTTGTGCCAGTGGAATGCTTTTGGTTATCTGTGTACACATTTACCCATTCTCTTCATCCTTGGTACCCTGTTGTTGTCTGTTCTCATGCTCTTAGGCAAATTCACTGAGTTGTTCAGTGTGTGTGAAAATGACTCTGACAACACGATGTCTTTGATTTGTGCAGGATCACATCAAACTAGGAGCCTGTGAGCTGTTCATTGTCATCGGCTTTCCAGACAGCCGTAGCACGGAAAATCCCAAAGGACCCAAACATACCTATGAGAAATGTGTGATGGAGCTGGCAGATAACCACCGACTGACCCGCAAGCTCAAGCCACAACACAGCACCACCTTGCGTGCGGAGACAGCGGCTCTGATGATGTTTCAGGAGTTCATCGACCTGCTGCCACAGATGGCACAGGCACAGGCTCTGGCGGCAAATTTCGGCAAGGTCAGAGCACGCATGTTTCCGAGATCACCACCCTGTTGGTCGACTCTCATTTTGCTCTTGATGTTGACTGCATTTGGTGTGAAGTAAGTGGGATGAAAACTGGGTTATCATGATCAGATTTTTCAGTGAAGTTTGTTCCCTGCTGAGGGCGCTTGGACAGTGAAAGGGTGGTGTCCGAAGGTTTTGGTATGAAAAAGAGGGATATGAAGGGTATGTGTATCAGCTGAGCAATGGAAGGAACTGTGCTGTGGAGATTTGGTAGATGGGATGGAGTTTGACTGTTAAGAGCCTTGAAACTGCATGCGCAGCAGGCAATTTGTATTCAATACGTTTTTGAACAGGAACCTAGAGAAGAAAAGGAAGAAGAGGAAATGAATGAAAAATAGGAAAATTATCAGTATGGTAGACAATTCTGTTTCCTTTGTGCAAGAGACGAATAAGATATTTGAATAATGATCAGCTAGAAGAGAGATACAGCAATCCAGCTTGGAAGAGGTAAAGGCACAGAAATAGATCGCATCATCTGAAAGAAGATGCTGAACAAATCTGGCAGAGATTGAAATATCACACAAACCAGACAGCAGATTCATGTTTTGACAAAGCTGAGGCAGATGTCTAACTGAACAGTTGTTGGAACAAGCTCAAAGGAAAGAAAGCTTTTGTTTTCATTGAAATGTCTGTCTTGTCATTATTCAGCTGGAGCTAGTTGTGTGTCATCCAAGGTTTAACATCAGAAATGCATGACTGAATGTGTACTCTGAATGGTAAATGGTTGCTGAGACGATTCACTGGACTCTTGAGTGTGCTGGGATACAGAGATAGGCTGAGCATAAAGGACAAATGGAACAAATCCCAGAACAGATCCCTAGGGACTCAGAACTCCGCAAGTCTGTGCGGAGAAGAGGACAAACCATTAGTGAACACATCCTAAAAAACGATCATCAGACACCAGTGAAACCAGGGGAGTGTAGCACTAGAAAGGTCAAATGTAAGTTGCAGATGAGAAAGAAGAGTAGCAGGAACAATGATAAATCCAAAAGAGAAAGAAGAGAAACGTGATCATCATCAAGGGCAACAAGCAGATCACTGACTTAAAATGTTTTTTTTGTTATGAGAATGCTGTTTCAGAGCTGGAAGGAGGGCAGTTGGCAGAAAGTAAAGAGTACAGCAAGTTGTTTGAAGGAGATGATTAAAAAAAGTTTAAAGAATACCATGTGCTTAACAATTTGAAGAGGAAAAGTACATTTGAAACAGGTCTACATTTCTTTTAGATTTTCCGCAAGAAGATGTAGCACTTTAACCTGACGTTATGTTATTTTACATCTCTTGGAATCTGATTTTTATCAGTCAAAATATTCTGAAATGTTTCAAAATAATTTTCTATTGGAATTGCTGAAGTGTGCCATTTAAGATAGAAACATGTTTGTGTTATTTTCAATGTGTTTCAGAACATTCATTTTGATGCAGAAGTTCATGCAGATGAGAAAATGGATCAAAAACTCTATGTCAGAGTCATCGACTACGATCTGAACATGGTGATTTACTTGCTGTTTTTTTTCTTTCTTTTTTCTTGCCACTTGTTTGTGTCGGTCTCATTGTCTTTTCTGTTCTCTTTCTCTTCTGTTTGGTCTGTTTCTGTCTCCTTGTCTGTACTGTTGTGTCAGTCTCTTGTTCTCCTGTCTGTCCCTTTCTCAGTCAGCATGTTGTCATCCTGGGCTCACTGGTTTGTTTCCATGTTTGGTTTGTAAGTCGAGGCATGGATTGATCACATCCCTTCCTCCCCTACACACACAGGCGCATGCATGTATGAGCTCAAACATGCATGCACACGCACACACACACACATGCACGCATGCACACACGCACACTAACACACACACACACACAACACACACACACACACACACACACACACACACACACACACACACGGCGCTGCGCACACTTTCTGTTGCAAGGGTTCTCTGTGTTCAGAACAATGGGCTGGTTGTCTTTGGTGTAGTGAGAGGACTATCCCGTAACTGTTCTCAGCAAGAGAATTAATTCAGTTCAGTTCAACAGTACTTTATATATCCTATTGGAAATTCATTGAAGTGTATTTGACAGTTGTAGTTGCTGGTGATCGTGTGTTTGTTACATCAGTGTCAGCTTTGCTAAAGAAAAGTGCAATCCTGTACAATGAAATAAATACTACCCTTGAATCTGCCAGGGGTAAACGGAGAGGCAATCCACTTTGATTTATACTGATAGATATTTTACGTTGATAGTGGGCCATGAGGATGAGAATGATGAAAATGATGCCACAGAGTTCTGTATGCAGGTCCTCTACACTGTCACGAAAGATGGTGCCTGGCTTCAACCACACCAAAGAGATGGAACGCCATATCCTTGACATTTGGACATTGCCATCACAAACACATCCATTAAGTGGATGAGATTCAACTTTGTGGTGACGGTCTTCCCCTTTTCAGCCTATAGCATACTGGAAGCTTTGTGTTTGGCGGAAAAATCCCAAAAGGAAATGCGTCTATGTGTTTGGCGGAAAAATCCCA
Source organism: Conus ventricosus (assembly GCA_018398815.1). Taxonomy (NCBI): domain Eukaryota; kingdom Metazoa; phylum Mollusca; class Gastropoda; order Neogastropoda; family Conidae; genus Conus; species Conus ventricosus. Next base: position 18,803,345 of record CM031598.1, read on the forward strand.
CAAAGAAATGCCCCTGACGGAATTTGAACCCATGACCTTCCCCGAAGTTGGAGTATGGCTGCCTTAATGGCAGGATAAAAAACGGTCATACACACAAAACTCCACTCCCTTTATTGGGCAGATGGGTTTAATACTTGCCTGTCTGTACAGGGAGTGTCCGCAGGAGTATCAGCCTGCGTACGCAAAAGGAGAAGGAGAAGAACCCATGACCTCTCAGTCCGCTGTCTGTGATGCTAACCACTATACTATCACTGTTGATCAGTTTTATTGGGTAGCTTATCTTCCTCTGCCTTGTTTTGTTTTTCCTGCCTTTTTTGTGCAGCATACAGGCTTTCTTATCAGCTTGCTATGACAAAACCGGGAGCTGCTATGAATTCGATAATCAGCATTATTTTGTCTTCAGGAATGGCTGTGGCTCAAGGCGAAATTTGAGAACCGTAAACTAGCAATGGATGAACTTTATGAAAACTTCCTCGCCACTGGCAAGACTCCAGCATGGAACCAGAGAAACAACCCTTTCTATGATTCAGAGAGCCAGGACATTTACCTGGGAAGGTAAGTGGCCATCCTTCTGCCATGCAAACCCATTCGCAGCATGATTGAAGTCTTTGTTGGTGGTCGAAACCCTCTCCTCCAACCCCTCTCTCTTTTCAGGTATGGTCAGATGTTCGCTATCACTACGGCCGCTGATCACATGCGTCTTAATACTTCCTTCCTGGATGTTCCCTTTCATCTTCCAGTTTTCAACACCTGTAGCCAATCTACTACTCCTGCAGCACCCTTACTCCTGCACTGACACCTCTACTCATGCAGCCACCTCCTATATCTGCAGCACTCTCTTCCTGCAGCCACTCCTTACTCCTGGCAGCCATCCTCTACTCTGCAGCCACTCCTCCCACCTCTACTCCTGCAAGCCACCCTTACTCCTGCAGCCACTCCTCTACTCCTCGCACTCCTCTACTCCCTCTATTGCACCACTCTTTACTCCTGCAGCCATCCTCTACTCCTACAGCCATCCCTCTACTCCTGCAGCCACCCTCTACTCCTGCAGCCATCGCTCTACTCCTGGAGCCACTCCTTTGCTCCTGCAGCACTCCTCTACTCCTGCAGCCACTCCTCTACTCCTGCAGCCACTCCTCTACTCCTGCAGCCACTCCTCTACTCTCTGCAGACCACCCCTCTACTCCTGCAGCCACTCCTCTACTCCTGCAGCCACCCTCTACTCCTGCAGCCACCCCTCTACTCCTGCAGCCACCCCTCTACTCCTGCAGCCATCCCTCTACTCCTGAGCCATCCCTCTACTCCTGCAGCCACTCCTCTACTCTGCAGCCACCCTCTACTCCTGCAGCCACCCTCTACTCCTGCAGCCACCTCTACTCCTGCAGCCACCTCTACTCCTGCCACTCTACTCCTGCAGCCACCCTCTCTTCCCTACTCCTGCAGCCACCCTCTACTCCTGCAGCCACCCTCTACTCCTGCAGCCACCCCTCTACTCCTGCCCTCTACTCCTGCAGCCACCCCTCTACTCCTGCAGCCACCCTCTACTCCTGCAGCCACCCTCTACTCCTGCAGCCACTCCTCTACTCCTCTCGCAGCCACCTCTACTCCTGCAGCCACCCCCCCTACTCCTGCAGCCACCTCTACTCCTCTACTCCTGCAGCCACCTCCTCTACTCCTGCAGCCACTCCCTCTACTCCTGCAGCCACCCTCTACTCCTGCAGCCCCCTCTACTCCGCCCTCTACTCCTGCAGCCACTCCCTACCTACTCCTGCAGCCACCCTCTACCCCTCCCTCTACTCCTGCAGCACTCCTCTACTCCTGCAGCCACCCCTCTACTCCTGCAGCCACCCCTCTACTCCTGCAGCCACCCTCTACTCCTGCCTCTACTCCTGCAGCCACCCCTCTACTCCTGCAGCCACCCCTCTACTCCTGCAGCCACCCCTCTACTCCTGCAGCCACTCCTCTACTCCTGCAGCCACTCCTCTACTCCTGCAGTCACTCCTGCAGCCACCCCTCTACTCCTGCAGCCACTTCTTTACTCCTGCAGCCACTCTTCTACTCCTGCAGCCACCCCTCTACTCCTGCAGCCATTGCTCTACTCCTGGAGCCACTCCTTTGCTCCTGCAGCCACTCCTCTACTCCTGCAGCCACTCCTCTACTCCTGCCTCTACTCTGCAGCCACCCCTCTACTCCTGCAGCCACTCCTCTACTCCTGCAGCCACTCCTCTACTCCTGCCTCTACTCCTGCAGCCACCCCTCTACTCCTGCAGCCACTCCTCTACTCCTGCAGCCACCCCTCTACTCCTGCAGCCACCCCTCTACTCCTGCAGCCACCCCTCTACTCCTGCAGCCACTCCTCTACTCCTGCAGCCACTCCTCTACTCCTGCAGCCACTCCTACTCTGCAGCCACCCCTCTACTCCTGCAGCCACTTCTTTACTCCTGCAGCCACTCTTCTACTCCTGCAGCCACCCCTCTACTCCTGCAGCCATTGCTCTACTCCTGGAGCACTCCTTTGCTCCTGCAGCCACTCCTGCAGCCACCCCTCTACTCCTGCAGCCACTCCTCTACTCCTGCAGCCACTCCTCTACTCCTGCCTCTACTCCTGCAGCCACCCCTCTACTCCTGCAGCCACTCCTCTACTCCTGCAGCCACCCCTCTATTCCTGCAGTCACTCCTCTACTCCTGCAGCCACTCCTCTACTCCTGCAGCCACCCCTCTACTCCTGCAGCCTTCCCTCTACTCCTGTAGCCTTCCCTCTACTCCTGCAGCCACTCCTCTACTCCTGCAGCCTTCCTCCCCCCCTTACTCCTGCAGCCACTCCTCTACTCCTGCAGCCACTCCTCTACTCCTGCAGCCACTCCTCTACTCCTGCAGCCACCCTCTACTCCTGCAGCCAGCCTTCTACTCCTGCAGCCACTCCTCTACTCCTGCAGCCTTCCCTCTACTCCTGCCTCTACTCCTGCAGCCACCCCTCTACTCCTGCAGCCACCCCTCTACTCCTGCAGCCACTCCTCTACTCCTGCAGCCACTCCTCTACTCCTGCAGCCACCCCTCTACTCCTGCAGCCACTCCTCTACTCCTGCAGCCTTCCCTATACTCCTGCCTCTACTCCTGCAGCCACTCCTCTACTCCTGCAGCCACACCTCTTGCAGCCACCCCTCTACTCCTGCAGCCATCCCTCTACTCCTGCAACCACCCCTCTACTCCTGCAGCCACCCTCTACTCCTGCAGCCACCCCTCTACTCCTGCAGCCACCCTTCTACTCCTGCAGCCACCCATCTACTCCTCAGCACCTCTACTCTGCAGCCATCCCTTTACATGAATAAGAAAACTTAGTTACGTAGTTTGTACTACACTCTTCCAGTGACTGAGGTCTACAGCACGCTGTCTTTTCTGGATGTTGCTTTTGACCACAGGTTCCCTGTGATGCAGGTCGCTCAAAGCTCATACATTTCACCAATTTTCCTCATTTTACAACTTCCCATACTGAAAAGTACTTTTTCCCTTATTCTGAGCCCAAAAACCTTCTACATAACGGAAAACACAAAAACATACACAAAAATTGCTGTGAATACAATGTAATACTCAGATCAGAAATCTTGAAACAAATGGCAGTTTAAGACAGTTTATGAAAAACAATAACACTTACCCATCCAACAGAACCTCCTCTTCCATTGCAGCAGAATGCATCACTGAGATGGTTTGTGGATCAAATCACACACCCTATAGTGAAACACTGACGATGATGCAGGATTAAAACTGTTTATAAACCCATTGTTTACACACGCTTCCACTTTACCAACATCATGAGTCCATCAAAGTCACAAACCAATTTGTTCAATGCACTTTCCACTCCTACCAACATCATTAGTCCATTGAAGTCAGGAGTACATCATTAGTTACTGTGGTCCCCAAAGTTTCTATTCCCAGTCATACCAATTTCCCAAGAACACACAGCCGTTGTTCTGTTCAACACTGTCACTTGCAAATGACAGTTACTGATGTTCATCGTTGTACTGCTTCGTTGCAGACTTTGCTGCCTGCAACAAGGGGGCTGAAGGGTTGATCTCAAACATGACCGATCATCTACTTAGTTCATTACCGTTTCAGTGCTAAGAGTCCGTGTCGTCTGCTATGAAAATTTGTTCACCTCGCAATTTGCCTCAGTGATTTAAGATTTGCCCATATAAATCAGGTTTACCTGTATTGAAACTTGTATATGGCCATACAGACCCAAAATCGTAGGTTTCCCGTACAGCAATACGGGAAAACCATATAGGTTGACACCTATGTTTCACAGAGGTTGCACTGTTTATTTGCCGATAATGTGGGTGTTCCATAACCCATAGTCGTTGAGACAAAGTCTCTGTGGAATGTATGGGTCACAAGAGACCTGCATCCTTGGTAGGGCATGGGTGAAAGCCATGCCTGGTGAAAGGTAAGATCTTAGCGCTGAACCTGATTGTTTGCCTGCATTACTTTCTTGTCCAGTAACACACGCACAGACATACACATGCACACGCACGCACGCACACACTCGCCACACACAACACACACACACACACACACACATATGCACAGTCGCACACACACACACACTCACACACACACACACACACACACACACACACACTCACACACACACACACATGCGCACACACACACACACACATATGCACACACACACACACACAAACACACACACACACACCTTGTTAAAGAGGATGATGCATTGCTTTTTTCCTGCAGGTGGAAAGTCAGCCTGCACAACATTGCCTATATGATGCCAATAGATGATGACATTGTCATCAGCGACTTCGTAGGCAGGCGAGTGGCTGCTCTCCATGTGACCATTACACCTTCCACCAGTCAGGGGGAACCACCAGATGAAAAGCTTCATTTCCAGAATCCCCAGGAACTGACTGGCAAGCCACTGTATCTGCAATGTACACTGCCTGGCTTTGCCCACGTTCTGTGGGTAGCTGCTAACCCACAACGGGGAGTTTACTGCAAGTAAGTTGGTGAGAACTCTCACGGAGTTCTGCCATGGTAATCGATAATCACAGTCATGAGGAGAACTGAAAAGAAAAGTGAATTAAAAAGTGTGGACGGAATGCATACTTTGCAGAACACACACATACATACGCTTTTAGTTACAAATAAGAAAGCTCACTACTGTGTTTTGTGTTTTGCTTTTTTTTTTCTTTTCATGTTTTATGGTTCAACACATAACAACTCGTTGATCAACTTACAAATTGAAAGGCATTTTAAAGGCGCTAAAAGAAAAGTGAATATAGCAGAGAGAGGTGTATTTTCTAAAACATTTTTCTATTCAGTCAAAAAAAAGAAGAAATTAAACTCAAAGTTGCAGAGTGAAGTAAGCTGAAATAACAAAAAAAGGCATAATAAACAACAACAAAAAAAAGGAAAAATAAGTATAATAAATGACAACAAAAAAAAAAAGAAAAAAAAAGAAAGGAAAGCAATGAACTCTGCGAAGTTTCCGGTTCAGTATTCAGTGACAATCCAAAGTGATGGGCGACAAAAGTCAGTAGCACGAGTGCTGGCCATTGCGTGGGTGATAGTTTGGAACTAGTACTCACGGAGTGGATCTGCGATGGATTGATGGAGTGGATCTGGCGATGGATTGACGGAGTGGATCTGGCGATGATTGATGGAGTGGATCTGGCGATGGATTGATTGTTGGTCAGGGGATCAGAACCCATGCTCCCTGAATTGTCTGACACAGTTCTGCAACTGCCGCAGACTGTGGACACGCTGCACTGACCCTTCTTCCAAGGTCATCTCAGAAATGTTCAACAGGGTTGAGAGTTGAGAGTTGAGGGCGGGCCCAGGCATCACGTTGATATCATTCTACTGCAGGAAGTTGGCCAAGTGTCAGGCTATGTGGGGATTTAAGCTGTTATGCCGGAACACAGAATTGGGAAGTGTGCAGAAAAATGGGACAATGTGGCAGTGCAAAACTTTGTCCAACTTTGAATTTTTTTTGTTTTTGTTCTTGTATTATTGATTCAACTGATTTTACTGTGTGCATTTCTTTGAGCCATGTTGGCTTTTCGTGTTTTGAATATCTTTCATGTGTACTTTTTTGTTTCCTTTGCTTTTAGACTGTGGCCAGATTCGGTGCTGAAGGAGGTGCAGACCACGGAGGTGGTGTATGGGACAGTCAGCGGCAAGTTCCAGAAGAGACTCCACTTTTCCTTTGAGAAAATAACCCAGACAGAAATCAACTTTTTCCAGACCAAGTGTCTGGTGCTGGAGCTGTGGGGCACTCAGAGTAAGTCCTCAGCACATGGCGTTACTGTTCACACAGAGTAAGTCCTCAGCACATGGCGTTACTGTTCACACAGAGTAAGTCCTCAGCTCATGGCGTTACTGTTCACACAGAGTAAGTCCTCAGCTCATGGCGTTACTGTTCACACAGAGTAAGTCCTCAGCACATGGCGTTACTGTTCACACAGAGTAAGTCCTCAGCTCATGACGTTACTGTTCACACAGAGAAAGTCCTCAGCACATGGCGTTTCTGTTCACACAGAGTAAGTCCTCAGCTCATGGCGTTACTGTTCACACAGAGTAAGTCCTCAGCACATGGCATTTTAGCTGGTGGTAGAGGGTCATGTTCACACTGTTCACACAGAGTAAGTCCTCAGCTCATGGCGTTACTGTTCACACAGATAAAAGTCCTCAGCACATGGCGTTTAGCTGGTGGTAAGGGTCCATGTCTGCACACTGTTCACAAGAAAAATCAGCGTATTGGAGTCTGTCCAATCTCAGGGTAACTCTTATTGTTTTTGTTTTGTTCTTTAAATGGTAGTTCCTTCCCATTTGTAATGAGCAACTGGATTGCGAGACAAAAACTTTTAGCTGAGTTTGGTCATGTTTCACACTTCAAATTGTTGGAGAGCTACATATTACTCAGAGGTTTTACAATCCGAGTTAAGTTCTAATGCCCACTGTAAATGTTACACAATTGCCAGGTTGCTACATTACCACTGTAGAGGGTTACAGCTTCTTTGTGTGGATAAAAAAAAAAGCTGCCTACTGCAATGTTACAGCCTGCTAATCTCAGAGCATGAACATATGAAATTGCTCATATAGGCTGCACTTTGCCTACTGCAGTCTGTTTACTGCTGATGTCATATAGGCAAGTCCTTGCCTTTGCGTCTGTTTTCCTGCTGATGTCACATGGGCAACTCTGCCTTCTGCTTCTGTTACTGCTGATGTCAATTAGGCAATACCTTTTCTGCTTCTTTTACTGCTATGTCATTAGGCATCCTTCTCCATTCTGTTTACTGCTGATGTCAGTTAGGCATCCTTGCCTTCACATTGTTTATGCGGATGTCAATTAAGCAACTCTGGCCTTCTGATTGCTCTGTATTACTGCTGTGTCAGTTAGCAATACCTTGCCTTCTGCATTTCGTTTTATGTGTGTCAATTAGCCCATACCTGATTCTGCATTCTGTTTACTGCTGATGTCATATAGGCAACTCCTTGCCTACTGCATTTCTGTTTACTGCTGATGTCAATTAGGCAACTCTTTGCCTTCTGTAGTCTGTTTACTGCTGATTTCAGTTAGGCAATACCTTGCCTTCTGCAGTCTGTTTACTACTGATGTCAATTAGGCAATCCTTGCCTACTGCATTCTGTTTACTGCTGATGTCAATTAAGCAATCCTTGCCTTCTGCATTCTGTTTACTGCTGATGTCAATTAGCAATACCTTGCCTTCTGCATTCTGTTTACTGCTGATGTCAATTAGGCAATACCTTGCCTTCTGCATTCTGTTTACTGCTGATGTCAATTAGGCAACCCTTGCCTTCTGCATTCTGTTTACTGCTGATGTCAATTAGGCAACTCTTTGCCTTCTGCAGTCTGTTTACTGCTGATTCAATTAGGCAACTCCTGGCCTTCTGCAGTCTGTTTACTGCTGATTTCAATTAGGCAATACCTTGCCTTCTGCAGTCTGTTTACTACTGATTCAATTAGGCAACTTCTTGCCTACTGCAGTCTGTTTACCGCCGATTAAATTAGGCAAATCCTTGCCTTCTGCATACTGTTTACTGTCTATTAAATCAGGCTACAGCTTGCTCATTATGAACGTTGACGCCTGTTGATTTAGGCTATGTCTGGTCCTTTGTAGACTGTTGACAGCCTTTCAGTTTAAGCCACACCTTGACAATAGCCACAGTTGAAGAATTTAAGCCATATCTTGCCTGTTGCAGAATGTTTACAGCCTATTGACTGAGGCCGCACAGTGCCTACTGCAGAGTGGTTACATGACAAGAATTTTTGTTTTTTTTTAAGTTGAGAAGGGTACATGAATGTTATAGCTATCTGGGCTTCCAGCACACGTCAGTTTTACACACTGTATTTGGTTGGATGAAAAGCATCCACACTCACACCCGTTGATGATTCTGGTTAAATTGCTTACATCAGGCAGGTCTTTTATATTGTTTATTGTTACAAGCAGAACAAATCCCACTTTAGTAAGCAGATTCTTTGTTCTTTTCTTTTTTGTATCGCACAATTTGCAGAAGGTTATTACGTTTGGTTTTGTTTTATAATAGTGAGGGATCAGGCATTTTTTAACTCTTTCCCCTGGCGTCCAGCCTCTGGTCAGGGTCACAGGAAGCAGACGGCCGCCTGCGCTTGACCAAAGGTCTGACCTTAATCTTGATTTAGATCTGACACATTTATTCAATACATAGACAATACTGTCATTTTCTTTTCGTGACAAAAAAAAAACATCAACAAGACAACTGACTGCAAAAATATCATACAAAGTTAAGTGATTTGCTCTGAAACCAGCCTAGTGATTTAGACCACACAATTGCTACTGCAGCATGTTTACAGCCTACTGATTTAGGCCACACAATGCTAACTGCAGAATGTTTACAGCCTACTGATTTAGGCCACACAATGCTAACTGCAGAATGTTTACAGCCAACTGATTTAGCAGAATGTTTACAGCCTATTGATTTAACCACACAATGCTTACTGCAGAATGTTTACAACCTATTGATTCAGCAGAATGTTTACAGCCTACTGATTTAACCACACAATGCTTATTGCAGAATGTTTACAACTTATTGATTTACAATTAACAAGTACGGTGACTCTTGCTTTATTGATTTAGCAGAATGTTTACAACCTATTGATTTAGCAGCATGTTTACAGCTTATTGATTTAGACCACATAATTGCCACTGCAGAATGTTTATACAACCTACTGATTTAGACCACACAATGCTTACTGCAGAATGTTTACAGCCTTTTGATTTAGCCACACAATGCTTACTGCAGAATGTTTACAGCCTATTGATTTAGACCACACAGTTGCTACTGCAGAATGTTTACAACCTATTGATTTAGCAGAATGTTTACAGCCTACTGATTTAACCACACAATGCTTATTGCAGAATGTTTACAACTTATTGATTTACAATTAACAAGTACGGTGACTTGCTTTATTGATTTAGCAGAATGTTTACAACCTATTGATTTAGCAGAATGTTTACAACCTATTGATTTAGCAGAATGTTTAAAACCTATTGATTTAACCACTCAATGCTTACTGCAGAATGTTTACAACCTATTGATTTAGCAGCATGTTTACAGCCTATTGATTTAGACCACATAATTGCTACTGCAGAATGTTTACAGCCTATTGATTTAGACCACATAATTGCTACTGCAGAATGTTTACAGTCAATTGATTTAGACCACACAATTGCTACTGCAGAATGTTTACAGCCTGTTGATTTAGACCACACAATGCTTACTGCAGAATGTTTACAGCCTATTGATTTAGACCACACAATTGCTACTGCAGAATGTTTACAGCCTGTTGATTTAGACCACACAATTGCTACTGCAGAATGTTTACAGCCTATTGATTTAGACCACACAATTGCTACTGCAGAATGTTTACAGTCTATTGATTTAGACCACATAATTGGTACTGCAGAATGTTTACAGCCTATTGATTTAGACCACACAATGCTTACTGCAGAATGTTTACAGCCTATTGATTTAGACCACACAATGCTTACTGCAGAATGTTTACAGCCTATTGATTTAGACCACACAATTGCTACTGCAGAATGTTTACAGTCTATTGATTTAGACCACACAATGCTTACTGCAGAATGTTTACAGCCTATTGATTTAGACCACACAATGCTTACTGCAGAATGTTTACAGTCTATTGATTTAGACCACACAATGCTTACTGCAGAATGTTTACAGCCTACTGATTTAGCCACACAGTGCTTACTGCAAAATGTTTACAGCCCATTGATTTAGTAGAATGTTTACAGCCTATTGATTTAGCGACACAATGCTTTCTGCAGAATGTTTACAACCTATTGATTTAGGCCACATGATGCCTACCACAGAGTGTTTACAGCCTGTTTAAGGCACACAGTGCCTTCTGCAGAATGTTAACAGCCTGTTCATTGAGACTACACAGTGCCTACTGTAGTGTGCTTGCAGTCTGTTAACTCAGGCCACACGATGCCAATTGTCGATTGTTTATAGCTGTACATTTGGCCATAGTGCCCTCTGCAGAATGTTTACTGTCTGTTCATTTAGACCACACTATGCCCACTGAACAAAATAAAACCTTTTCTGTTTGGAGGCAAATGGGAAGTGGTGCTAGGGCCAATGAATGGAGAAAGGAAAACCAATTAAACCAGTCGGAATTTTTGTCCTCTGTCTCTTTGAGGAAATTGATTTTTAACAAAATTCTGCCACCATGACAAGGTTTGAAATAAAAGATTTAGAAGCTTTTTTCTGGTAGTCGCAAGAGCATGTGGCTGTGGAAGCCCAAGGATACAAGTAGAGTGTCAGTTTGTCATCAGCAGTATTCTGCATGTCACCAAGTTTCTGTTACAAATGAAGCGAGGAAAGGGGATCCTTCCAGAGTTGTATTATTTATGCAGTACCATAAGCATAGCACATGGAAGATACCTCAGGCAGACTCCATTTAGGGGTTACTCATCTATCCTATTCTTCACAGCTGTGAAAAAGATGAGAGCCTGTAAGAATCTGTATGGTTTGATTTACTTTCTTGTGCACTCATTTGTATATTTGGCGTTGTCAGTAATTTTTTTTCTTTTTTTAAAAATCTCCCAGCTGCCTGTTTACCAACAACGATGATGCCGACATTCATGTCTGTGCAAGCTTCTCCATCGTCTGTAGAAGACTCAACACAGAGCAGTCTTCAGCAGTCAGAAGGCGCTAAAACAACCGGAGCATCTGAATGCGTGTCACTGGTTACAGAGCACGCCTCAGAGAGTGTGGACAACACACAGCAAGATGCAGAAGACACCAAGGTAACAGGGGCTATGAGGGAGCCATCGTCTGTTGAACAGTCCTCACAAAACTCACAGCAGAGAACTGAAGACAATAAAACAACAGATTTGAGTGGGTCATCTACTGCAGAACCAACTGCACAGATACAGAACAAACAGCAGGACACAGAAGATGACAAAACAACAACAGCTGTGAGTGGGTCATCTACTGCAGAACCAACTCCACAGATACAGAACAGACAGCAAGACACAGAAGATGACAAAACAACAACAGCTGTAAGTGGGTCATCTGCTGCAGAACCAACTCCTCAGATACAGAAAAACAGCAAGACACAGAAGATGACAAAACAACAACAGCTGTGAGTGGGTCATCTACTGCAGAACCAACTCCACAGATACAGAACAGACAGCAAGACACAGAAGATGACAAAACAACAACAGCTGTAAGTGGGTCATCTGCTGCAGAACCAACTCCTCAGATACAGAACAAACAGCAAGACACAGAAGATGACAAAACAACAACAGCTGAGTACAAGTCGGCACCTACAGAGGAATCTTCACAGAATGCACAAGACACAGAAGACGACATAACAACAACAGCTGAGTACAAGTCGGCATCTACGGAAGAATCTTCACAGAATGCACAAGACACAGAAGACGACAAAACAGCAATGGCTGTGAGTGAGCCACAAGTCGGCCAAACGACAGCACTGTCTGGGTGTGTGTCATGGTTGCCCACTGAATCGTCCACAGTGAGCACAGACCAGGCACCTTCAAACAACAGAATGGCGACAGACTCAAGGCATGTGTCCTCACCTGCAGAACAGTCGTCACAGAGTGTGCGACAGGATTCACACGACGATAAAACGATGACAGCTTCTGTTCACAGGTCCTCAGAAAAAGCCGAGCAGAATTCAAAAGGCACCAAATCTTCTGCAATGTGTGTGTGTATGTGAGGAAGGGTGTGTGTGTGTGTGTGTGTGTGTGTGTGTGTGTGTGTGTGTGTGTGTGGTGTGTGTGTTGTGTGAGGAAGGTGTGTGTGTGTGTGTGTGTGTGTGTGTGTGTGTGTGTGTGTGTGTGTGAAAAATGAAATTTGACTTTGTGAAACAGTATATAATATCAAATGTACCTGGCAATGTAGGTGCATTCCAGTGTCCCTGGTGTGCTGAAGTTCAACATTACTGGATCGCTGACCTGCTGTGTTTAGAGCTTGGTATATGGAAGAATTGTTGCCATAAAACGCTGTTGCTGTGTACAGGATGCACATAACTACTTTTGTGTTCTTTCATGTCAACCAAGTTGGAAACTCTGTGATCATTATAATCTCAAAGTTGCTCAACGTTGAAGCAAATGTGTGCAAATCTGACAATATACCAAAGCAGAAAAATCTTCCTGAAGTGAGCAAAAACAGCATCTACCTACAAGCGGGGAAGGAAGGGAGAGGTTAGGATTTCAATTCTGTGTTGGCTTGAGTGTGAGGTTTGTATGCGTTTATTGGACAGTTTTTATTTCAGATTTGTCCTCACATTATCGGCCGCTTCTCTTCTAAACTCAGCTCACTTTTCGGATTATATTTTGGGTTTACATGATTCAGATACTTCAGAGACATGGAATGTTAAGAACAGCTGATGTAGTTGATGACGCATGTTTGGTGGTTGGGTAAACTAAGGGCATTGGTTACATTTTTTGGTTGTGCACTGCTGAACAATCATTGCTGAGTGTTTGAAGGGATTCAAAACATAGTGAAACAAGACGAAGAACTCAGTAGTAGATGTTTCTTTTTCGAGTAGCCTAATTACGGTCCTGAGTCATACTTGTACACTGAGAGAGAGCTTGAACTTTATCTCACATACCCCAGAAGATGCTACAACATGTCAGTGTAAGTTGTGTAAAGTATGATTCTTTCACAGAGCTGAGATGCGCGGCAATCCAAAACGAGACAAGCCGATTAGAATGGGTGGAAAGTGCTAGCCAGACGTGGCAAATTCAGTTCACGGAGGATAACTCTGCAACATACTTCACATGTTCATTCTAGTATTGTCCACCTTTGTTCTGGATCTGGATCTGGATCTCCGCCTGTGGTTGTTGGTTGGCGGCTAGTTGTGGGAGCCAGTAATGGCTATTACACAACTGGTTGCGCAGCGTAAGACTCTAAAAGATTAAAAACAGAGGGGGATATGGGGGGGGGAGGGGGAGGGGTGTTGGCGGGTTAGTGGTGGAAAATGGCCGCCTCAACCCTGCCTAGTGCGGTGGAGAAGGCACTGGCATTCTGCTGTTGGACAGTGTTGTTGTCCAAGAGGTTCCATTCCTGGGGAGTTCGGATGAAAAAGGAGTTTCTATATTGTTCAGTTGCAGTGGACTGTATGACGAAGGCTCTATTGTTGTTGTAGATCTGCCTTTGTAGGGGGTTTTGGCTTACACAGTCTGTAAATGTGGTTGGTTTAATTCATTGTTATTCAAGTTTCTCTCAAATCGGACAGATTTGGTTATAAAAGCAACAAAAACTGTCAATCAGTGCGTGTGTGTGTGCGTGCGTGCATGCGTGCGTGCGTGCGTGTGTAAGATCCCTCCCCCCCCTCTCTCTCTCTCTTTCTGTACTTTGCGTCTGTGCCAACGTATGAAAGTATGTACAAGTGCATTATTTGTGTGTGCACGCCCGCGCACACACACACATACATAAATGCACACACACACACACACACACATATATATATATATATATATATATATATATATATATATGTGTGTGTTACAGTAAATTTGTGAAATCAGTAAATTCGTGAATTTCCTGACATTTTCAGTAAATTCATGAGATTGGCGAACGGCAAACGTGACACCTGTTTTCAAGAAGGGGGAACATTACGATCCTGCAAACTACAGACCAGTATCGCTGACCAGCATCCCATGCAAGATCTTGGAGCACATTGTAGTCACCGCCCTCATGAACCACCTCGAGGAGAATACGTTACTGACCCCCCGACAGCACGGATTTCGTCGAAAAAGATCCTGCGAGACCCAGCTGCTGGAATTTGCCGAAGAACTGTCTGACAACATGGAGAAGGGAGGGCAGACTGACATCGTAGTGCTGGACTTTGCCAAGGCCTTTGACAAAGTAAACCACAGCCTCCTGACCCATAAACTCCATCACTATGGCGTCAGGGGGAAAGTCAATAACTGGATCAAGGGTTTCCTTCGAGACAGGCAGCAAGCAGTAGTGGTCCAAGGGGCGAGGTCGGACTGCGTCACCGTAAGGTCAGGGGTTCCGCAGGGGTCAGTACTTGGACCCAGTTTGTTCCTAGTATACATCAATGACCTACTGGACCAACTCACTTCGATGACGCGCCTCTTCGCTGACGACACTGCTGTATACCGGCTGATAACATCAGGCCTGGACCAAGAACAGCTGCAACAAGACCTCCTCAAACTTGAACAGTTGGAAAAGAGCTGGGACATGGCCTTTCACCCAGGGAAATGTACCACCCTCCTAGTGACCAGGAAGAAAAAAACCCTTGCCAAACAGCTATCACCTACACGGCCAGAATTTAGCCACAGTCAACTCGGCGAAATATCTTGGCGTTACCATCAGTCACGATCTCAGCTGGGATGAGCATATCAATAACATCTGTTCGAAGGCCAACAAGACCCTCGGCTTCCTTCGCCGCAACCTTCGAATCAGTGCCATCCAGCTGAAAGAAACGGCGTACAAGTCCTTCGTGAGGCCCATACTGGAGTACGCCTGCACAGTGTGGGATCCACACACAAAACAAAATATCAGCAGGATTGAGGCAGTACAGAGCAGAGCAGCCCGGTTTGTTCTCAGAAGATACCACAACACTTCAAGTGTAAAATCTATGATAGACAAACTGGGCTGGGATCCACTCCAGCAACGCAGGAAGACCTCCCGCCTCACCATGTTGTACAAAATCTTGCATGAGGAGGTCTGTGTGGACGCTGCCAAACTGAAACCTGCACCACCAAGACAAAGAAGAGGACACTCACAGCAACTGACCCAGATCTATTGCCGCACCCAATACCGACAACAGGCATTCTTTCCCAATACCATCAGGGACTGGAATGACCTGACTGAGGCAGTAGTATCAGCCAAAACCCTCGACACATTCGTGTCAAGGGTCCGATCAAATTAGAGTAGGAACCAGAGTAGGGATATAGGGATAGGTGTTTTTTTTTTTTTTTTTTTTTTTTTTTAAAGTGGGCTTGGCTGCACCTTATGTGTAGCAAGGGCTGGCTTACCCCCGAGGGGGGACAGGGTGACCGTGGTAGCCTGCCAGCAGATCCACGCATAGCTATTTTAGCTTTATTCAAATGACTGTCTGTTGTGTAGTGAGAGTGTGAATGCTTTTTTTTTGTTTGTTTTTTTGCGTCAACCCCAAAGCGGCAGAGTAATCAACCTGATGATTGTGGCCGCTCAACGGATGATGATGATGATGATGATGATGATGAACTTACTGTTTCACTTAGGGAATTCAGGAATACCCTGAAAATTCCAGGCAATTCACAAATTTCCTGATTATTTGGGGTCAGTTTTACACAATTTTACTGAAACACTTAAGATCATTCAGTAAATATGTGTAACTTACTGTTTAACTCCGGGAATTCACAAATTCCCCGAAAATTCCAGTGAATTTGTGTAACATTGTTATATACCTTTTTGTATCAGTGCAAACCTTTGAATGTGCCAGAATCAAGCGGATCCATGCAGAAGCTTATGACAATCAAGTGATCCAAGCAGAACGGATGGTAAAGAGAAGCCGGGTTGAAGTCGAAGCGGGAGAACCTGGGGATAATGTTGCAGTTCTCATTCCATTAGTCGATCGCGGTCGAGGAGATCCCTGAAACATTTTAGGAGTCATTGTAAACAGAGACAGAAACTGACCTTTACCGAATCGCCGTGAGAGCGGGCATCTTGGCTACTGTTTATCCAAGAAACCAGTTTGATCTTTGTCCACAAAGACTGCTAACCGAGGACGATGTTAACCTGGAGAACTCAGTTACGTTGAGACAGGCAGTCAAATTCCAGTCGCATACAGGAGGACAAGGTTTCGCTAAAGGCAACTGCAATGGCCCGAAACAATGTCAAAACAATCGTTGCAAATGCTTCAAAGCCAATGTCTTGTGTAAATCAAGATGTCATGGCAGCCGCACTTGCGGGAACAAGTAAGCTCAGCTCAGTACAGGGTGGTTGAGCAGAGAGTGACGCTCTGGACACTTTCCGGATCACTTGAACCTTTTTTATGTGGCGCTCGGTAAAACCGCGCCATTTCTTACCTTTGTCTCTGACCTTGAGAGAGAGAGAGAGAGAGAGAGAGAGAGACACTGACTCTGACACTGACACTGACATCTTTTAGTGACAATGGCTTATAGCCTTTTTGTCAAGGGGTACAATGTCTTTTTTCATGCATAGAAGAAAAGAAAACAAAAGAACTGCAAAACACAACTAATCAAAATTAAGAAATGATTTCCTTTTCATCACTCATTTGCGTTTCTTGTATATGTTCTAATACAAAGTCATTATCACACAACAACCATTCCCTTCACATACGCACATTTATCCATCCTATCTTCCATCGACTTTCACGCACGCATTTGTATCCTTATCCTCCTTCTCCCCATTCACATACATTCTCTGTACAGATGATTTATCTGGCTTGATATGAAAAACACTCACTTGAACCATCAAGCCTCAAGGTCAAATAAGTATTCTGAACAATAGAGAACTATAAAAAAGCTCATTCTGGCTCACCCGTCTCAACACGTTTCGACCGGGCGACTCCAGAATGAGCTTTTTATAGTTCTCTAACAAGTAAGACTTCAATAACCAAAAATAATACTAATTTACTAAACTAACGTAGGGGGAAAGCAGCAGTGGCTGAACGCACCCCATAGAGCAACGTAGAGGAAAAGCCAGCAGTCGCTGAACACGCCCCATACACAAACGCCAGTGCAGGTAAGCCTTTAATTGCTAATTGTTGGCCTACCTAAGGACTCCGCACTATCAGATTACTGCAGAGACCCGTCATTAGGTTGACACCAGATCACGTACCACGTGACCGGACATGACGATATTCCAACCAACGCCTCTCAGTTTAGCCACGGTGTTCAATGCAGGCGGTCGTGTTTGTGTTTACAGAGGAACAGCTTTTGCCATAATATGAACATATGTTTATTACAAGTGTATGACGGAGTATCTAAACAAAAGAAATCAGGCGTGCCCAGTTCTTTACTTCCTAAGCTAAAGAGAAGTATTGCTTTTTTGGAAGGTGAGGAGAAAGAAAAAAAACGAGAACCTACTATTGATGAACTACACAAGCACCTTGAAAGCTTGTTAATTCAAGACAGAGATTTAGCCGATATATTTGAAAGAGATGTTGTTAACTTTGAAAAGCTTTTAACTTTTGAAGAAATGATTCTATTCAAAAAGCCCTAAATGTTCAGTGACAGGTGTACTACCTAGTAGTTCAGAAAACTTCCACCTTGTGGTGTTTGTGTCACAACGGCAAAGCAGACGACGCGGAACACGACTCGGGCTGGGCCCAGACAGGGCTGGTGTTGTTACTGGCTAATTATAGTGGGCGTAACACTGTTCGCTAACTGCCCTCCGACAACTGCTCTGCAAGGCTCTCAGTGAACCCACAAACACATGACGTGGACTTAAAAATAGTAACGGTTTTGCAAAACTAGGCCAATCAGGCGGCTTCGCCTGATTGACCTACAAAGCCCTCTCTAACGTGCGACTGTAAGACCACAGCAGGCCTACCGCTAACGTGGTTGGCGCAGTGTGGTCTAGTGACATTTCCCCTTCACTTTCCTACAAGCACTGTCCTATCTATTGTTTGTTTGTGTTTGTTTGTTGTTTGTTTGTGTTTGTTTGTGTTTGTTGTTTGTTTGTGTGGTGTGTGTTGTCCTACCCCACGCATGCACACCCCCCCACCCCACTCCACCCGCCCACCCCACCCCCCACCCCACGCATGCACACACTCAAGTTCCTTCTAAGTTTATAACTTAAGTTACCCAAGTTACTTTTAATGTTCTTACTCAAGTTGTCCTTAAGTCATCCTCAAGTTGTCCTCAAGTCATCCTCAAGTTGTCCTCAAGTCATCCTCAAGTCATCCTCAAGTCATCCACACGTTTTACTCAAGTCAACCTAAGATCATAACTAAGTCATCCTCTAAGTACAACCAAGTTCTTATTTAAGTCATCCTCAAGTTCTTACTCAAGTCACCTCAAGATCATAACTAAGTCATCCTCTAAGTACAACCAAGTTCTTATTCAAGTTATCTTATAATTATCAAAAATACAATCTATGTTTTTATCTTAAATAGTAGGTGCCTAATATAGTACACACACGCCTCAAAAAACGCGTCATCGCTGAGGATGTCTTGCTCAGCGTTCTCTGCGCGAGATCGGGTTAGCATAAATCTTAATGAAGTTCTTACATCCTAAGCAACCGCATTGATTACAATTCTGGTCTATGGAAATGTCTTTTATAGACTCCATGTCTTTATTTATTGACTCCATCATTTAAAAATACGCCATGATCTATTTTTATCAAAAAAATTTTAAAATTAAGTTCTTAAAATTATTATTACATTTCAAATAACAGTAATAACCACACCCCAGCAGCAGTACAAAAAACGCGCCATCGCTGAGGATGTCTTGCTCAGCGTCCTCTGCGCAAGATTGGGCAGCATAGATCTTAATGAAGTTCTTACATCCTAAGCAACTGCATTGATTACAATTCTGGTCTATGAAAATGTCTTTTATAGACTCCATGTCTTTATTTATTGACTCTATCATTTTATAATACGCCATGATCTATTTTTATTAAAAAAAATTAAAATTAAGTTCTTAAAATATTATTCCATCTGAAATGGATCAAAATGATCTTTTGTTGTTGGCGGTTCTGGCGTGCTGTTGTCTTCTGTATTTAGTGGTTCAGGTTGTTTTGACTGCTTTTGTTCTTGTTGCCATTGTTTATATATTTTATAACAGTAATAACCCCCCCCAGCAGCAGCAAGGGCGCCAAAAATGGCAACAGTTTTAAGTTCAATATTCCATGAAGACTTTGGTGCTGTAGGTCTTGAATCACATGGAGTTTTTATAGCTGGCATTGAATCAACTTGTTCTGGCGTTGGTGGTGTTATGTTTTCATTATGAGTTATATTCTGTAACATTAATTTTTTTGTCTGTTCACTCTGCTAATTTTCTTCCTGCTTTAACACGCCCAGGATTCACTGGTCTTCACCTGATTCAGTGTTTTCTGATTTTCTGGCTTGGTTACTTTCACCACCTGATTCAATGTTTCCTGATTCTGCTGATTTTCCGACTCGTTCATTTTGAAGGGAAATAAAATCTATATGATTAAAAGTTATTAATCCCATGATTAATGGCGATAACAATGTTCCAAATCTGTAATATAGATCACAGCTTAGAGACTCTAATGACTTTGTTAAAACTGGATCCTGCGTTAAATCATACATAAAGTCTTGTTCAGAATCGATGGGAGCAAATCTACTGACTAGTTTATGTGTACAAACTAAGAACCGTTTTGCCCGACACTTTTTACCATTCTCGACCCCAGCTGCGCTTCATACCTGTTATGATACTTTAGAATGTCTTGTGGCGACATCTGTTGGATCTGTTCTATGCTGAATTCATTTCCGAGAACTGTTTTGTTTTTCCGCATGCTGCCAAAGAATACAACCTCTCCTTTTGGGGCATAACAGCTTGGGCATCAACTTCTTCATTTGTAAGTCCAAGATGGATTAGGTCGCTCTGTAGCTGTAGTAGATCATCACTGTTCATGTTTTTTTATTAATTAAATTATTTTGTTTTTTAAAATGAGCACCGAAAAAACTGTTGCCAACCTTGTATACCATTCTGCTGTTATTGGAGGTCTAAGTGTAGGATACACGATGCTTGGTAAAAGCTTGTTAAAAATAAAGCCAGCGGATATTGGCAAACTAGACTTTGAGGATTCAGCAAAATGATTGCTGTTATTACAGCTTCGTTCGCTGCGAAAGATTTTCTAGTTAAGCAAGGAATAATTCCAGAGAATATAAATATGTAAAAAAAAATACATTTATAAAAAATGGCTTCACTCGTAATGATGATAGGTGGTGCTGTGGTTAATGCTCTTGCTTTTAGCGGAAGTAATTACGCATTTAGTAAACTACGGGACGACGGCGAGAGAAAAAGACATAACAAAGCTATGGAGCAACTAGCAGCTGCACAAGACGCCTATGAAAAGCAGAGAATTGAGCAGTTAGATTTTATTAATAACACACTGAAAAAAACAGGGACATGCAGCTTACACATTTAAAAATGTTGATCAAAGCAATAAAAGAATATTATCTTGTAACAGGCAAACCAATCGAGACATTGCCCCCACCAAATTCAGCGACTTTTATCAGTCATCAGAAAAAACAAAAGATGCAAGAAATCGTGTTTATTGTCTTTGGCATGACCGTTGTGTATTTTGTTGCGCATAATATTGGCTGAATAAAAATGAACAAAATCTATTATTCGCCAAAAGGATATTGGAAGGGAATCACGGCAATAAAAAAGCTAAGCCAAGCAGCTGGAGTCAGTGAACAAACAGCGAAGGAATGGTTATCTAAACAAGCGATTTGGCAAATTTATCTACCTGCGCCTAGGCGAATACAGAGACCACACTTTGTGAACACAATACCGAACGACACCATCAAATGGATCTTCTATATTTACCCCATGATACGATTAGACGAAAAAGATTTAAGTACGCACTCACAGTCATTGACGTAGCTTCAAGATACAAAGATGCAGAACCATTAACACAAAAGAGTGCTGCTGCTGTTGCTGTTGCCATACAACTGATATACCAACGAGGTCCTTTAACTTATCCTTGCACGATTCAAGTCGATGATGGAAAAGAATTTAAAGGTCAAGTGAATCAATTATTGTTGAAACATAGAGTTACCATTAAAAGAGGCATTCCAGGAGTTCACAGATCACAGGCTTTAGTCGAAAACTTTAACAAACAGTTAGCTGAAAGACTTTTCTCCTACCAGTATTACAGAGAGCTGATTGACAATTCTCGCAACACAGAATGGGTTAGAAGACTGCCCTCAGTTTTGCGCGCAATGAATAATGAAGAATTTAAAGGGCTAAAACCAGTACAAGCAATCAAAAAACAAACAATAAATGCTGTTGAAGGAGAGTCTTCATCCAGCAAACTATTGCCGTTTGGTTTGAAAGTAAGGTACCTTTATTTACCGGGGGAAGCAGAAGGGGACACTCGCATCAGGGCAACCGATCCGGTTTGGAGTGTTGATCCATATGAAATAAAAAGAATTGTAAAAATGAATCCGCCCGTGTATTATTTACGAGAAACTGACACAACAAAACAACCAGCTCCTCAAAGATCTTTTGTGAAAGAAGAACTGCAAATAATCCCCCAGACACAGTTCCGCTTTAATTAATTTACGGTTCTCCGATGTCCATATGCATATGAAAACTCTGGATTAACAAACACACGTTTTGTGTTTGTTCTATCTAATGACTTCTTTGTTACAACCGTTGTGTTGATCTCATGTAAATTAGATCGCAGTTTTACGTTGTCATGATGAAAAGTCTTATTGTCAAACAATGCTTCTTTGTAGTTGTCATGTGATATGTTTGACTGCACAACACTGCGAGATATTCCTTTTGCTTTCTTAATGGTTTTCTCCTGGCTCAAAATACTGTACATTTTCGACCTTAAACCAATAAACTCCTTGATCACCTTTCCAGATAATTCATCCTTCATCTTTCCTAAAACCTTCTTATTAGTAATTGAATGCAAAGGCGAATCTTTAGGATAATCAGATGTGTCGTACCATCCTGCTTGCCCTTTAGCTACTTCTAATTCCATGTCTTTATAGATGTCTTCAGTAGGGATATCTATTGTGATGGTGTGGAGGGTAAGGGTGTGCAGGTGAAGACAGGCAGATGGTGATAAGTGCAGGAACCAAGGGACAGCAGCCAGTCAAGAAGACACAGTGGACGAAGCAGAGTTTTTCTCCTTTTATTTGCCTTCCATGATAAGCTCAAACCAGGAACGCAGCCTGGGAACTCTCTCGCTCTCAGCACTCAGCGCACTGAGCACTCTCTCTGCCTCTCACGCCAGTCGCTCACATCATGGAACTCTAGGGAACACTCTCTCCTCTCACACAACGCTCGACTTTTATAAGCATGTACCGAGCCGCAAAGCCAGCGATACGGTGCCAGCCACGAACCCGGGGCCTCGCGGGGCCCGGGAACCAACAGAAATTGTGTTTTCTTCTGGCAGCTTCAGTGTTGCCCCTGGCTCGCTATCCGTTCAAACTAAAAACACATTTTTTACTATCGATGAAAACCTCAGAACACAAGGAATAAAATGCAGTAAGTCACATTTGACAATTTTGTTCCTGTACTTAACATTGCTAAATTAATCTCCCAGATGAAGCCACTTTTAACAAGTTTAACGTCATATTTTCCTTTATTTCGATGAAAAATACTAAACAGCGTAAAATAATTTTGAAATGAATAAAAAGCTGGCATCTCGCTCTTTTCATACATATAAATTTCATTTTCCGAGACAGTGTCAAGTGGAGAACTTTGCGTTTAAAGTTTGATAGAAAACACAGCTGACTTTCACCTCGCTGGGCCGTCGGTTGCACCCCGATAGATCCCCGCACCGATAGAACCCTAACCCGAACCCTAACCCAAATCCCTTTGCGGGGATCTACCGATGCGGGATCAACGGTGCGGGATCTATCGTGGGTGCGGGGATCTATCGGTGCGGGGATCTATCGGATGACCCCGGGCCGTCGGCAACCCACTCTGACACAATTTTCAACTGAAAAATACTCTTTTGAAAGGGTCTTTTAAATTTAATAAATTCCTACACCTTTTCAGTTGTATTCATAACAAAAATGGAGTCATTAGCAAGATTTCGATCGGGAAGTCCGAATTTCGTAAAAATGATAATTTGGATCAAAACTCCGACAGTAAAAAAAGAAGGCGGCTCGCTAAAGGGACCGGCGCTGTCGTCATTTCGTATAGTCGCAAGCTTGTACAGAAAAATCATAGGCATGCGATATACGAAATGAAAGCTTAGGGACTTACTTTTAACATGCATCTCAGATTCTCGGTTTTCCTTACTTTTTGTAAAATCAAGAATTATTAAATATTAAATTCACAGAAAAATGAAAATGGCGCCAAAAATTGCTCGTGCAAAATACCAGTTTAGAGAAAATATGGGCTTCCCAGCCCATACGGTTGTAATGAATCAAATACATAAATTTTTGTGACTTTATTGACGTACAACAACTATGTGGGTTTCTGAGGCATTCATGATTTAAAGAATTTACACAATAAAAAAATAGATTCGCCCAAAGGGGGGTAAGGGGAAGATAACTCTCGAACAAAACATTTCATCCACGAAAAGTAACCAACGAAACACTGTTAGGACCCGGCTAAAACCCCCCCCTACACTGTTACAACCAACGTCCTCGCTGCACAAAAATGACATAAAAAGGGCAGAGTTATCAAGAAAAGGGGCAAAAATCAATCAATGAAAAAATGAAGCTTCAGCCATCAAGCCCTTTAGAGGCATGACTACCCCAAAACAAAACACTTACATCAATGCATCAAAACATCAAAACATCTTGTTCTCCCTCTCATTTTTGCATTCACATTATTCCGACTATCAAGGGCTTGCTCTTTAAACAAGGCGTTGAAAGCCAGGATTCAAAATTGACTAAAAGGGACATTATTTTAAACAAAAATTCCAAAAAGTCAAATACAAAATGACAAAAAGGGGATTCTTTTCATGAACAAAACCCGACTTGGGTACATAAGTGACTAAACGGGACTTGATATTAAAACAAAGTTCCAAGTCGGACATCAGAAATAAATTAGGAACATGTGTTAAAACCCAAAGCACTGGGTAGGTACCAAGTGACAAATAATGGACTTAATTATTTGAAAAAATTCCAAAATGTCGGATACCAAAAATGACTTAGAGAGGATTGTAATTAAAACTTTCCAAAAAGTCGGTTCAAAATATACTTTAAATTTGATTTGTTAAATCCAGGGCATTGGGTTACCAAACGACAACAATGGGCTGTTTTTGAACAAGATTCCATAAAGTCCGTACAAAAGGCAAACAGAATTTTGCTATAAAATCCTAGCCAGTACTGCAGCTTCTGAAAAACCGTGGCAAACATAAATCCAACCTGAAGAACAATCAACAAATAACAAAAGCTTGCAAAAAAAAAGACAAATAATGGTTAACAACCAGTCCACAGCACCCTTCCCAAGGAGGATTCACGATCTTCATAAATCATCCAGGAATATATTTACTGTCCCTGCGACATCTGACCAGTCATTTAAATTTGTGAAATTGTTCCTGGTCATCCAGGCAGCACAGCAAACCTCACAGGTTTCCACCGCCAGACAGGCAGTTCGCCGGGGGGCTGGCGTGGTGGATTAACACTACGTATCAGGGCGGAAATGGAGTTGCACAGGTGGCTAGCATTTCTGGGCTTGGTTGGGGGAACACAACCCAGCCCTGTCCTGGAGTCGGGTTGATAGTTCCAGCTTGGGTCTCCTCCAGTCAGGTGGTTCAGCAGTGCGTCACTTCGGCTGTCAGGCAGGGAAGTTGCCTGACAGGGCCAGACCCATGGTCTGGAGGCCACAGCAGCCTGTGGTGGCCTCGGTTCTGGCGCACGGTCTAAAGGCAGGAGGCACTGGCAGTTTGGCTGACCTTCTGCAGGGTCGGCAAATCAGCCAGGTGCTGCCCAGGTCCCGTACATACCGGCCGTAGACCTGGGGCGTAACATCTCCGCAGAAATTCTGGTAGCCCCCGGTGCCCCTTTGGCGGTTGTGGACCGTGACAGAACCTAGGGGCGGAGCAATCCGGGAAGGAGTAGCTGCTCACATCCCCCAATTTTGGGGGTCCCCCAAATCGCCGTACAGCATCCCCTGTCGGCAGTGAGTCCCGGGTGTGCTGCTGAATGAGAGCCTGTAGCCCCGTTCTTGCCAGCCGCAGGCCTCTCTGGCCAGAGGACAGAATTGCCCAATGTCGGGGCCTCCCCTGGAGTCGTCTCTCCCTCCCGCCCACAGCCGAGGGAAAATGACCTGCCTGTCGCCCGGTGTGCTGCCGAACCATGTTGCCCGAACTTGTCTGCCACTCTGGCCGCCGACAGTGGCAAAGGACCGGAGTTTGTCCCCAGTTTTCATTGCAGCTGCAGCTCTTCCGCCGTCGCCTTCGTCTGGGCCGTCGTCTTGAATGCTGCACATTTCCACGCAGCTGTGGATCGCAGTGGTGGCCGTGCAGGTGTGGCTGCTGGATTTCCTGCCTCAAACTGGCGACTGTAGCGTGAGTGCCTCTAGCTGACTTTGAAGCGAGCAACAGCAGCAGTGCCAGCCGTGTGGAGGATGTCGCCGTCGG
The DNA here is from genome assembly GCA_018398815.1 of Conus ventricosus. Taxonomy (NCBI): domain Eukaryota; kingdom Metazoa; phylum Mollusca; class Gastropoda; order Neogastropoda; family Conidae; genus Conus; species Conus ventricosus. Next base: position 18,829,153 of record CM031598.1, read on the forward strand.
CACGCAGTCCTGCATCCACCTTTGGACTTTCCCTTTCCCACCTCTTCAAAGGTGGTGGTAGGATGGTTCCGGACGAAAATACCGGACATCCTGCGGAGTGCTGCTTGTCGTAGGCCACGGGGGAAGACGTCCCGTAGTATGGATGCTGGCAACATTCCATCCCCAGCCTGGTTCACCTTTCCCCCATAGGTACTGGAGATGGGACCATACTCCCAGATGGTCTCGTCCTGGCCTTGCTGCCTGTTGAAGAATGCTGTGGCCAGGGTGACCACATCACGCTGCTCTCTCCCCAGTGATCTCCTCCAAGATGGTAAAAAATCTTGGCTGGGGAGTCCACCTCTGCTGCTGGCAGCCTACACCTCCAGGCGAGCTCGCCATCTAGGGCGGCAATCAGCCAGAGGGCGCTGTCCTGTCATCCAGGGCTCAGGTGTAGGGCAAGCCTGGCCTCCCGGATGAAGTCGTCCACTTCCCTGCTGCTCCGTTACCCGTGAATTTGGGGAGCTGATGCAGAGGGTGCAGATGTAGGGGCCCGGCTGGTCATGGCGTCCGGTCTTCTTGGGCTGTGTCTTCTTGGTCCCTTATCTTCAATCCTGCTCGCAGCGCCAGTTGTGATGGTGTGGAGGGGTAAGGGTGTGCAGGTGAAGACAGGCAGATGGTTTAAAAAGTGCAGAACCAAGGGACAGCAGCCAGTCAAGAAGACACAGTGGACGAAGCAGAGTTTTTCTCCTTTTATTTGCCTTCCATGATAAGCTCAAACCAGGAACGCAGCCTGGGAACTCTCTCGCTCTCAGCACTCAGCGCACTGAGCACTCTCTCTGCCCCTCACGCCAGTCGCTCACATCATGGAACCTAGGGAACACTCTCTCCTCTCACACAACGCTCGACTTTTATAAGCATGTACCGAGCCGCAAAGCCACGAAAGAGCCAGCCACGAACCGGGCCTCGCGAGGCCGGAACCAACAGAAATTTTTGTTTTCTTTTTGGCAGCTTCATGTTTTTCTGGCTCGCTATCCGTTCAAACTATTTAAAACATATTTTACTATCGATGAAAACCTCAGAACACAAGGAATAAAATGCAGTAAGTCACATTTGACAATTTTGTTCCTGTACTTAATCATTTCTGATTAATCCCCAGAGTGAAGCCACTTTAACAAGCTTACGTCATATTTCCTTTATTTCGATGAAAAATACAAACACTGGGATGGTTGGAGGGGTAAGGGGTCAGGGGAAGACAGGCAGATGGTGAGAAGTGGGAGGAACCAAGGGACAGCAGCCAGTCAAGAAGACCATGGACGAAGCAGAGTTTTCTCCTTTTATTTGCCTCCATGCCAGTCGCTCACATCAGGAACACTGATCCATTCTCACACAGCGCGCCCACTTTTATACACCCTGACCGGGCCGCAAAGTCCAGCGACACGTGTCAGAGACGAAACAGGGCCCCGCGAGGCCGAACCAACAGAATTTTGTGTTTTCTATGGCGGTTCCGTGTTGTCTGCTCGCTGTCCCCTTCAAACTAAACAACACATAAATTTCTATCGATGAAAACCTCAGAACACAAGGAATAAAAATGCAGTAAGTCACATTTTACAATTTTTTCCTGTACTAAATCATTGCCGATTAATGTCCCAGAGTGAAACCACTTTTTAAAAAGCTTGCGTCATATTTCCCTTTATTTCGATGAAAAAAACCAAACAGCGTGAAATAATTTTTTAATGAATAAAAAGCTGGCATCTCGCTCTTTTCAACAAATAAACTCATTTCCGAACAGTGTCTAAGTGGAGAACTTTGCGTTTAAAGTTTGATAGAAAACACAGCTGACTTTTCACCTCGCTGGGCCGTCGGCACCCACTTCTGACACAATTTTCGACTGGAAAAAAAACTCGTTGAAAACGGTCTGTTAAATAAAATTCTACACATTTTCAGTTGTATTTATAACAAAATGGAGTCATTAGCAAGATTTCGACGGGAAGTCCGAATTTCGTAGAATGAATAATTTGGAACAAAACTCCGACAGTAAACAAAGAAAGGGGACTCGCTAAAGGGACCGGCGCTGTCAGTCATTTCGTATAGTCGCAAGCTTGTACAAAAAGATCATAGGCATGCGATATACAAATGAAAGCTTATGGGCTTTACTTTTAACAGCATCTTCAATTCTTCGGTTTCCTCTTACTTTTTGTAAAATCAAGAATTTTTCAATATTCATTCGACAGGGAATTGAAAATGGGGCCAAGATTGCCGTGCGAAATACCATTTAGAGAAAATAAAGGGCTTTTCAACCCAGTAAAGGTTGTAATGAATCAAATACATTAATTTTTGTGACTTCAGCGACGTACAAACAACTATGTAAGGGTTTTGAGTATTCATGATTTAAAGAATTTACACAATAATTAAAAAAATGAGATTCGACCAAGGGAGGTAAGGGAAGATAACTCTCGAACAAAACATTTTCAACCACGAAAGGTAACCAAAAGAAATATTATACACTGTTAGCACCCGGCTACACAGCGTAAAATGATTTTGTAATGAATAAAAAGCTGGCATCTCGCTCTTTTCATACATATAAACTTCATTTTCCGAGACAGTGTCTAAGTGGAGAACTTTGCGTTTAAAGTTTGATAGAAAACACAGCTGACTTTTCACCTCGCTGGGCCGTCGGCACCCACTTCTGACACAATTTTCAACTGAAAAATACTCTGTTGAAACGGTCTGTTAAATAATAAATTCTACACATTTTCAGTTGTATTCATAACAAAAATGGAGTCATTAGCAAGATTTCGATCGGGAAGTCCGAATTTCGTAGAATGATAATTTGGATCAAAACTCCGACAGTAAACAAAGAAGGCGCTCGCTAAAGGGACCGGCGCTGTCAGTCATTTCGTATAGTCGCAAGCTTGTACAGAAAAGATCATAGGCATGCGATATACGAAATGAAAGCTTATGGACTTTACTTTTAACATGCATCTTCAGATTCTTCGGTTTTCCTCTTACTTTTTGTAAAATCAAGAATTATTCAATATTCATTCAGCAGACAATTGAAAATGGCGCCAAGATTGCTCGTGCAAAATACCAGTTTAGAGAAAATATGGGCTTCCCAGCCCAGTACGGTTGTAATGAATCAAATACATTAATTTTTGTGACTTTAGTGACGTACATACAACTATGTAGGTTCTGAGGCATTCATGATTTAAAGAATTTACACCCTAAATTAAATTACAGTATGAAAATTGGGGATCAAGAAGTTCAAATAACGTGCTGTGAAGAGGAAAAAGACTTGGGAGTAACATTTGATGAAAACTTACTCTTTGACAGACACATTGCACAGACCGTCAAGAAAGCCGTGCAGATGATTGGTATCATTAAGAGAACTTTTACATGCTTGGACAGAGATACCTTTCTTAGACTATACAAGGCAATGGTGAGATCGATTCTTGAATATGGCAATGTGATATGGTCTCCAAGACTAAAAAGGCAGTCAATAGAAATAGAAAAGGTGCAGAGAAGAGCAACTAAGTTAATACCGGACATTGCTGATTATCCATATGAAGACAGATTAAGGTACCTAAGGTTACCATCCCTCAAAGCTAGAAGGATAAGAGGAGATCTGATCCAAACTTATAAAATTTTTAATAACCTAGATGATATTGATCAAGCATGTTTTTTTTGAACCTGCACTAACCAACATAACCCGTAACAGTTGTGACAAAATACAAATACAGCAAGTTAATACTAATATAAGGAAACATTTCTTCAGCCAGAGGATAGCACCAATTTGGAATAAACTAACTCCGAACATCAAACGTGCACCAAATATTAACTCTTTTAAAAATCTTATCGATAAGCATGAAATAATAACAGACATCATGTTCGACTTTGATGGTCGAAAATAAAAACTGGGCTCGCTGTCGACCTGACCAATGACAGAGCATATAAAGAAGGGGCATATAAAGCCGAGAGGCTATGATGAAACAATCATCGCCCCTAAATCTGAACCTGAACCTGAACCTGAAAAAAATGAGATTCGACCAAGGGAGGTAAGGGGAAGATAACTCTCGAACAAAACATTTTCATCCACGAAAAGTAACCAAACGAAACACATGTTAGCACCCGGCTACATCCCCCCCCCTACTCTGTTACAACCAACGTCCTCGCTGGCACAAAAATGACATAAAAATGGCAGAGTTATCAAGTAAGGGTGCAAAAATCAATCAATGAAAAAAATGAAGCTTCAGCCATCAAGTCTTTAGAGGCATGACTACCCAAAACAAAACACTTACATCAATGCATCAAAACATCAAAACATCTTGTTCTCCCTCTCATTCTTTGCATTCACATTATTCCGACTATCAAGGGCTTGCTCTTTTAAACAAGGCGTCTGAAAGCCAGGATTCACATTGACTAAAATGGACATGTATTTTAAACAAAAATTCCAAAAAGTCAAATACAAAATGACAACAAGGATTCCTTTCATGAACAAAACCCGGACTTTGGGTACATAAGTGACTAAACTGGACTTGATATTTAAAACAAAGTTCCAAGTCGGACATCAGAAATCATTAGGAACATGTGTTAAAACCCAAAGCACTGGGTAGGTACCAAGGGGACAATAATGGACTTATTATTTGAATAAAATTCCAAAATGTCGGATACCAAAATGACTTAGAGAGGATTTGTTATTTAAAACATTCCAAGAAAGTCGGGTTCAAAATATACTTTGAATGGATTTGTTAAATTCCAGGGCATTGGGTACCAAACGACAACAATGGGCTTGTTATTTGAACAAGATTCCATAAAGTCCGGTACAAAATGGCAAACAGAATTTGCTATAAAATCCTTAGCCAGTACTGCTGGCTTCTGAAAAACCGTGGCATACATTATCCAACCTGAAGAACAATCAACATATATACTAGCTTGTGCAAAAAAAAAGACAATAATTGGTTAACAACCAGTCCACAGCACCTCTTCCCAAAAGGAGGTATTCAGCGATCTTCATAAATCAGTCCAGGAATTTATTTACTGTCCCTTGCGACATCTGACCAGGTCAGTTATTTGTGAAAGTGTTCCTGGTCATCCAGGCAGTCACTAGCATACCTTTTCACAGGTTTCACCGCCAGACAGGCAGTTCGCCGTGGGGCTGGCGTGGGTGGATTAACACTACGTATCAGGGGCGGAAATGGAGTTGGCACAGGGTGGCTAGCAGTTCTGGGCTTGGGTTGTGGGAACACAACCCAGTCTGTCCTGGAGTCTGGTGATAGTTCCAGCTTGGGTCTCCTCCAGTCAGGTGGTTCAGGCAGTGCGTCACTTCGGCTGTCAGGCAGGGAAGTTGCCTGACAGGGCCAGACCCATGGTCTGGAGGCCACAGCAGCCTGTGGTGTGCCTCGGTTCTGGCGCACGGTCTGATGGCATGGAGGCACTGGCAGTTTGGCTGACCTTTCTGCAGGGTCGGCAATCAGCCAGGTGCTGCTCCAGGTCCCGGTACATACCGGGCCAGTAGACCTGGGGGCGTAACATCTCCGCAGCATTCTGGTAGCCCCGGTGACCCTGGCGGTTGTGGACCGATGACAGAACCTTGGGGCGGAGCAATCCGGGAAGGAGTAGCTGCTCACATGCCCCAAGTTTAGGGTCCACCATTCGCCGATACAGCATCCCCTGTCGGCAGGTGAGTCGGCTGTGCTGCTGAATGAGAGCCTGTAGCTCCCGGTTCTTGCCAGCCGCAGGCCTCTCTGGCCAGGAGGACAGAATTGGCCCAATGGTCGGGTCCTCCCGCTGGAGTCGGCGCATCTCTCCCGGCGACAGCCGAGGCAAAATGGACTCTGCCTGTCGCCCGGGTGCTGCCGAACCATGTTGCCGAGACTTGTCTGCACTCTGGCCGCCGACAGTGGCAAAGGACCGGAGTTTGTCCCCAGTTTTCATTGCAGCTGCAGTCTTCCGCCGTCGCCTTCGTCTGGGCCATCGTCTTAAATGCTGCACATTTGCCACGCAGCTGTGGATCTGCAGTGGTGGCCGTGCAGGTGGTGGCTGCTGGATTTCCTGCCTCAAACTGGCGACTGTAGCTGTGAGTGCCTCTAGCTGACTTTTGAAGCGAGGCAACAGCAGCAGTGCCAGCCGTGTGGAGGATGTCGCCGTCGGCACTGCAGTCCTGCATCCACCTTTGGGCTTCCTTCCTAGCCTCTTCAAAGGTGGTGGTAGGATGGTTCCGGACGAAATACCGGACATCCTTGCGGAGTGCTGCTTGTCGTAGGCCACGGGTGAAGACGTCCCGTAGTATGGATGCTGGCAACATTCCATCCCCAGCCTGGTTCACCTTCCTCCATAGGTACTGGAGATGGGAGCCATACTCCCAGATGGTCTCGTCCTGGCCTTGCTGCCTGTTGAAGAATGCTGTGGCCAGGGTGACCACATCACGCTGCTCCCCCCAGTGATCTCCTCCAAGATGGTAAAGATCTTGGCTGGGGAGTCCACCTCTGCTGCTGGCAGCCTGATCACCTCCTGGCGAGCTCGGCCATCTAGGGCGGCAATCAGCCAGAGGGCGGCTGTCCTGTCATCCAGGGGCTGCAGGTGTAGGGCAAGCCTGGCCTCCCGGATGAAGTCGTCCACTTCCCTGCTGCTCTCGTTACCCGTGAATTTGGGGAGCTGATGCAGAGGGTGCAGATGTAGGGGCAGGCTGGTCATGGCGTCCGGTCTTCTTGGGCTGTGTCTTCTTGGTCCCTTATCTTCAATCCTGCTCGCAGCGCCAGTTGTGATGGTGTGGAGGGGTAAGGGGTGTGCAGGTGAAGACAGGCAGATGGTGATAAGTGCAGGAACCAAGGGACAGCAGCCAGTCAAGAAGACACAGTGGACGAAGCAGAGTTTTTCTCCTTTTATTTGCCTTCCATGATAAGCTCAAACCAGGAACGCAGCCTGGGAACTCTCTCGCTCTCAGCACTCAGCGCACTGAGCACTCTCTCTGCCTCTCACGCCAGTCGCTCACATCATGGAACTCTAGGGGAACACTCTCTCCTCTCACACAACGCTCGACTTTTATAAGCATGTACCGAGCCGCAAAGCCAGCGATACGGTGCCAGCCACGAACCGGGCCTCGCGAGGCCGGAACCAACAGAAATTTGTGTTTTCTCTGGCAGCTTCAGTGTTGTCTGGCTCGCTATCCGTTCAAACTATTAACACATATTTACTATCGATGAAAACCTCAGAACACAAGGAATAAAATGCAGTAAGTCACATTTGACAATTTTGTTCCTGTACTTAATCATTGCTGATTAAACTCCCAGAGTGAAGCCACTTTTAACAAGCTTACGTCATATTTTCCTTTATTTCGATGAAAAATACTAAACAGCTGTGATGGTGTGGAGGGGTAAGGGGTGTGCAGGTGAAGACAGGCAGATGGTGAGAAGTGCAGGAACCAAGGGACAGCAGCCAGTCAAGAAGACGCAGTGGACGAAGCAGAGTTTTCTCCTTTTATTTGCCTTCCATGCCAGTCGCTCACATCAGGGAACACTGATCCATTCTCACAAAAGCGCGCCCACTTATATACACCCTGACCGGACCGCAAAGCCAGCGACACAGTGTCAGAGACGAAACAGGCCTCGCGAGGCCGAACCAACAGAATTTTGTGTTTTCTATGGCGGCTTCCGTGTTGTCTGGCTCGCTGTCCGTTCAAACTATCAACACATATTTACTATCGATGAAAACCTCAGAACACAAGGAATAAAATGCAGTAAGTCACATTTGACAATTTTGTTCCTGTACTAAATCATTGCCGATTAATGTCCCAGAGTGAAACCACTTTTAACAAGCTTGCGTCATATTTTCCTTTATTTCGATGAAAAATACCAAACAGCGTGAAATAATTTTGTAATGAATAAAAAGCTGGCATCTCGCTCTTTTCATACATATAAACTTCATTTTCCGAGACAGTGTCTAAGTGGAGAACTTTGCGTTTAAAGTTTGATAGAAAACACAGCTGACTTTTCACCTCGCTGGGCCGTCGGCACCACTTCTGACACAATTTTCGACTGAAAAATACTCTGTTGAAACGGTCTGTTAAATAATAAATTCTACACATTTTCAGTTGTATTCATAACAAAAATGGGATCATTAGCAAGATTTCGATCGGGAAGTCCGAATTTCGTAGAATGATAATTTGGATCAAAACTCCGACAGTAAACAAAGAAGGCGACTCGCTAAAGGGACCGGCGCTGTCAGTCATTTCGTATAGTCGCAAGCTTGTACAGAAAAGATCATAGGCATGCGATATACGAAATGAAAGCTTATGGACTTTACTTTTAACATGCATCTTCAGATTCTTCGGTTTTCCTCTTACTTTTTGTAAAATCAAGAATTATTCAATATTCATTCGACAGGCAATTGAAAATGGCGCCAAGATTGCTCGTGCGAAATACCAGTTTAGAGAAAATATGGGCTTCTCAACCCAGTACGGTTGTAATGAATCAAATACATTAATTTTTGTGACTTCAGCGACGTACATACAACTATGTAGGTTCTGAGGTATTCATGATTTAAAGAATTTACACAATAATAAAAAAAATGAGATTCGACCAAGGGAGGTAAGGGGAAGATAACTCTCGAACAAAACATTTTCAACCACGAAAGGTAACCAAAAGAAATATTATACACTGTTAGCACCCGGCTACACAGCGTTTAAAAAGATTTTGTAATGAATAAAAAGCTGGCATCTCGCTCTTTTCATACATATAAACTTCATTTTCCGAGACAGTGTCTAAGTGGAGAAATTTGCGTTTAAAGTTTGATAGAAAACACAGCTGACTTTTCACCTCGCTGGGCCGTCGGCACCCACTTCTGACACAATTTTCAACTGAAAAATACTCTGTTGAAACGGTCTGTTAAATAATAAATTCTACACATTTTCAGTTGTATTCATAACAAAAATGGAGTCATTAGCAAGATTTCGATCGGGAAGTCCGAATTTCGTAGAATGATAATTTGGATCAAAACTCCGACAGTAAACAAAGAAGGCGGCTCGCTAAAGGGGCCGGCGCTGTCAGTCATTTCGTATAGTCGCAAGCTTGTACAGAAAAGATCATAGGCATGCGATATACGAAATGAAAGCTTATGGACTTTACTTTTAACATGCATCTTCAGATTCTTCGGTTTTTCCTCTTACTTTTTGTAAAATCAAGAATTATTCAATATTCATTCAGCAGACAATTGAAAATGGCGCCAAGATTGCTCGTGCAAAATACCAGTTTAGAGAAAATATGGGCTTCCCAGCCCAGTACGGTTGTAATGAATCAAATACATTAATTTTTGTGACTTTAGTGACGTACATACAACTATGTAGGTTCTGAGGCATTCATGATTTAAAGAATTTACACAATAAAAAAATGAGATTCGACCAAGGGAGGTAAGGGGAAGATAACTCTCGAACAAAACATTTTCATCCACGAAAAGTAACCAAACGAAACACTGTTAGCACCCGGCTACACTATAACAAACTGTCTGTATCTGTGTAAAGTACTCTGGACTTAGGATGCAAGGGTTTAAAGTAGTCATAAAGAAACTCTAACATTAAAAGCTTTGATAATTCTAAAACAGTAAACCAATAAATACAGGTTTGTCCAATTTGACTTTCTTTTTTTTCATCATTATGCCAAAAAGCTGATCATGAAATCTTCTGAAGTCCTGATAATTAGGTTTAGAAGTCAGCTTAATTGCTTCGTTCTCTTTGGTGACCAATCTGACATCTTTGCGCTTGTGCGGATTCTCCACAGTCTTTCCAAAACATCTGTTGTTCATCAGCTTGAAAAAGTCTTTTTCTGAAGCATCTGCGGATTTAGTTCTGAGATCAGTGTTCTTCATGATGTATGGTTTCATGAACTGTTCTTGATCAAAAGCAATTATACGATGAACAGCTGTCAACTTTAAAACCATGCCTTAAATAAAATTGTAGAAGTCTGTAATGACAGACATAATTTTTTTTGCCTCGAAGATTAGGCACAAGTTTAGGCGGCTCTGTTTTTGCCATCTTTAGGCTTTCTGCTGCTAATGGATAGTCATTATGCAGGTCATGGAGTTCATGAGGATATTCTAAGTCAACTTCTAGAATGAAACCACGCTGCTGATCAGGCGTCAAACTGCCCAACCACTTTAATGCCTTTTGAATGTTTTTCGGATCGACGCTTGTGCGCATTTTAAAGTTGCGTAATGGAAGCGATTGCGCCATTGCCCAACCATACAGATTGTTTGCGTCTAAATACATGAGATAGTTAGACCTTTTACTCGGATCATAATCGTCCCAAGTATTTGTTGTTTGCTTTACAGTAATGATGCGACACCATACTAATTCCTCCACGCAATCCGTTTTCAATCATCTGAATCATTGGTAAATCTGACAATAAATCAATCTGTACTCCAGTAAACTTTAAGAAAGCGTCCCAGCTCATCCCGGGCGCAGAAATGTAATGCGCGGGATCCAGGCTATAATGTTTCATGCAGGTCTTTCTGTAATTTCAAAAATATCCGCCAACAAACATACATCGGCCATTAAGTAGGAATCATGATAGTCTCCCATCGTTTTACAATCTAACTTCTGCCACGCATCTTGAGCATGCTGGTAATCAGAATCACTGATGCCCTTTCCTCTAAGACTAGAAAAGAACGCGTCTTTAGGCGGAAGTGTATCTTCATCAAACCTTTCCCAACTGTTCATGTACTCATAAGGGTAAACGCCCTTTCTAACGAGAGTTGGGTCAAAATATTCTTCCGTTATTGGGCAGGACTTTAAGGACATAGCCAGCGACTCTAATGATCCCATCATGTGCTGCATAGAGTCATAAAAAGACATGTTATTTAAAGCAAAACACATGTACTTTTCTGATGACTGTGCAATGCATGTTATCCTGAAGGCGTCATCTACTGCTTTCATTATAAGATGAGAGTCGTAACCTCGCAAGTTATGAAAGAATACAGGCAGCTTCCATGTCTTAGGATCAAACTTTAGTTGAAGATTGCATTTACTGTGCACTGCTCCTCTGAATTTTCCCGCTAATGTGATCATGGTCTCTTACTGTCGGATTGGTTTCCTCACTGAGTTCTAAACCGCAAATCCAACAGTGAGTGGCTGAGTCATACTGTTGTTGGTCTTCAGGTGTCATCATGATTTCAGATAAATTCAGATTATTAGAACAGGCGTTACGCACTTGCTGCATGCGCTGTAAAAATATTCTAGCCGCATTTGGTCCCTGTATAATTCTGGCGTTGAATGAGCGCCATCCGACCTGACAATAATGAAAGCGAATGAACAAATCTGGTGATTACTCACAAAGTCTGTTTTTGGGCGTTTCTGTGGGGTTGGTCCCTCATAAGAAACAATAAGCGACTCAAAGTCTGCGTAAACTACGTATGGAGAATTTTGCAGCCGTTTCCAGTTCATAAAACTAACTTTAGATCCGGGTGGGGGCGTAATTAGTTCTGTATTACAGTCAACTGGGCCGATACAATGTTTCTTATGTTCGCTTGCGGCTTGAGCAGATGGCATTCTTGTTAAACATTTTCTACAGAATTCTTGTTTGCGTCTTTGTTTTGAAGTATGCTGCATTAGTCTACTCATTGTTCGTATCAATGTGTAATGCGGTAGCCCCGCTGGTGAAAACATCAGTAGTAAGTCAACATGATTTTTGTCTGGCTCACCAATCGATGGACTGTTCTTGGACACTCTAATAGGCAGTAGATTTGTTTCCTCATCCCATGTGTAGATATTAACAGTTATTGGTTTGTTTTGTTCTTCAAACTGATCAATGGAATCCACGCTAACAGGAAAGGATATTCCACTAAAGTTAAGATCATTGATGTAAGGGTGATAGTTAGACACTCTCTCTGCGTTTTTGCGGGCGTAATGCAGCCTTGCAAGAACACACCACATAAAACATTTGTTGTCTGAAATTTTTTATGTTTAGAACTGCTCTTTTTGCTACCAATGCTGGAGGCAGTGGAATGTAAGACCTGCCTACAATCGGCTCATACTTAGCCTGTTTTAATCTGATCTCTAAGACTTCGCCCTCTGACCAACCAGAGCCTCTCATTTTGGCTTCTTCGGCGGCCACATCAAACTGTGTAAGCAGCTCGTCTGCCCAACCAGGTGTTAAGTCATTAGAGGAAAGAATAGTCTGTTGTTTAGTTGAGACCCAGACTTCTAGATTTTCTTCATTTATTGTTACATAGTCGATTAAAACAGCTAACATTACTTTAACTGGCGGGTCTATTGTTAGTTTACCTGGAACTTGAGAAATAGCATGAGCAACACTTGCCTGTACGTTTGCTGGATTAATGACTTCTAAATCAATATCATTCAGTGCTCTTGATAAATCTTCTTGCATTGCTTCAAACAATTCATCTGGGCCTTCATATATCTTATCCATGCTGAGTTTCTTTTCTAACTCAAAATATTTATTTAAATCAAAAAAATAATTAATCAATATCGATGGTCTTTTTGTGTTTAGACTCATAAACTAAAGTATAAACACCCTTTGGCGTTGTTAATGTGAGCTGTTTAGAGCAGAGTTTAATGTTTCGTTTACTTTTTTTAAACATTCCTTTTTTATCTGATCGGTGTCTGGCTGTTGAGAAAAACTTGTCCTTGCCTTTCTTTGAAGATCAAACTTTTGTCTTTTGTAGTCATTAAAATCAGCCTGTAAACGGCTAAATTCTTCATCCGTGATGTTTGAGTCAGCTAGTGCTTTATTTATTATCAGATTGAAGGAACTAAGTTTAGCTGTTATTAGTTGAACCATAGCTGTGTGCTTTTGGAGTTTAGTTTTTATTTTTTTGCTAGCAGCACCTACAGCTAATGAACACAGGCCGAGAGCTAAAGACAAACCACCTAGAGGTAAAGCTGCAGGTGCGCCTATGCCTGATGCTAAAAGACCAACACTCGTTCCTGCTGATGCGGCGCTTATAGTCGATGCCCCAGTATTAACATATGTAACAGCATTAAAGGCAGCAGAATACCTTCGTTTGGTTTTGCTGTATTTTGAAAGGTCCTGCTCTAGTTTTTGTTGCATTTGTGTAATGTTTGTTAATCTGAAGGTTTTTACTTCAGCAGCAGCAGAGACGACCCTGGGGTCAATGTTGCCTTCTATAACAGCAGAGACGACCCTGGAGTCGATGTTGCCTGCTATCTCTTCTTTAGGTACTTTTGGATAATTCAGAACAGACATGCTTTTTTAAAATAAAAAATAATTTAGCCTTCTACATAATCGAATCTGTTATCTTGAATATTCAGCTGCAAATCATATAGTAAAAACAAATGTACATTAAGCGGTTTATCGTCATCTTTTTCTTTGTCAATTTGAATGTTTATTACTTCTTTAACCTTTCTCCCACTTCCATGCAACTCATTATCCTCTGTTGACCTTAGGTCAATCCATAAACCGTATTTTGTTGTTAAATAATCATCAAGTCTTACACTGTGAAGATGAAGATCTTTAGACACAAGGTCTGCTGTTGGACTTCTATGCCTCCCACCTCCGAACAATTTTCTTATCTCATCAAAATGCTGATAAGGTCTAAGCCCGCTAGCGTAGATTTGGTTAGGACTACCATCAATTGTACATTGCACTTTCGTTATTTTAGGATTAAGAAACTTTTCAGTTTGTCTTTTAAATGGTTCTTCATCTTCGCACAGCAATAAAATACCTTTAATTGATTTTGCTGAGACACTAAAACTGAAATTCCATATTGTGTCTGCCCTGCTTTTAGGATGTGTAGAATGGTGATCCACTCTTTCGTAATATATTATTGCTAGTCTCTTATATCGTTGCTCAATCAACCTTGCTAAATTAGAGTTCCTAACAACGTCAAACTCTAACGCGATGTCAAAAATGCTGTACTTTGCTTCGGGGTCTGTTTGTCAACCTCGGTGTAATGTCAGTGGAGGAAGGACTAGCGCACAGCCCAAACACACTCACAGCTTGCTTACAATCTCATTCATATATCATGCATTCGTCACATCAAACCACTAGTAAAGTCTATAACTTTACTATACATGATCATAGAAAGAACATCAATGCATATAGAATCAAACAAAATAAAACATTCTCTCTTTCCTGAAGCTTCACAAAATCATTTATCTAAAACATCATTAACTAACCCCGGGTATAAACAGATTTCTACTTTACCTGGCCAGGTGATCTTAACTATTCACGAATCACTGTCTTTTCTTTTCTTTTCCTTTTCTTTTCACTGTCACTTTCACAACACGACACAAACTGCCGGCACTGGTGTTGGTCCGATGGCGCCTGGTCAGGTGAGACTGTTGGCGTTGGTCTGTGGTTCTGCTTGGCGAAGTGACGCTGCCAGGTATGAGGTCGAACCCCCGGTTAGGGTTAGAACAGTGACTATCAACATCGATCTGTTCTCCTTTCTTTCTTCCTGCATTAACGCATTGCACTCTCTCTCTCTCTCTCTCTTCTAGTCTGCTCTTATCAAATGGACATGGTTGCTTTTCTTTTCTTTTTTTCTTTTCTTTCTTTCTTCTTCATAAATTAGCAACTCTTTCTCTCTCTCCACATCTCTCCTCAGTCCTTCCTCTGCAGACTATCTCATGCTAATCTCTCAACTTGGTTCTCTTCTCTCCTCCCCTCATCTCTCTCTCTCTGCCCTTCTCTCCTGCAGAGCTCCACTCAGAACCTCTCTCTCCCCTCTCTCTCTCTATTCGTTCTTCCCCTCGTTCTCTCCTCTCTTCATCTCTCTGCCTTTTCCCTCGTGCAGAGACTACACCTAAAACCTCCTCATCTCTATGTCTCTGTTCGTTCTCTCCTCTTCTTCCTGTAGGCGAGAGCCTACTCTCCCAGACTTCTCCCCTCTCTCTCTCTGTCTGTTCGTTTTCTTCCCCTCGTTCTGCCGTTCTCTCACTCACGCATTCCTTTATTCGTTCCGATCTGTCCAAAAACGGGCGAGTACCATTGGTCAGTATTTTTACCCCTGACACCGAGGTTGTCTCCCTCTAATTCCATTGGATGTTCAAATCATG
The DNA here is from genome assembly GCA_018398815.1 of Conus ventricosus. Lineage (NCBI taxonomy): Eukaryota > Metazoa > Mollusca > Gastropoda > Neogastropoda > Conidae > Conus > Conus ventricosus. The sequence continues at coordinate 18,844,157 of CM031598.1, forward strand.
ACAGTCCGTCTACACGCCTTACTCTCTGTGGTGGTCAATTGGTCATTTAATTGATTAGCTAGATTTCACCCCCACCACACACTACCTTCCCCCCTTCCCTACTTCACTGGCGCGGTGTGGCTTAAGTGGTGGACACTGGTCAATCTAAATTGGCCAGCTGAGTCTGGGTAGGCACCACGACGTCCGAGTAACAATGACGTTGGTTCCACAAAGTGGCTAGATGAGCTTGAGCTCGGCTCTGCGACTCGTCTCGCTAGACATCGAGGCGTCGGTCAAAGCTGCTTAGCCCGTATAGCCGGACAGACGTCTTCCTGAAGCCTCTCCACTAAGCTTAATTGGCCGGACCCGACCTATGGGCCCGTCTTTCTGACGCCTAGAATGTTTGAGTTTGGACTTAGGTCCGAACAAATTGGCTGGCGACACCCCAAGTTAGGTTGTTCCCCCCAAGTTAGGTTGTTTCCCCCAAGTTAGGTTGTTTCTTTTTTTTTTTTGTCCGTGACAATTTCCCCCTTGCAAAAGACCATGCTCCGCATTGTCTCAAAACAACGGTACAAAAAGGACAACAACCGAATTTGCTGACACACAGCTACACGCGCAAAGTTTGGAAAATACTTTACAACCAACGGTTTATAAGTTATAAAATATACAATTAGTGAATACCACTCCAATGAGTTATCATTGACGTGCGCTCTTGCGTTATTTCAACTCATTCTATAACGACCTCTGTGCACACTTATGCAATTCCCCTACCTGCGGATTTGCCATCTCTCCTTTTCACAATTCTTATGAAAAGCACAATATAATATGATCGCGATCCATGACACTTCACTGAGGAATCTCCATCCTCACTTATTGCAAATAATGCATCACTACACAAGCGACTGTATGCTCCAAGCATAACTACTCCACATGAACAAGTCTCACAAAGAAAATATGAACCATAGCCAACTGGGAATGAACCCATATCCAATCGACATAACTGGAATCAAACACATATTATCAACAAAGCACCCTGGATATGACTGACTTCCTCTGAGTTGCAGCTTGCTAGACTACACGACTTAAATAGTCAGCTCCGACATTCTGTCGACCGGGAATGTACTGCACTCGATACCTGTAGGGCTGCAGTGCCATTGCCCAACGCAGAACTCTGCTGTTTTTCAACTGTGCCTCCTGCAGGAATTTGAGTGGTTGGTGATCTGTCTCTATCACGAACTCTTCCCATACAAGTATTTGTGGAACTTCTGCACGGCCCACACAACAGCTAAACACTCCTTCTCCACCGTTGCGTACCCTTCTTCACACTTTGTCAACTTCCTGCTAGCGTATCTCACAGGAAACTCGACTCCTTCATGCTCCTGCAACAATACTGCACCTATCCCACCACCTGATGCATCTGTCCGCAACAAAAATGGTTTGGACATATCTGGTAGCTTCAAGATGGGACGGGAACCTAGTCTCTCCAACACCGTCTGCAGTGCTTGCTCTGCAGCGTCTGACCATTCGACCACTGCCGGCTTCCCTGCCTTGACCAAATCACTGAGAGGACTCGTGATTGCAGCAAAATTTGGGACAAACTCCCTATAGAACCCAATAAAACCTAGCAGACTCCTGACTTCTGTTTTGGTCTTTGGTCTCTCTGAATTCATCATCTTCTCCACCTTTCCCCTTTCTGGCTGCTTTGTGTCGCCTCCGACAACAAAACCTAGGACTCCAACTGTCTAGCCCTTCATACAGTGACACATCCCTGTATGACTCTTCTGGAAACTTAGGCAACAAAATCTCCCCTTCTTCTGCTGGGTCTCCTTCACCTCATCAATGATTGCTGCTGCGCCTATGAAAATCATCAAAGACTCGGTCAGCCGTTTTACCGGTGCCGAGATGACTCGCCATGAGCGACTCGTGACCCACTGACATGACAGTGTCACGATAACATGCTGGTACCTCTAACTGAGTGGTCACCTTACCTGTCTTCCCCTTGGTGAACACTCGGTACAACAGCCCGCCTTTCACAGAAATTCTGTCTCACCTCCTCTAACCTCCTGTTTCTCTCCACCTCTTGCCAACTCCCAAGACTTCACGAGCGAAGGGTCTTGTTCCTGCGCTGCCCTGAACTCATCAGGCGACACATCTATGCCCGACTTCCTTCCTGGAACAACTAACGGTTTATAACCTTTCCTCCTTCTTGCTCCGTGTTTGAACTGCTGCCCTGTAGCAGCCAACAACTCAGGATCCCCTGGATCCCTTGCACCTGGAATATTTCCAATGATCAAATCGTGAAGGGGTTTCTCCATCACCAACGCAGACAACTCGCCTGAGAAGTAAGGGTACGTACTTCTATCTTAGCAACTGGAAACTCCCTCACAGTGCCATCGATTAGAGTACAGGTCTGGATTTGCCCTGTCAAATCCCCTTTATCGACCAGCGTTGTTCGTACTACCCCGCATGAACAACCAGTGTCTCGTAACACTTTCACCCTCTGCTGGCCAATCCACCCTTCTTCCACTGGTAACGAACCACTCAGCCTAGTGCCCTCCATCCCTGACACTGACTGCTGTCCAGTGCTAGCCATAGGCTGCACTTCACCCTCTTCAGACTGAATCCCTTTTGGTTCCACTGCAGGTCGTTTCCCTTGACGACCCTTATCCACCTCTTGCAGGCTGCTGCCTTCTGGAACCTCATGCGACAATCCCTCGCCACATGTCCCTTCTTGTGACAAATGAAACACCTAATGTCCCTTTGCCCTTCCTTCTGCCCCACCACTGGGTTTGCAGACTTTGCAGAAAACTCCCTAGTCTCCTTGCACTCTTCTCACCTGTGCCTAGCACCTGTTTCTCCTGCACCTTAGTGCCCAAACGTGCCTCTCTATACACCTCTGCGAACTTCAACAACTCCCTCGCTGTCTCTGGCTGTCTCTTTTCAAATGTATAGTTAACTCAGGGCCGCAACCTGACAAAATCTGTTCTTTCATAACTAGCTCTTTCAACTCGGCGAACTCCTTCTTCGTACCACTCAACTCTAACCACTTCTCAAAATAGTGATCTAGACGTGCACCAAACTGAGTGTACGTTTCCCTGCTTGCAATCTAGCTGAACGAAATTTCTTTCTGAATCCTTCCTCTGTGAAGTCAAATCCCTTCATTAAAGACTCCTTCACAGCACCAAAATCAGACTGTTGTTCTGCTGGTAACGCAGTGAAAATCTGCAATGCCTTACCCGTCAGTAACGCCGACAAAATGACTGCCCACTCTTCTGAAGGCCAACCTTGACTGGTCGCAAACGTTTCGAAACGATGATGTATGCATCAATCGAATCGGTTCCTTCGAGAATTTTGGCAACTTGGGTCGGGGGGCATAGCTGCGCACAGAGTCACTGGAAAGTGAACTACCATCATCGGTGGTCTCCCTTTGTATTCTCACCTTCTCTAACTCTAATTGAATCTTTAAATTTTCTGTTTCCTGCGTTGCCCTTATTCTTTCTGTTTCCTGCGCTTCCCTCATTCTTTCTGTTTCCTGCGCTCCTTTGGCCTTTTCCTGCTCTGCTATTTCCAATGCGACACGGCGTCTTTCTGCGCGTTCATCTCTTTCCATCTTTTGTTGGTTTTCAACAAATGCACGCACACTCATCTCCTGAGTAACCTAGATCACGAGCGACACTCACAAGTTGTTCAATAGGGGTGTTCTTTTCTTCCGCCATTATATCTTCTTTTTTTTTTTGAACAAGATTTTATAACTACGACAGCCAAACTGGTGGTTACCGACACGAGTGACGTAATAGCACAATCCTATGAATGATAATATTAGCTTGGGACAACGTAGTTAGTTTTTATAAGACGCCCAGCGCCTGACCCAACTATGAGAGCGAATTATAGGAAATCTGTGCGAAATGAGTACTCTGGGGCTGAAATGCCAAGCCTAGTATTAACTATCTTGGAAGCAATGCCAAGCCTAGTATTTAACTATCTTGGGAACATACAGTAAGACAAACCCCTTGTCTTAGGATTACAATACTTGAATCCCACCCAGCTTCCTCTCTGAGAAGTTGAACAATTATAATAAATGGGCCAGAATATCCTGGCAGGCTCGCCAATAAATTGTCAACCTCGGTGTAATGTCAGTGGAGGAAGGACTAGCGCACAGCCCAAACACACTCACAGCTTGCTTACAATCTCATTCATATATCATGCATTCGTCACATCAAACCACTAGTAAAGTCTATAACTTTACTATACATGATCATAGAAAGAACATCAATGCATATAGAATCAAACAAAATAAAAACATTCTCTCTTTCCTGAAGCTTCACAAAATCATTTATCTAAAACATCATTAACTAACCGGGTATAAAACAGATTTCTACTTTACCTGGCCAGGTGATCTTAACTATTCACGAATCACTGTCTTTTCTTTTCTTTTCCTTTTCTTTTCACTGTCACTTTCACAACACGACACAACTGCCGGCACTGGTGTTGGTCCGATGGCGCCTGGTCAGGTGAGACTGTTGGCGTTGGTCTGTGGTTCTGCTTGGCGAAGTGACGCTGCCAGGTATGAGGTCGAACCCCCGGTTAGGGTAGAACAGTGACTATCAACATCGATCTGTTCTCCTTTCTTTCTTCCTGCATTAACGCATTGCACTCTCTCTCTCTCTCTCTCTTCTAGTCTGCTCTTATCAAATGGACATGGTTGCTTTTCTTTTCTTTTTTTCTTTTCTTTCTTTTCTTCTTCATAAATTAGCAACTCTTTCTCTCTCTCCACATCTCTCCTCAGTCCTTCCTCTGCAGACTATCTCATGCTAATCTCTCAACTTGGTTCTCTTCTCTCCTCCCTCATCTCTCTCTCTCTCTGCCCTTCTCTCCTGCAGAGCTCCACTCAGAACCTCTCTCTCCCTCTCTCTCTCTATTCGTTCTTCCCCTCGTTCTCTCCTCTCTTCATCTCTCTGCTTTTCCCTCGTGCAGAGACTACACCTAAAACCTCCTCATCTCTATGTCTCTGTTCGTTTCCTCCTCTTCTTCCTGTAGGCGAGAGCCTACTCTCCCAGACTTCTCCCCTCTCTCTCTCTGTCTGTTCGTTTTCTTCCCCTCGTTCTGCCGTTCTCTCACTCACGCATTCCTTTATTCGTTCCGATCTGTCCAAAAACGGGCGAGTACCATTGGTCAGTATTTTTACCCTGACACCCGAGGTTGTCTCCCTCTAATTCCATTGGATGTTCAAATCATGACAGTCCCGTCTACACGCCTTACTCTCTGTGGTGGTCAATTGGTCATTTAATTGATTAGCTAGATTTCACCCCACCACACACTACCTTCCCCCCTTCCCTACTTCACTGGCGCGGTGTGGCTTAAGTGGTGGACACTGGTCAATCTAAATTGGCCAGCTGAGTCTGGGTAGGCACCACGACGTCCGAGTAACAATGACGTTGGTTCCACAAAGTGGCTAGATGAGCTTGAGCTCGGCTCTGCGACTCGTCTCGCTAGACATCGAGGCGTCGGTCAAAGCTGCTTAGCCCGTATAGCCGGACAGACCGTCTTCCTGAAGCCTCTCCACTAAGCTTAATTGGCCGGACCCGACCTATGGGCCCGTCTTTCTGACGCCTAGAATGTTTGAGTTTGGACTTAGGTCCGAACAAATTGGCTGGCGACACCCCAAGTTAGGTTGTTCCCCCCAAGTTAGGTTGTTTCCCCCAAGTTAGGTTGTTTCATTTTTTTTTTGTCCGTGACACTGTTGTTGATCTGATAACACGTTTGTATTCATTAAAAGTTAGTTCATATGACAATCTGTCTTTTAATGCTCCTTGATAGTATGGCGCATGTGCACTTAACAACTCAAAATCTAAGGGGATAGAAAAGCGATTTCCATACGCATAACTTACAGCTGCATGCTTTTTGCCGCTTTCAGCATCTGAGGCGCCTATTCTGTGTTTTAGTGCTTCATTATTATCTATTCCTTGAAACGCAAGATCAGCCCTTTCATTCTCGGTTAGCCATAGATCAGAATAGGTTAAAAATATGTCTGCATTGTGTAAAGAAAATATTTCTTTCCCTCAAGTTTTATAGAAATTTTCTTAACAATTGCCCGCCCCAAATTCTGCACAACTGTCCTGGTTGTGTCTGTTGATTCGAGTTCTATTTTGAAAGTAAGTCGCGTAGAGCCTGGCACAATCACGTCATCTGCTCCTAGGCTTGGAAATTTAACAGTGAGAATTTGATCTGCATCAATAGTAGATGGATTATTTGGAACAATAATATTCTGTTTATTTCCCTTCACGCCATAGGGCTTTTGCAGACTTCTATCCGGGTCAAGAAATGAACCATATACTTGTGACATTTTATGAAGCAAAATAAAAAGTTAATTATTTAAAAATATGGCAGGCATTGGAGGTGAAGAAGAGTATGATTTTGATCCTGAAGACGACATGATTGAAATGACTCCTTTAACACAGCATCGCTCAACGCCCTCATTGCGGCGTGAATTAACAGAAAGCCATGTTAGATCATTGTACCAAAATTTAGACATTGAACCTCCCGTAGTTTTAGACCCTAATGATTTTGACCGAGATGATGATGGCCATTTGTATGTGAAAACCAGCCAGGGACAACGTGTTAAGCTTACGCATGAACGAAACCCCTCAAAGTTTTTAGCCATAGGTTCAATTAGGAAAAAACTCCCTGTGAGCGTACAAAATCGCCTTGGCATTGCTAAACCAAAATTAGATGAGGATAAAGTTGCTAAACATCAAAACACGCTACAAAAACTCCCAACAGGTAGCCAAATACAAAACACAAAACCTGAAGATTTAATTCAAACAGTGGACGAATTAATAGAAGCAGAAACCAGTTTTTCAGAAGAAACAGCATTAAAAACAATTAATGATTCCCCGCTACCCCCGCGAGAAACAGTGGCCCCTAATCATGCTTTGAGAACCATCAGAGGCGAATTAACAAACAACTTAGCAAAACTGGATGAAGTAGATGAGCGTATAAAAAAAGAAAAGAAAAACTCGTTGAGGCTGATGATGCTAACTTAGGCCGTGATGTTAAAGAAGAAATAAACCAAAGAATAAAAGATCTTGAAGAAAAAAGATCGGCAATGCTAAAAGCGGTGTCTAATTGCCGAGATCAATTACGAACTCAAGTGAGCAGAATAAGAGAAACTATCCAAAAAATTTTATATGAAGACACAACACTAGCAGAACGAATACGAACGCTGTTTAGAGAGCAAGGCGTCACATTAGCAAGCGTTTATAACAGCCTTAGGTTTTGCAATAAGTACACTGGTGATGGCTATTACAGGCGGTGGTGGAGGGCAAAGTTCAGTGCCCCCATCGCCATCTCCTGATAAAACATGGGTTAAAAAAACAGCTTGATCATCTTGCGGATTTATTAAAAAAAAATTAGCTGGTAAAGCTATAGACTCTTTGCCAGGTATATTAGGGAGTATCGTTAGCTGGCTTTTGTCTACTGCAGGCAAAGTAGTTGGCTTTACGGCTGAGCACTTATGGGCATTAGTTCTCTTAATAGTCGGGTTAATATTTAGTAAGATAAAGACCCAGTAATCCTAGGCCAGTTAAACCAACAACTAGCGCTGTCTTTTCATATTCATGGTCATTATTTTTTTTGCGGTCTTCAACGGTCTTTGGGCTTTGGACGGGATTGGATGACTTAATCTTGGGTGTTTTTTTATTGTTTGTAATATTACTGGCTCAGAATTTATGTCGTTTTTTCCGACCTTCTGTTCATTACCTGCCTTAATGATTTCATTATTGTAGTTTATTATTGTGCCTACCTGGAGCCTGAGGTCAGAAGGTAGCATATATAAACCAGTGCCAACAGCAAAGTCTACTTTTGATCTTGCGTATTGTAAAACATCTTGGTACCTATTTATACTCGAAGATAAATCAACTGTAGAATTAATAGCATCCTCTAAATTTGCTAAGTATTGTTTTTGTGCGTCAAGGCCAGTAGAAGAATCAGTTATGCTCGATCTCGTTTGTGCTTGCGAACCTAGCAAACACCAAACGTAAGTACGAATAGAATCGTTTATTCGTACTATTCCTGCTTTAGTTAGGCCCTCAGATGTGTCCAAGATAAATGTTGTCCATGCTGTTTTATGCTCTTGCTCTATGGACCCGAGGTGAACACCTGTGCCTGAAGAGAAAGATGTGTAAGGAGGATTCCAGTCATAGTTATACTTTCTGTGCACGCCCCACAAATAAGGGGTGCCTAAGCCATGATTAAGATCCGACTTTTGTCTAAAGTCTGTCTTAACATTAATATTGAATTCGTTACAAATCCTTTCAAAAGCCTTCATGTCTATTCTGTTGCTGAATGGATTAAACGTTTTGTCATTCGGTAATGGCGCTTGCAGTTCAGTCAAAATACGTCTGAAGGTGTAATAGAAATGAAATCTGTACACTGACCTCACCAAAGGATTAGGATGATTTAAATGATCAGCATACGACACTCCACACCCAGTTGATGCACAAAACACAGCAAAGTTTAACTGGTTCTGATAAAACTGCATCGGATGACTAAACCAAAATTTTGGGATGTAGTCTTTTTTAATAGGGGGGTTAAGATATCTGCTTAATGGAGTACTCACCTTTTTATGAAAAGTGTCAGTCTGGGTCACAGAAATGACAAGAGTATCAGTTGTTATATTTTTAAGATTGTAGTGCGGCCCCACAGAATATTTTTCTTTAGTATATTTAAACGCACTCATTTTTATTTCGTTTAAAAAATGTTTGTAACAATAACAACTCAAGACCGTCCTTCGTTTTTAGAGCATGCGTTTCAGAACGATTGCGGAACCAAAATGGTCGCACTCCACGAAATATTTTACAAAGTCGTATGGTTTAATATAAGCAAAACCAAGAAGAATAATAAGATTAGAAAATATGACGGGGAAAGAAACTTAATTAGCCAGTTAACAATACCTGATGGTTATTACGGGTTTTGCTCACTAAAAGAAGCATTGAGTAACTTTGGCATCACTCTCAAACTTAACAATGCAAATCTAAAAACAATATTAACATTCAAACCTGAAGAAGCAAATTACTTTTTTGATAAAAGAGCTAGCTAAAATGTTAGGCTTTGAAGCTAACACTCAGGACACTCAAAGATTTATTGTTACACCAGACAAAACTACTTATGAGGGGGAAAGTCCGCTCGATCTTGCATTACATTCATTACTCTATGTTCATTTAGATGAGCTGAGCACTGATGAAAACTTATATGATGGAAGGCCCTCAACTGTTTTAAGAGCTCTTCCGTCAGGGAAAGCTGCATATTGCGATTATGAAATTATACAATTCCCTAATTTACAGTTTAAAAGATTAGTTTGTGGGAGGGTCGGATCATTTAATATAAAAATCACAGACAAAACGGGGAAAGTTGTAAAATGTGATAACCTGCACATTGTTTTAGAAATAAAATAATACGCTACTAAAAAATAATGTCACGGGGGCCAGAAAGAACCAGGAGTTACATTAGCGCCTGTAAGGTGTATAACTTTAGAATTAAAAGACCTTGCAGACGTTGCGGACTTTGAACAAAATGGTGAGATAGGCGCTTTGTATGGTTTTGAGTACACTAAAGATGGTGATTATAAACGCAAAGAGGTTGGCGACAGCAAAAAGTTTCCTAAACTAGAACAACTGCGCAATCTAGAAGCAAATAATGTTGGCCAGTATGAATATAAAAATAGTTCGAAAACCTGACCTTAAATGGCACTTGGAACCATATTTAGAATGGGAAATAAAATTTGAATTCATAAGCCCATTTACATTTTTTAACCATCAAAAAATTTCAGAAAAGCATTCAACTCAGGTCCTTTACATGTAAGTCTTATGCCAGAGGACAATAGTCGAAAAGAGATTGAAATAACGCCGTATGGGAAAAAAACAGTACATCCTCCACAGAAGAGAAACGGTTTTAAAGGAAGCTTCTACAAAATTACAGTTCATTCCGCAAATGAAATTAGGAGACACGTTCACAATGATATTTGAAATTTCTGTCTTAAAAGATGAGGCGAGGAATGGGGCTGTGGGCGTCAGTGTCGTCCTTTTAAAAGGAATTCTAATTAGCTGGCAAAACTTAGACGTTGAAAAACTTAAAGTTACTGTCGTCATTCTTCACAATGGTGAGGATATTAAGGTCATAACAACAAGCAAAAAAATCAATATTAGTCTAAATATAAACAATCTTACAGCACTGAATTGGATTAATCTTACACATTTAGACCTTATAGGATTTTATTATACTGAACAAGTTTTGACAGAGAGCATGATAAAAACAATAACTGGATTAGATTAAATTCTAGTATAAAACTATGGAGCAGTTAAACTTTATGACAAAAACCCCTCATTGTTCATTGATTTGTGGGCAGACTGGTTGTGGAAAAACAATATTTGTCCTAGACCTATTACAAACAGTTTATCGCTATAATTTTGATCATATTGTGATTTTCTGTCCAACACTTAAATGGAACAAAGCATATCATGATAGAAGGTTTATATGGGCAGATGATGAAATATATTTAGTTAATCCTAGCAATAAACTAAGTGAGTGTTTAGAACAGTTTTATAAACTGTTTGAAGGAACGCAGACACTATTTATTATAGATGACTGTTCGGCAGAAAGAGACATAGTTAAAAAGAGAAACACTTTATCAAAACTAGCCTTCAGTGGAAGACATGCTAGGATAAGTGTGTGGATTTTATGTCAAAAATATAACTCAGTTTTAAAAGACTTTAGAGAACAGTTAAAGACTGTAGTTTTATTTCACATGAAAGACAGAGACTCATTTGAAGAATGTTTGCGCGAAAATGATGTTATTGAAAATGATCAGGAAAAACATAGGATTAAGCAAAAACTGAAATCTGAAAAGTTTAGTAAATTAGTATTGAAAACAGATAATCCTACACAGTATGTATGTTTGTAGGGCCGTTATTTTTTGGTTATTGAAGTCTTACTTTTTAGAGAACTATAAAAAGCTCATTCTGGAGTCGCCCGGTCGAAACGTGTTGAGACCGGGTGAGCCAGAATGAGCTTTTTATAGTTCTCTACAATAAAAATGAAATATAATTGATATCCCCTCAGTGTTTTGAACTTTTATTCATTCATAATTATCTTCTGCGTGTCTACAGCTTCTGTTAGATATTTTGCTAGCATCTTTAACAATGTTCCCTCATTTGTTTGCAAAATATTGTTAAGGTTTGAACTCTTGACTATGTTATGATCAAAGAGTCTTGATCTTTTTCTAATGTTCCCATAAGCAGGACAAGTGAACAAAAAATGTAACTCATCTTCTCTAATTGCAATATCATATATTCATTATCCGTCTAATATCACCATGTGGATAGACGTTAAATTGAAGACAACAACAACAACAATATCATTACATAATGGACATGAATCATCAACAGCATCATTATTTAGATACCATCTTTTATTAGCATTTAATCCCAGTGTTCTATTTCTAAATCTTGCAAGGATACCTCTTTGCCACCGATTAGATACTAGATGTAAATACTTTTCTGCTCCAAGTTACTTTTGAAGGATAGGAGAGAGAGAGAGAGAGAGAGGGGAGAGAGAGAGAGAGAGAGAGAGAGAGAGAGAGAGAGAGAGAGAGAGAGAGAGAGAAAAGAGAGAGAGAGAGAGAGAGAGAGATTCATAAAACTACTGGACATGTGCATTACATTTCTGCTGTTTTAGTTGTTTCTCTGTAGATATCTATGCTGTTCAGTAAATTCATGAAATTACTAGACCTCTGCTTCAGGAAATTCGTGAATGTCCTGGAATTTACAGGGAATTCGGGAATTCCCTGAGTGAAACAGTAAGTTCATGAATTTACTGAAAATGTCAGGAAATTCACGAATTACTGATTTCACAAATTTACTGTAATATATATATATATATATATATATATATATATATATATATTGGACAATTTTGTAGTGGGAGAAAATAAGTGCAGGCTAACAATTCTTCCATAATATTAATGACTTGACAAAGATTCATAATCATGTTGTGTAGAGCCAGACAAAGTCACACCAGGGCGTCCTGCATTAGTCATGTTGTGTAGGGCCAGTCAGACCAGGGCGTCCTGCATTAGTCATGATGTGTAGGGCTAGTCAAAGTCAGACCAGGGCGTCCTGCATTAGTCATGATGTGTAGGGCTAGTCAAAGTCAGACCAGGGCGTCCTGCATTAGTCATGATGTGTAGGGCCAGACAAAGTCAGACCAGGGCGTCCTGCATTAGTCATGTTGTGTAGGGCCAGTCAAAGTCAGACCAGGGCGTCCTGCATTAGTCATGTTGTGTAGGGCCAGTCAGTCCAGGGCGTCCTGCATTAGTCATGTTGTGTAGGGCCAGTCAGACCAGGGCGTCCTGCATTAGTCATGTTGTGTAGGGCCAGTCAGTCCAGGGCGTCCTGCATTAGTCATGTTGTGTAGGGCCAGTCAGTCCAGGGCGTCCTGCATTAGTCATGTTGTGTAGGGCCAGTCAGACCAGGGCGTCCTGCATTAGTCATGTTGTGTAGGGCCAGTCAAAGTCAGACCATGGCGTCCTGCATTAGTCATGTTGTGTAGGGCCAGTCAGTCCAGGGCGTCCTGCATTAGTCATGTTGTGTAGGGCCAGTCTGCATTAGTCACGTTGTGTACTGCCTAGGCGACCACAGAAGCCATATCAGGATGGATCTGCTAGCATCGCTGTCCTTTAATGTAATTCAATCTGAAGGAAAATACTGGGGTGCTCGTTTTCATCGCTGTGAACCTCGTCGGGTTGTTCCGTTCCCTGAGGAATGTCAGTGCTTTCACCGATTCTCCCCCGTCCTTGCTTTCGTCGTCATGACTATGGCCATCTTCCTCCGCATTGTCCTCCTCTCCCTCTTTGTCTTCTTCTTCGCCTTTGTCATCTTCTTCCTCTTTGTCTTCTTCTTCCCCTTTGTCATCTTCTTCCCCTTTGTCATCTTCTTCCCCTTCGTCATCTTCATCGCTTGGCCTTTATTCCTCTGAAGAATCGGAGTCGTTATCCTGTGAATCGTTGTCGTCTTCCAACGGACAGTACTCACGCCAAGGAAGTAAATGTAATAGAGATATTCATTCTCACCGCTGGGAGTGTAGTCCTCAACGCAGCGGTACGAGGCCTGCACAACAACGTCTGTCAGTGGCATCTCGGAGTCCGTGGAAAGAGTCAGAGACACGTGAGTTGAGGTGTTGGTGGGCAACCGAAACTGCAAAGCCCACAGCCCTTGGGCATACACCTCCACATCCTCCTCATCCTCCTCAGCCGCCCAAGTCTTGTTGGACGCCACGATGTAAACGTCTCCTTGAAGACTGCTGGCTTTGACGTTGACCTGATCCACAAACTCCCCGGGGACACCGAAGACAAAAAACGGGGTGACGTGTTTGGACACGGTGATGTCCCCGTGGGCCTCCCCTATCCTCAGGCCAGCACGTGATCCTGAAGATCGCAGGTGTCCAGGCCCACCTCAGAGAAGGCTTTGCGGAACTTGCTGCCGTCCTGTCCCAAATCATAGGCAGACTTCATCACATCGCAGGCTGCCTGGCTGTAAGTGGACATGTGGTGCCAGTACATCTGGTTGGCGTGCAGGAAGACGTGGAACACATCCCTGATGGGCAGGCCGTAGTCATGCACCAGGAGGTAAAACACGCGGTTGTACACGCCGCTGCCGAAATGCGGGTCAAGAAAATCGTTGTAATTGTCCACGTGCGATATTGAGACCTTGTCCAGCTCGGGCTTTTCAAAGTAACGCAGAGGGTTGTGCGATTTGGAGATGTCAATCCCAATCAGCCAGTCTGCTTCACTAAGGTAAGCCTCTGCCGTCTCTCCGGCCATGTCGGAGAAGGCCTCGTTGATGCCTCCCCACTGCTGGAAGTAATATAGATTAGAGTTCTTCTCCGTCACCCCGTGGGCAACTTCGTGACTGACAATGTCCAGGCTGATGAGAGGGTAAAACTCCTCACCCCCGTCCCCGTACTGACACTCGTAGCCGTTCCAAAAGGCGTTGCTGACGTTGACTCCATAGTGGACCCTGAAGGTCATCGTGTCTCCATGAGGGGTCGTGTTGTACCAGTCCTCGTACATTCTCCCTACCACCGTCCCGTAGAACAGGGCGTCCAGCATGGGAGAGTACGCTCCGTTCACCTCATCCTCCATCTGATGACAATCGTAAAACGCCACCTCCGCCTCTGCCTTCTCGCTGTCCACTTCGACCTCGGTGAAGTTGTTGTTGATCACACGTACAAATCGGTTCTCCAGGTAGCACACGCCGTCCTCTTTACGGAGGTCCAAGCAGCGTTGCAGCTGGCCGTACAGGATTTTCCCGATCTTCACGTTCCCACCCACGCCTATCGCTGAACAGTCTGTACATGTGTCCAGGGCGTCCCAGGCCATGGTCACGTGAGCGTCACGTGCGTTCAGGATGCAGGTGGGGCGACGTTTCTTTCCCTTGGTCGAGCACCAGTACTGCGCCAGGTAGGCAGGGTAGGGCATCTGGTCGTCGTCAAACAGAATCTGCTCCTCCACCTGGTGACCAGTATGTTGTTGTTAGTTGGCGTGGACATCACAAAGATCATCTTATTCAGGGGTGGAGGGGATGGGGGTAGGGGCTGGCAATTGGTTTGCACACTATCTTCTCTAGCTGTAAATAAAAAGTGGGTTCCATTTTTTTTAGTTTGAAACTGCATATTCACCAGAATGCACGGTTTTGCGCCATTTTCACACGCACACGCACACACAAACACGCGCGCGCACGCACGCACGCACGCACACGCACACACACACACACACAATTTCGAGGTGGGGGAAGGAAGTGGATGCATTCTACTAGATACCCAGCAATGTCGGGCACTTTGTACCTCGATTTACACATTAATTAAACTTCCAAGTGTACCACCTTTACATGCGGACTGATCCGTCCCTCTCTCTCTCTCTCTCTCTCTCTCTCTCTCTCTCTCTCTCTCTCTCTCTGTGCTTGTCATCTGAAAATAATCGTGACGCCTGCGTGCGTGCGTCTGTGTGGTGTGTGTGTTGTGTGTGTTGTGTGTGTGTGTGTGTGTGCGCGCGCGCGCGTTTGTGTGTGTGGTGTGTGTGTGCGTGCGTTTTGTGTGCGCGTGCGCATGCGTGCGTGCGCGCGAGCGAGCGAGCGTGCACGCATGCGTTTGACGTGTTGATATAGGAGGTTGATGTTGTGATGGGGGACAAGAATGGGGAATGATGATTTGCTGGAAGGCAATTTCATGTGGCTTTGGAAGGTGTCAATAGGTGCTTGATCATTGGTTTTTATTTGCATGTTTGTTTATTTGGGGATAATAATAATAATGATAATAATAATGTTAATTTGTATTGCGCCTATTATCTAAAAATTAGGGCTCTAGGCGCTTTACATAACCACCACCACCACCACCACCACACCGACAACAACAACAACAACAACAACAACAACACACACACACACACGCGCGCGCACGCACACACACATACGCGCACCGGCACAGGAGCGCGCACGTACACTGCTCACCCATGACCACACACCGACGCTCACAGACACCCGCACGCACGAACGCACTCACTCACATCAACACAGCCTGCACTTACAAGCAACACAACCACCAGGCACTCACGCTGAACGCAAAAACCCACTCAGACACTCCGAAGGTGGATTGGGAAGTTGGGGGGGGGGGGGGGGGGGGAGGGGAGGGGGGTTACGGAGGGGCATATTGTTGTTGTTGTTGTTGTTTTTGTACGTGCATGTGTTCATCGGAAGGCGCATATAATTATAGTTAACAGCATTATTTTTATTGTGCATTAGCATTATTATGCTATTCTTAGTATTGTCATCTCCCTTTGAAATAAACATGTGTGTGCAGTGATTTTGTGTGTTACTACATGCGCGTGCATGCGTGTGCGCAGGCGCAAATGTGTGTGTATGGTGTATGCAGGTGCGTGTGTGTGCGTTTTGTGCATGCGTGTATCCGAGTGTCCATGCATACGTGCGTGTGAGTGTGTCTTTGTGTCTTATCTATCTATCAATATCCTTATCTATCAATTTATCTGTCAGTCTAGCAATCAGTATTTATATCTATCTGTTTATGTCTCTCTTTCTCTCTGTCTGTATGTCTGTCTGTCTGTCTATCTATCTATCCATCACGCATCATAATTTTACAACACACAGAAATAAAGAGCGAAGTCTGTGTGGAGTTACAGGACTTGTCACTGATTGGAGATACACATATAGGCTTACCACATTACAACACACAGAAATGAAGACTGAGTTACGGGACCTGTCACCAGTTAGAGATATACTCATCCGACATTACGATTTTAACACACAGAAATAAAGGCCCAAATTTGTTTGAAGTTCTACATCGTATCACCTGTCAAAGATAAACATACATACACATTACAATAACGTAGAGACAGAAATGAATGCTTGCGAATGTCTGACCTTGACATGGGAAATATCAGGTTGCAAAGGTCTCCTCATGGTTATGCCTCAGACAGGCTGCTAACGCCTCTTGGGGGTCAAGGTCTCTGCTTGGGTCAAGTTGAAGGTCAATATGGCTGTGCACGATGCCCCTTGCATCCAGCACGTGCTCACCGCCAGCATCCGTTTCCACCGTCACAATGCCGTCCATGACCCTTTTGATCTGTTCAGCGGGATGGTGAGATGCTGGTGAGAACCGATTCGTGATTCTCTCTCTCTCTCCTCTCTTCTCTCTCCTCTCTCTCTCTTTTCTCTCTCTCTCTCGTGTGTGTGTTTACCTCTCCTCTCCTCTTTATGTTAATACTCAAAGATGCTCTTAATATAATAATTTTAATAATAATAATAATGAATACTTATATAGCGCCTATTCTCGGCTAGAGGCCAAGCTCTAAGCGCTTTACAATCAACATTCGTTTACACAACGGGCTGCCTGCCTGGGTAGTGCCGACTGAAGAGCTGCCAGCTGGCGCTTCATTCAGTCGTTTCCCGTGCCATCCAGTCGTATCGTTCAATATCGATCAGTCATTTTTTCTTATTTATTTATGCCAAAATGACCTATGGCTGGGTAACTGCTTAGTTTTGTGTACGAAGTCGCCAAATGTTCCTGCATATTGTCGCTGTATCAGAACATTTGGTAACTATCTTTGAACTGTCAGAACGTTTGATAATTATTTTCACCCTATCAAACGTTTTGCTACTACTCACCATAGTACCATGTTTAGAAAATACCTTTGCCCAGTTAGATCGTTTGGTAACCACCTTACCCCATCAGAACGTTTGATAACTATTTTCGTTGCCGAGAATGCTAGCTAGTTACCTTTGACCTCAGAACGTTTGGTAATTACCCTTGCTCTCTCAGAACGTCACAGTTTAACTACCCGCACCTCATCGAAAAGTTTGGTAAATACCCTCATCCTATCAGAACGTTTTGTAAGTACCCTTGTCTATCAGAAAAATCTGTTAGCTATCCTTGCCCTATCAGGTTTGGTAGCTACCATCACTATCTGAGCGTTTGTTAACAATCCTCGCCATATCAGAAAGTTTGTTAATTATCCTCACCTTACCAGAACGTTTGGTAACCATCATCGCCCGATCAGAACGTTTCGTAACTATCGTCGCCCTATTCAGAACGTTTCGTAACTATCCTTACCCTACCAGAACGTTCGTTTGGTAACCATCATTGCTCTATCAGAACGTTTAGCAACTATCTTCGCCTGTCAAACATTTGGTGACCACCTGCACCCTATCAAAAAGTTTGGTAGCTGTTCTCGCCCTACCAGAACGTTTCTTTATTATCCTCGCCCTCCAACACGTTTGTTAATTATGCTCGTACTACCAGAACGTTTATTGACCATATCGCCCTATCAGAACGTTTGGTATCTATCCTCACTCTACCAGAACGTTTGTTTTTATTCCCGCCTGTCAAAACGTTTGTTAATTATCCAGACCCTTCCATAACGTTTGCTGACTATCTTCACCCTATTCGAACATTTAGTAACTATCCTCGCCTACCAAAGGGTTTGTTTACTTTCCTTTTGCTAACAGAACGTTTGGTAACTACTGTCACACTATCAGAACGTTTGGTGACTATCCTTACCCTGCCAGAACTTTTGGCAACTACCCTTACTCTGTCACAACGTTTGGTAACCATCATCGCCTTATCAAAACGGTGTGGTAACTATTGCCACCCTGTACGAACGTTTCGTAACTATCCTTACCCTATCAGAACGTTGGTAATTGTCCTCGCCTTATCAGAACGTTCGATAACTACCCTCACCCTATCAGAACATTCGGTAACTACCTTCGCCGTATTAGAACATTATAACTACCCTCGCCCTATCAGAATGTTTGGTAACTATCCTCGCCCTATCAAAACGTGTGTTGACTATCCTCGCCCAGTCACAACGTTTGGTAACTATCAGCACACTATCAGAACGTTTTGTTTTTATTCTTGCCCGACCAGAACGTTTTTAACTATCCTCGTCCTACCAGAGCGTTTGCTGACTATCTTCGCCCTATCAGAACGTTCGGTAACTATCATCGCTCTATCAGAACGTTTGGTAACTATCCTCGCCCTATTAGAACGTTCGGTAACTGCCCTCTCCCTATCAGAACATTTGGTAACTATCCTCGCTCTATCAGAACGTGGCTCTCTCAGAACGTTTGGTAACTATCCTCGCCCTATCATAACGTTGGGTAACTATCCTCGCTCTATCAGAACGTTTGGTAACTATCCTCGCCTTATCAGAACGTTTGGTAACTATCCTCACTCAATCAGAAAGTTTGGTAACTATCCTCGCCCTATCAGAACGTTTGGTAACTATCCTCGCCCTATCAGAACGTTTGGTAACTATCCTCGCTCTATCAGAACGTTTGGTAACTATCCTCGCTCTATCAGAACGTTTGGTGACTATCCTCGCTCTCTCAGAAAGTTTGGTAACTATCCTCGCCCTATCAGAACGTTTGGTAACTATCCTCGCCCTATCAGAACGTTTGGTAACTATCTTCGCCTTATCAGAACGTTTGGTAACTATCCTCGCTCTATCAGAACGTTTGGTAACTATCCTCGCTCTATCAGAACGTTTGGTAACTATCCTCGCCATATCAAAACGTTTAGTAACTATCCTCGCCATATCAAAACTTTTGGTAACTACCCTCGCCTACCTTCAACTACCTTCACCCTATCAGAGCGCTTAATTGTTAGTTATCGCCGCTCTACCAGAACGTTTGGTAACTATCCTCGCTCTACCAGAACGTTTGTTAACGATCCTGGCCACCATCTTCGCTTTAACTCGGAGAGATAGGTAAATTACCCTCTCCTTCTCTCTGGACGAGTGGTAACCATCCTCCCCTTGCGTTACAAGGACCGGCACCTCTACCTTTAAACATTTCTTGCATCTTGATCAGCCTGGTGCCTTGCGCCGTGGTCACCGTTTTCACCACTTGCAGCTTGCTGTCGTCGTCCACTGACATGACCTCATCCAGTTCCCTCATCGTCAGTCTGCCTGCGTCACGTTTATACTGGAATGACGTCACGCTGTCTGGAATACCATGACGTTTTTGCCACTCTCGTTGGAGCAGGCGCTTGACATCCAGACGTTTTGCTCCGCTGGGGTCGGCTGAAGCCAGACCTGCTGAAAGAGAAAGGGTGAGTTATGGGCACCACCAGCTCAGCAGGCTGCTGCGGACTGGCAGACCAGCATCGTGAGCCCAGTCCAAGACGTCCTACAAGGTAAACCTGCAAATATGCTGTCACAGTCGATAACAAGTCAGGTACCAGCAAAAATAAAAGAAAAAATATGGGCTGGGGAATATATAGAGCTTAGTGCTATGATCGATAAAACGGAGCAGACAGAAGAGTGCTACACGCTCCAGGTTGAAAATGGAGGGAAGTCCCCAGCACTCCAGCTGGTGCCCCAGACAAAAAAGGGCCACCCGCTACCCCTCATTCAATGGGTGAGAGCATGGAACCGCTTCTGTGCCATCCTCACAGAACAAACACCACCCCTAGGGCCAGTCTTAGCACATCACTTGGAGACTGTCCTGAACCTTGCCAACAAAGGGGCAGGTTGGAGGTTCTACGACGAACAGTTCTGCAAGATGATAGCCTCGGGGGAAGCAGAATGGGGTGCAGCTCACTTGGAACTGTACCTCAAAGCACACCTTGAGGCAAACTCAAAGGACAGGACAGTCGCACTGCAGTCAAATGTCACAAAAAGACATACCAAGAGGGGTATGTTTCAAATACCACACCACAGGCTACTGCGCATCTGGAGCAGAGTGCAAGTTCCAGCACAACTGCTACAACTGTATGGGGCACCATCCCTTTACAGACTGCCAACACCCGGTCAACAAACCTTTCAGAGTGATGACTAGATTCACATATAGCTACAATGCAGCGCTCTTTCGTCCCAGAGCAGAACATAACCGCTGGGTCACACCCACCACAGAGGGGAACCGACCCAATCCCACCCTTAGAAGAGGGCGACAGTAGAGTCCTACCAAGCCCAGTCAAGCATGAAGTGCTAGCACGTTACCTGATAGGTTATGACAGGGAGTTAGCAGTTTTCCTTAGCGAAGGTTTCAGATGGGGCTTCCGAGTGGGTTACAAGGGCTCTTTAACCCACAAGGAGGCACCTAACTTAGCCTCCACAGAAGACCACCCTAAAATAGTAGATAGTAAACTAGACAAAGAATGTAGATTAGGACGTTTAGCAGGACCATTTAAGGAAAAACCATTTACAAACCTTAGCATTTCACCGATAGGTCTGGTGCCCAAGAAAGAGACGGGGAAATTTCGTCTTATACACCATCTGAATATACCAAACATGGCACATGTATTAGACGATTTCTTAATAGTAGAGGACACACAACATAAGTGCCAGACTAGTCTTAGGAAGTTCCTAGCACTGTGATCGAATCTGGGAATCCCAACAGCACCAGAAAAAACCACGCAACCAACACAAGTACTGACTTTCTTGGGTTACGAGCTCGACACGCGACATATGGAGGTCAGACTTCCTGCGGATAAGCTCGCCAAAGGGAAGGCACTAGTAGCGGAATGCCTGACAAAAAACAAAGTACAGCTGCGATATTTACAGTCAGTCATAGGTTTTCTCAATTTTGCGTGCGGAGCCATTGTTCCGGGCCGACCATTCTTACGGAGGCTGATCAACCTAACAATTGGCATACACAAACCTTTTCATTACCTACGGATCACAAAAACTGCAAGAGACGATCTCCAGACTTGGGAGCTATTTCTACAAGAGTTCAATGGCAAGTCAATCATGCTCCCAACTAGGTGGTCATCTTCGCAACATCTTCGCCTATTCACAGATGCAGCGGGTTCAGTAGGTTATGGCGCCATTATGGGTAAGGAATGGTTCTATGGTACATGGGAAGGACAATGGGTAGCACAGTCGATAGCATTATTAGAACTTTACCCCATAGTGTTAGCGGTAGAAACCTGGGCACACGCAATGGCCAATTCCTGCGTAGAATTTCACACAGACAACAGTGCAGTAACAGAGATTGTGAACAAACAAACATCAAAGGACGGGAAGATAATGGTGCTAGTACGTAGATTAGTATTAACATGTCTTCGGTTCAATATCCTGTTTAAAGCATATCATGTACCCGGTAACAAGAATATATTGGCAGACTCACTGTCCCGGTTGCAGGTACAGGAATTCAGAAGGCTGGCACCTTCTGCCAACAAGCTTCCCACGCCAGTGCCGCCACTGCCCGAGTTGCCACACTCATAGCGACAGCTCAAGATCTCTTACAAACATCCCTCGCACCTTCAACCCAGAATGCATACAGGCGTAGCTGGGGCCGGTTCATATATTTCGGTACAGAAGCCCGGTTATCGGCTAGTCTCCCCTTAGAAGCAGGTACAGTTGCGTTATTCATTGCAGACCTGGTTCAAAAAAGTTTCAAGCCGGCAACGGTGTCAGCACACATCTCGGCAATTAGTTACTTTCACAAGATTAGATCCCTACCAGACCCAACAGCAGCCTTTTTCATACAGAAGATGCTCGCTTCATACCACAAACGGCAACCAGCATGCGACACAAGGCTACCACTTGATAAAGGTATGCTGAAGAACTTAGTTTCCGCCCTACATCATACATGCAACAACATGAAAGAATGCATTTTATTCAAAGCTATGTACCTACTAGCCTTTCATGCCTTCCTACCCATTGGCGAAATAACGGTACTCTCGGCTACGGACAAAAACCCCAACCTCCTTGGGGTACATCAAGTCACAATTGAGCAGTCGCACATGACAGTCACATTTCACCATTACAAACACAGCAAAGGTCAGACTTTCTCTCTAGACATACAGAAGGGGACAGTGGGGGAGTGCCCTATACAGGCCATGACAGATTATTTAGCAGACAGGGGCCGAGCTCCTGGACCCCTATTCCTCAAGGCCCCCGGAGCCCCCGTCACCAGATCAGTATTCAACACTCAGCTGCGCCTCACACTGGCATTTTGCCGCTACCCAGCATCACAATTCACATCACATAGCTTTAGGATAGGAGCAGCAACAGCAGCGGCAGCTCGTGGCATGTCAGATGCACAGATACGGCAACTAGGGAGATGGAAGTCAGACGCATTCAAAAGATACATTAGGAACAGTAGCCGTTCTTCATCACTCTAAATATTAGGACAGTCTTGCGCTTACCCAAACATGTTTTAGTCAGTATGACTCCATAGTGAGGGAGATACTGCCTCCTTGTTTTTGGTTTCTATGGGTTACAGGTCCTGGGGGCTTCCGGACCTGGGTGGATGCTAACAGACAATGCCGGCGGACAAGGGCGCAGCAAAAGCAGCAAGAAAGACGGACAACCCCTCAAGACATTATGTATGTGTACAAGTCGGGTACAAAGGAGCTGTTCACTACAACCCCCACAAGACATTGTGTATGGTACAAGTTGCTCGCGTACAAAGGAGCTGTTCACTGATCATATATGATGTTTTGGCATGCAATATTATGTTCCAGGTGCGTATGCACGCGGTGGATATGTGTGCACGCGTGAGCATGCTGTGTGCGGGCAAGTGCGTGTGGGTGTACGTATGTTCATGACCTGGGAACGCACAATTTGATGTGTGCGTGTGTTTCTGCTTATCACTTTAGCTGTTGGATGGTTACAAATTGTACAGCACCCGCCACCCTACGTGGTTAGGGGGGTGCTATAGCAATTGTCATTATTATTATTAATGTTATGATGTCATAATTCTAATTTAGATGGTCAATGCGCTTAGGTCCACTACCGTTCGGTTATGACTCGGGGGTCAACACTTCATGCTCGACATGAGCAAGAAGTGTCTCATGGCGCTTTCCCCCCTTCAGTCAAACTCAAGGTTCAGATCCCAGGGGAATTAATGTTTTTAACCCCCTTCAGCAGTGTTGGAAAGAAAGCGGCGCAAAGCGCTGGTCAGAAAGCGAAAGAAATACTAGATTATTAGCCGTTACCTGGCAAACAAAGGGTATTGCCCCTTTTGAAGCTGTAGTGACGTAAAGGTTGAATTCAGTTACCTGGCAAACAAATCTATATCCTTTGAAGCTAGGGGTGAGTTTGATCTTTGAATTCCGTTACCTGACAAACAAAAGGTATTGTCCAAGTGAAGCTAAGGTTGAATTTATGCGTTTAATTCCTAACTTAACAAAGGGATCAGAGAAAAGCACTTGA
>CM031598.1:18872857-18927857 GCA_018398815.1 Conus ventricosus
CACAGTAGATCCGTTAATGTAACATCGTGAACAGCAGTGGATCCCTTAATGCAGTACGTGACCACAATGGATTCCTTAATAAAGCACCGTGACCACAATGGATTCGTTTCCGTGACGATGATGGATTCCTTCATACAACACCGTGATCACAATGGATTCCTTCATTGTGACCACAATGGATTCCTTCATACAACACCGTGACTACAATGGATTCCTTCATACAACACCATGACGACAATGGATTCCTTCATACAACACCGTGACGACAATGCATTCCTTCATACAACACTGTGACCACAATGGATTCCTTCATACAACACTGTGACCACAATGGATTCCTTCATACAACACCGTGACTACAATGGATTCCTTCATACAACACCGTGACCACAATGGATTCCTTCATTGTGACCACAATGGATTCCTTCATACAACACTGTGACCACAATGGATTCCTTCATTGTGACCACAATGGATTCCTTCATACAACACCGTGACCACAATGGATTCCTTCATACAACACCGTGACCACAATGGATTCCTTCATACAACACCGTGACTACAATGGATTCCTTCAACAACACCGTGACCACAATGGATTCCTTGATACAGCACTGTGACCACAATGGATTCCTTCATACAGCACTGTGACCACAATGGATTTCCTTCATACAGCACTGTGACCACAATGGATTCCTTCATACAACACTGTGACTACAATGGATTCCTTCATACAACACTGTGACCACAATGGATTCCTTCATTGTGACCACAATGGATTCCTTCATACAACACTGTGACCACAATGGATTCCTTCATACAGCACTGTGACCACAATGGATTCCTTCATACAACACTTTGACCACAATGGATTCCTTCATACAAACCGTGACCACAATGGATTCCTTCATTATGACCACAATGGTTCCTTCATACAACACTGTGACCACAATCGATTCCTTCATACAACACCGTGACCACAATGGATTCCTTCATACAACACTGTGACCACAATGGATTCCTTCATACAACACTGTGACCACAATGGATTCCTTCATACAACACCGTGACCACAATGGATTCCTTCATACAACACCGTGACCACAATGGATTCCTTGATACAACACCGTGAGCACAATCGATTCCTTCATACAACACCGTGACCACAATGGATTCCTTCATTGTGACCACAATGGATTCCTTCATACAGCACTGTGACCACAATGGATTCCTTGATACAACACTGTGACCACAATGGATTCTTCATACAACACTGTGACCACAATGGATTCCTTCATAAACACTGACCATATGGATTCCTTCATACAACACTGTGACCACAATGGATTTCCTTCATACAACACTGTGACCACAATGGATTCCTTCATACAACACTGTGACTTACAATGGATTCCTTCATACAACACTGTGACCACAATGGATTCCTTCATTGTGACCACAATGGATTCCTTCATACAACACTGTGACCACATGGATTCCTTCATATAAACACTGTGACCACAATGGATTCCTTATATAACACTGTGACCACAATGGATTCCTTGATACAGCACTGTGACCACAATGGATTCCTTCATACAGCACCGTCACCACAATGGATTCCTTCATACAGCACTGTGACCACATGGATTCCTTCATACAACACTGTGACCACAATGGATTCCTTCATTGTGACCACAATGGATTCCTTCATACAACACTGTGACCACAATGGATTCCTTCATTGTGACCACAATGGATTCCTTCATACAACACTGTGACCACAATGGATTCCTTCATTGTGACCACAATGGATTCCTTCATACAACACTGTGACCACAATGGATTCCTTCATACAACACCGTGACCACAATGGATTCCTTCATACAGCACTGTGACCACAATGGATTCCTTGGTACAGCACTGTTTGGAAGTGTTATACCACCAGAGGGTAAATGTCGATCATTTCTGTGTAGAAGTGTTCTACTATCAGAGTGTTAATTTAGATATTATGTGTAGAGGTGTTCTAGCATCAGAAATAGATTTAGATATTTCTGTTTGGAAGTGTTCTACCATCAGAAGGTAATTCTAGATATTTCTGATTGGGAGTGTTCTACATCAGATTGTGATTTTAGATATTTCTGTCAGAAAGTGTAATACCATCAGAAGATAAAATCAGATATTTCTGTCGGAAAGTGTTCTACCATCAGAAGATAAAATCAGATATGTTCTGTTTGGAAAGTGTTCTACCATCAGAAGATAGATTTAGATATTTCTGTTTGGAAGTGTTCTACCATCAGAAGATAAAATCAGATATTTCTGTTTGGAAGTGTTCTACCATCAGAAGAAAAAATCAGATATTTCTGTTTGGAAAGTGTTCTACCATCAGAAGATAGATTTAGATATTTCTGTTTGGAAGTGTTCTACCATCAGAAGATAGATTTAGATATTTCTGTTTGGAAGTGTTCTACCATCAGAAGATAAAATCAGATATTTCTGTTTAGAAGTGTTCTACCATCAGAAGCTGGTTGAAAGTGTTCTACCATCAGAAGGTAAATGTAGATATTTCTGTTTGGAAATGTTCTACCTTCAGAAGTTAAATTTAGATATTTCTGTTTGGAAACGTTCTACAATCAGAGGACTAATGTAGGTTACCATTGTTTAAAAGTGTCTATCATCAGAGGCTTAATACAGATCATTTCATTTTAGAAGTGTTCTACCATCAGTGGGTAAATGCAGATTATTTTTTTGTTTAGACGTATTCTATCAACATTTCTGTTTGGAAATGTTCTACCATCAGAAGTTTTTTTAAGCCTCTTTTGTTCCACCTCTTTCACTCCGCCAGTTCTTGCTTCTGTCTTTCTTCACTGTCGTCTTTTAAAAAAAAAGTTTTTGTGGACTGTTCTCTTGTCTGGGCACTCTTTTACACCTTTTTTTTTTTTTTTTTTTTTTTTGCTGGTCACAGTTTGTGGGATGCCAGTTTTTCGCTATCGTAATCTGACGGCTAGGTGGTGAAGATTATACTCACTGTCCACAATGTTGTTTGTTCATATTGTCAGTATGTTACATATAAATCATTTTCATTGATATTTTACGGATCTTTGTGTTGGGATTGATATAGATATGAAGATTGAAGAGGAAGCGGAGGGAGTGGGAGGCGGAGCTAACGAAGAGGTGGGGGGGGGGGGGGGGGGGGGGGAGGGGGATGCCTGACTCTGTCAGCGCAACTTAGTCTTATCCAGCTTAAAGATATCAGACGGTTAGCTACCACTTTCGCGCGCGCGCGCGCGCGCGCGTGTGGTGTGTGTGTGTGTGTGTGTGTGTGTGTGTGTTGTGTGTGTGTGTGCGTGTGCGTGCGTGCGTGCGTGCATGCGTGCGTGCGCGTGTGCGTACGTGCGTGCGTGCGTGCGTGCGTGTGGTGTGTGTGTTCTTCGTCTTTTGTTGATCAGATTTGTCTCGGTTGACATTTTTCGAAATGTAGCCTGCTACCCTACGTGTCGAGTAGCCCTGAGGAAGCCACCTAAGATTGGCAGGGCTTGATGACGAAAGCTTGAAATTCTGTTATGAGATGGTAAATCTAGATTACAACCATTTGGTAGCGTTCTTTCATCAGAGGATGAATGCAGATTAATCTTGTTTATGATAATTCTCCCACCAAATGGTAAGCCGTGATTCATCCCGTTTGGGTTGGTTGCATAATCAAGGGTAAACCTAGATTACTCTCGTTTTGGATAGTTCTTACCATCGAATGGTAAACCTAGACTATTACCGTTTAGGATAATTCTACCATCAGAGGGTAGATCTAGATTATTCCCGCTTGTGGATAGCTCTATCGTCGAAGATTAAGTCAGGAATTCTATACATAGCCTCAAAACGACCGATGAATACCATAGGTATTGTTGTCTAAGTGTTCATGACAAAATTTCAGAAGACAACAGGGAATGTTGTTGTCTGAGTGTCCATGACAACATTTCAGTGGGCAGTGGGGAATGTTGTTGTCTGTGTGTTCATGACAACATTTCAGTGGACAACAGGGAATGTTGTTGTTGTTTGAGTGTCCATGACAATATTTCAGTGGACAACGGGGAATGTTGTTGTCTGAGTGTCCATGACAACATTTCAGTTGACAACTGGGAATGTTGTTGGTGTCTGAGTGTCCAGAACAACATTTCAGAGGACAACGGTGAATGTTGTTGGTGTCTGAGTGTCCAGAACAACATTTCAGAGGACAACAGGGAATGTTGTTGTTGTTTTAGTGTCCATGACAACATTTCAGAGGACAACAGGGAATGTTGTTGTTTTCTAAGAGTCCATGACAACATGTCAGTGGACAACAGGGAATGTTGTTGTGTGAGTGTGACAACTATCAGCAGACAACGAGGAGTGTTCTTGTTTTAGTGTCTATGACAAAGTTTCAGTGGACAACGGAGAATGTTGTTATTGTCTTAGTGTCCTTCACAAGATTTAAGTGCACAATTGGTAATGCCTTCTGCACGCGCATTCACAAGAATGGGATCCTGGCACTTACAAACCAGCCCCGTGTTGGAAGCTAGGCTAGATTAATCCTACGGGTAAAACTGAGAGTGTCAAAGTAGCAACGGCGACCCGGAGACAATTAGCTCATCAATCATTCTCTGTGCAGATTCCGTCGTCCAACCAGCTCTGGGAGCCCTGCTGAAGAGCAATTGACATATAACACCTATAATAATTACCGATAATAACTTTGGGAGCGGTGAAAGAGAGCGGTTAGGGGCTGCCATTGTGACCAAATACCAGACGTATAATTCAAATTCCGTCAACTACGCTATTCTTCCTACTGGCCCATAACTAATATTCACAACGCGCAACGTCAATGCTCTTCTTCTTTTTTTTTAATTTTTTATTTTTTTAAACCGAAACCAAGTGTGCAGAGATAAACTTTTTTGTGAACATAAACAGAGAACTGGCGCCATGGTGCTTCATTAAACTTCTGATGAGCTTCAGTGTCATCAAAGAGGTGTCACTGCGTGCGGACTTCTTCTTCTTCTTCTTCTGCGTACGCAGGCTGATACTCCTGCGGACACTCCTGTATAGACAAGCAAGTATTGATCCCATCTGCCCAACAAAGGGAGTGGAGTTTTGTGTGTATGACCGTTTTTTTTTTAAATCCCGCCATTAAGACAGCCATACTCCATCTTCAGGAAAGGTTCATGCCATGTGTAACGTGTCATCCATACCAACGGCCAAACTGGCCTTCTCTTCCAAAAGTTGGCGATGGGATTTTACGTGTGTGCATGATGTTATGCGTACGTTCACAAACTGAACCTCGGTTTATAGTCTCATTCGAAGGACTGTATGGAAAATAGAGTCAGAACTAATGTTAACCCGAGGGAACAATCCCCTGTACCTAAACGGCTCGGCGGAGATTCGAACCCGCAACCCTTGAATTACTAATCCGTCAATGCTACATCACATTTGTTAAGCCACGGGACCAGTGAGCAGGATTCGCAGTTAGATGACAGCGTAAGTGAATAAACTAAAGGAAAAGAATTGATGACAGGGTGACGTGGGCAGTATCTAAATCATACGGAACCTGTCTATTAACCCAGTGCCATTTGTTGTTACCGAGCTAATATCATGGTCTTCGCTACTACCATACTTTGGTGTGTGTGTGTGAGTGTGTGTGTGTGTGTGTGTGTGTGTGTGTGTGTGTGTGTGTGTGTGTGTGTGTGTGTGTGTGTGTGTTTACATCATGCGGAACCTGTCTATTAACCCAATGCCATTTGTTGTTACCGAGCTAATATTACGGTCTTCGCTACTACCATACTTTGGTGTGTGTGTGTGTGTGTGTGTGTGTGTGTGTGTGTGTGTGTGTGTGTGTGTGTGTGTGCGCGCGCGTGAGTGGTGTGTGTGTGTGTGTGTGTGTGTGTGTGTGTGTGTGTGTGTGTGTGTGTGTGTGTGTGTGTGCGTGCGTGTGTGCGTGTGTGTGTGTGTGTGTGTGTGTGTGTGTGTGTGTGTGTGTGTGTGTGTGTGTGTTCGTGCGTGCGCGTGGCTGCGTCCGTTGTGTGTGTGTGTGTGTGTGTGTGTGTGTGTGTGTGTGTGTGTGTGTGTGTGTGTTTCGGAGTTTGCTGACAAAAACCGTCATTTGTATCATCAATGCTGGTTCTGACAAAATCCAACGAACAAATTTCTGTCCAGCTGATTGCCATATTATCGTTGTTTCATCCGCTAATGTCGATGTCAGTTTAGTAATTATCTCACAAGTACGTCCACTATGGAAGGGTCCCACGATCATCACATGGCGAATATTTTCTACATTCCATCATGGTGCGAATGTCCGAACGATGGCGTGACCTTTCTATTTGCAAGCGACCTCCACACCCTTTGTTGTCTGTCTATATAGAGCTATGAACAATTTTTCTGGTCAAAAGTTTTCAAGGGGAAAATATTCCACTCGGGAACACTCTGATTGTTCTAATTCTGTGCATGTGCTGTAATTCATAAATCAATCCCATGTTGGATACGTTTCCTATCTTCCCTGTCCTCTTTAACTCCCGTTTTATCTGAGGATTGTATCATTGGTTTATCTGCATCTATTCACTCCTTACCTTAACCTTAAATCTCTCTGTGCCAGGAGGCACATAAGGCTTGGACGTCTCTCCTCCACTGTGTTCGGTCTGCAGCTGCATGGCGTGCAACACTCCATGTTTTCCAGCCTGCGCCGTTTCTCTCGTCTCCACCATTCGCCGCCATGTTGTTTTCTGTCGGCCTCTTTTCCTTCTTCCTCTGGTGTCCAACCAAGGGCCACAGCACAGTCGTCGTTCCTCTCCTTCCTCATGTGCCCAATCCAGTTCCACCTCCGTCTCCTCACCTCCTCGCTGGTCTTTCCTGTTTCTGCCATCTCAAGAACTGTCTTATTGGAGACATGTTGTTGCCATCGGATCTTGAAAATCCTCCTTAGACACTTGGTCTGAAAGGTGTCAAGCTTTTCTTCCTCTCCTTTAGTCAGTTTCCAAGTCTCGCATCCGTAGAGTAGGACGGACAAGACAACGCTCTTGAAAAGGGAAGCTTTAGTCTTTCTGCCTATGTCGCTGGCTTGCCAGATGTTTGATAGCCGCTTCATCTGTGCGCTGGCCAAGGCTACTCTCTTCTTGACATCAGCTGCCTCCACCGTCCTTTGTCACATTTGCACCCAGATATGTGAAGCTCTATACCTCCTCTGCTTCACTTCCTCCAACTTTCCACTCCTGTCTGTATCCTGCTGATAAGGATCCTGCTGAGCATCTTGCTGGCCAGTGGCAGCAAGGTAACTCCCCGCCAGTTGCCACACTCCTGAAGGTTACCTTTTTTCGGAATTTTGCAAATTAGTCCTTTTGTCCACTGTGTAGGAACTGTCTCTTTCTCCCAAATGAGGTCAAAGGTTCGTTTGAGTTCTTGACTGGTGTGCTCAATGTCTGCTTTGAGCATTTCTGCTGAAATTTGGTCTGCTCCAGGTGCTTTTCCGTCTCTGAGGGCCTTTAGTGCTGTTTAGTTGGTGCTTCACTGAGATGTCAAGCTCTTCTGTCTCTTCCTCTTCTTCTGGTGGTTCCCCCGGTGCATCTCTATTGAGCACCTCCTGGAAATGCTCTTTCCACCTCCCTAGCCTGGCGTCTTTGTTCTTCAACAGTTCTCCGTTTTTTGATTTTCACTGCTGCTGCTTGCTTGGTGCTCTGTCTTGCCAGCTGCTTCACTATACTGTACAGTTCTTTCTGCCTTCCATTCTGTGCATTCTGTGCTCGTTCTGCTTTCTTGACATCCACCCCCTTCTGTCCTCTCTCACACTCTTCTTCACCTCTTTATCCTTTTTCTTGTATTCCTCCTTCATTCTGTTTTTGATTCTCTCTGAGCGGGTACTGTCAATCTTCGTCTTTATTCCTTTCCTTTCGTCAAAGAGTTTCCAGCTGTTGTCACTGATCCATGGCTTGCTTTTCCCTTTTCTGAAACCGAGCACCTCTTCCGCTGACTTGACATATGCATTCTTTTGCTGCTCCCACATCTCCTCTACGTCTTCACTCTCGTTCCTGGTCTCTTCCAGCTTGCCTCTTGCTGTCTCGCAGTACTTCTTCCTTGTCTCTTCATCGTTCAGACGTTCGACGTTTAGCTCGGCTTGACCTTGTTGTTATTTCTTTGTGAGCTGAGACGCAGTTTGATGCGAGTCCTCACCAGAAAGTGGTCACTGTTGGCATCAGCTCCCCTCTGTACTCGGCAGTCTAATACAGACGATCTCCACTGTCCGCTGATCAAAAGATGGTCAGTTTGATTCCTCACTCCTCCATCTGCTGATACCCATGTTGCCTTGTGAATGTCTTTATGGGGAAATAGTGTTCCTGCTATTACAAACCCATTCAGCTTGCAAAACTCGCACAGTCTCTCTCCATTGCCATTCTGTGTTCCAAGTCCATGTACGCCCATAGTCCTCTCATACCCTCTGTTACCATTTCCAACCTTTGCGTTGAAGTCCCCATGATGATGATGATGTCATTCTTGTTGCAACCTTCAACTGCTTCCTGTAGTTCTTGATGAAGTGTTCCTTCTCCTCGTCTTCTCCTGTCATTGTGTGGGGCGTACACTTGAATGATAGCCACTCTCCTGTACCTTGAGTAGAATCTGGCTGTTATGATCCTCTTGTTGATGGGGGTCCATTCCTGAGTGACTTCACTGCTTACCTGGCTAATCATGATGGCAACACCACCCTCGTGCAGTTCTTCATCTCCGCTGTAAATCAGTGTCTGTCCCTGAGTGACTTCACTGCTTCCTGGCTAATCATGATGGCAACACCCCTCGTGCAGTTCGTCATCTCCGCTGTAAATCAGTGTCTGTCCCGAAGCCATCCTCATCCTGCCTGCTCCTGTCCATCTGCACTCGCTAATTCCAAGGATGTCCAGCTGGTACCCCTCCATCTCACTCGCGATCTGTGCCGCAGCTCCTCCTCTGTACATAGTCCTCACATTCCAGTGTCCAATGGTGAGGGTTGTTCTGGGGCTTGCTAAGGATCTCGTCGCACGGTGAGCTTCCCGAAGGCTTTGACCCATCGTCGTCATGGTGCCGGTGTCGGCAATCCCCGCTCCCCCTGGTCTTGGTTCATATTGACGTCCATAGTTTCTGTAACTGGTGGATTTTTTCCCAGGAGTAGGTAGTTAACCTCCTGCCCAACCCCATGCTTGGAGGACCAGGGTTTTCTGTCAGGGTTTTCTTTCCCTGGACTGCGTTGGTCCACGACTCCATTACGGAGTACCCTCCCATCCGCCACCCAGGAGGACGCGCCTCTACGCCGTACTGTCCCAGCGCGAGGATCTATTCACTCACTCATTCATTATTTGTTGAAACGTCAACTATAACCTAAACCATTCTTTAGCTTTTACGCACATACAACTATGTGCGTACACGCATACACCTGTACATACGCATGAACGCTCCAATGCTCAGGCATACATCCACATAAGCATTCAAATGTGCACTCACACACGCACATACGCGTGCACACGCAAGCAGTTTTTACGTTTAATTAATCTTTGAACCTGTTTAGGACATGGAGAATGCAATAATATATATTCAACTCACGGTGCTGCATGAAGGTATCCACTATGTTCATGGTGCTGCATTACGAATCCACTGTGTTCACAGTGTTGCATTAAGAGATTTTCTGTACTTCTGTGTTCCCAGTGTTGGATTAAAAGATTCACTGTGCTGAGTGTTCCTCGAGGGATTCAGTTCGTTCACGGTGCCACATAAAGGGATCTGGTGCTGCTCAAGGTGCTACATCAAGGAATCATTGTGTTCCGATGCAGCACCAAGGATTCCTCCATGCTGACAGTGCTGCATTAAAGGATCCACTCTGTCCATGGTGTATTATCAAAGGATCCACTGTGTCCGTGGTGTGTCATCAAAGGATCCACTGTGTCCGTGGTGTATCATCACTGTGTCCGTGGTATAACATCAAAGGATCCACTGTGTCCCGTGGTGTGTCATCAAAGGATCCACTGTGTCCGTGGTGTGGGCATCAAAGGATCCACTGTGTCCGTGGTGTATCATCACTGTGTCCGTGGTGTATCATCAAAGGATCCACTGTGTCCGTGGTGTGTCATCAAAGGATACACTGTGTCCGTGGTGTGTCATCAAAGGATCCACTGTGTCTGTGGTGTGTCATCAAAGGATCCACTGTGTCCGTGGTGTATCATCACTGTGTCCGTGGTGTGTCATCAAAGGATCCACTGTGTCCGTGGTGTGTCATCAAAGGATCCACTGTGTCCGTGGTGTGTCATCAAAGGATCCACTGTGTCCGTGGTGTGTCATCAAAGGATCCACTGTGTCCGTGGTGCATCATCACTGTGTCCGTGGCGTATCATCAAAGGATGCACTGTGTCCGTGGTGTGTCATCAAAGGATGCACTGTGTCCGTGGTGTGTCATCAAAGGATCCACTGTGTCCGTGGTGTGTCATCAAAGGATCACTGTGTCCGTGGTGTATCATCAAAGGATCACTGTGTCGTGGTTGTGTCATCAAAGGATGCACTGTGTCCGTGATGTGTCATCAAAGGATCCACTGTGTCCGTGTGTGTCATCAACGGATCCACTGTGTCCGTGGTGATCATCAACTGTTCCGTGGTATCATCAAAGGATCCACTGTGTCCATGATGTGTCATCAAAGGATCCACTGTGTCCGTGGTGTGTCATCAAAGGATCCACTGTGTCCTGGTGTTATCATACTGTTCAAGTCCGTTAGTGTATCATCAAAGGATCCACCGTGTCCTGGTGTATCAAATCATGGGTGTATCATCAAAGGATCCACTGTGTCCGTGGTGTATTATCAAAGGATTCCACGTGTCCATGGTGTATCATCAAGAGTGTCATGTACACAAAGGATCCACGTGTCCATGGTGTATTATCAAAGGATCCACCGTGTCCTGGTGTATCATCAAAGATCCACTCGTGTCCATGGTGTTCATCAAAGGATCCACTGTGTCCACGGTGTATCATCAAAGGATCCACTGTGTCCATGGCTGATCTCATACAGGTCCACTGGGTCCACGGTGTTAGCACACAAGGATCTTCACTGTGTCCATGTATCTGCAATGGTTCCAGTGTCCACTGTAGGTCAATGGCTTTCCCTGTGTCTAAGTTGCTTGCGTTCAACAGGTCCAAGTTGGTCTGTGGACACTTCATCCCAGCTGTGTCTCCCTGATGAGCCCTGAATCCTGCACTGACGTGTCACTGGGACACTGTTAGGTCTGTGCTTCTCCTGATGTCTGAATCCTGCATTGACGTGTCACTGGGACACTGTTAGGTCTGTGCTTCTCCTGATGTCTGAATCCTGCATTGACGTGTCACTGGGACACTGTTAGGTCTGTGCTTCTGCTGATGTCTGAATCCTGCACTGACGTGTCACTGGGACACTGTTAGGTCTGTGCTTCTCCTGATGTCTGAATCCTGCACTGACGTGTCACTGGGACACTGTTAGGCCTGTGCTTCTGCTGATGTCTTAATCCTGCATTGACGTGTCACTGGGACACTGTTAGGCCTGTGCTTCTGCTGATGTCTGAATCCTGCATTGACGTGTCACTGGGACACTGTTAGGCCTGTGCTTCTGCTGATGTCTGAATCCTGCATTGACGTGTCACTGGGACACTGTTAGGCCTGTGCTCCTGCTGATTGAATCCTGCATTGACGTGTCACTGAGGACACTGTTAGGTCTGTGCTTCTGCTGATGGGTGAATCCTGCATTGACGTGTCACTGAGGACATTGTCATCATCAGGCCTCAACCCCTGTTGATGGGTGAATCCTGCATTGACGTGTCACTGAGGACATTGTCATCATCAGGCCTCAACTCCTGCTGATGGATGAATTCTACATTGACCTGTCACTGAGGACATTGTCATCGTCAGGCCTGTACCCCTGCTGATGGGTGAATCCAGCATTGACGTGTCACTGAGGACATTGTCATCATCAGGCCTCAACCCCTGTTGATGGGTGAATCCTGCCTTGACGTGTAAGTGTCACTGAGGACATTGTCATCATTAGGCCTGTACCCCTGCTGCAAGTCTCAATCCTCCACAAGAACATGTTATTAGTGAGCTGTACATTGCATGGAAAGTACCATGAAACTTCTTCACATTTTAAAAGATTAATAGAAATAGCCTGTGTGTAATCGGCATTAGACAGTTTCTTACCAATGGCAGATAGTAGAATCTCTGTAAAATGTTTGGCTCTGTAATACGTCTTTGACGTAAGTCTGAACTTTGGTTTACCGATCGATGTAAGGAGAAGAGAATCTGCACAATTTTTCATTTGTGGCTTTTAGCCATATTCATCGCCATGTTGTAACCATCAGATTTCAGAAAGATATACACTTCAAACAAGCTCAGGAGCTGAGGGTGTTTGAGGTTACAATAACAAGCAATGGCCTATAAAACGGAAAAGGAGTCAGAGAGAATGAGGCAGTCTTTACATTTTGATTTAGAGGCCATTTGAAGTGCCTAGACTATTGCTGTGAGCTCTGCAGTATAGATAGAGCTGTTTGAGGAAATGCATTTTGAACAGTTCTGAGAGGGACCTGTTGAACAGTAAGCAGCAGAAGCAACTCCTTGAAATTTACGATAGAAAGAAAATATTCTTTGAAAGGATGGAAACGTGGTGCAAAAGTTTAGCCAAAAGAAATCTTATATACGAGAGAATTGGTGGAGTCTTTAGAGGAACAGGATCAAAGCCGATCCCTGGAGTCTAAAAAGAAAGCCATGGTGAATCATCAGGAAATATAGACAAATCACACTCGACTCCAGGGCCAAGTCTTCGATGTTCAGGTGCGGAAAAATGCGGATTCCTAAAGGTGGAATTACAGTCGTGTTCTCTTCAAATTTCTTGAGGAATTTTGGTTGAAAAACCACATTCATAATCAGGGTTCAGAGAAAAGGCTCAACAATAATTCAGAAAAAGTTTTAGTTTTTAGTTGGTGGTTGGAGATGGATGGTCCCCCAAGTTAGCATACAGACTATACACAGAGGTGATACAGAACGCCCTCAGAGAGAGTCAAATCCTTAACGGTGAACGAGTGGGGTCCAGAGACTTGAGACGGGCAGGTCTTGCAGAACTATAAATGCAACAACCACTGTCCAGTTTGTTGTGCTTCAGAGTTCCGTAAAGATGGAGAAGATGTACTTATTGGCACCCTAACCCGCGTCTGCTACAACTCGGAGAAGGTTATCGGCATTCTGGCAAGAAGTTTTCAAGTGCTGTTTGTTCTTTTAAGGCTGTGTTTTTGATCTAAAATAATTTCCTTCACAGCTGTATTAATGGATTTAATCAGACAAATTTCAGGGCCCGGAAGTGCTGTCGAAAGATGTAAACAAATAATTGCATTGAGTTTTTGTAGCTGAAAAAGGACCACCATTTTCCTTAGCCAACTGTCCGATCTTCTCCATGCAAAGTTGTAGTTCATGTTGTACACCAGCAAAGGTGGCACATACTACGTAGACTGTAAAGCCGTCAACAAACACAGAGGACACGGAATTTTGATTTACAGAGATGTTCCCTTTTCCAGTGAAGGCTCCATAGAAGTCATGCCAGCACAGCATTGTTACAATATTTTCGTCCACAGCTTTGATATAACAATTACCTCAAGGTATTCACAATAATTCAGTTTAAATACAAGAAACCTTTTGCCTAAGATAACTGAGCAGTTCTGTGAGACAAGGAATGTGCTGAATTTGCAAGGGTATTTCATATAAAGTAGATTACAGAGTTGACTGTGTGATTTATTCGAATGCTGAAAAGAACAGGAGAAAGGGTGCTCCTCTGGGGTAAACCCTACCCTGCTCCTGGATGTCAGACATCGTGGTGCCAACACAAACTTAGGATTGTCGATCAGCCAAAATGTTTTTACTTAAAAAAAGGGCAGACAGCCTCAATAACCAAGATTATGAAGATCTATGAAGATAACAGATTTCCGAGGATTATTGCAAAATTTTCTCCAGGTTAAAGAGGAAGCTCCAACATTTCTTTTGCTAATGAAAGCTTTCAGGTTGGTGGTTTTAAAAGGAACAAATTGGTCAACTGTAAAACGGTACTTGCAGAAACTGCACTGCTGTGTGGTCAAAAGGCCATCGGTTTCCAGCTTTCACATTTTTTGTGAGTTGATCATCTTTCCTGTTAATTTACAAAGGCAAATGGTCAGAGCCATTCAGAGATAATCAATAGGACTGGTAAAGCCTGTTTCCTTTTTATTTGAAAAAAAAAAGGAATTATGAAGGCCATCAGCCAAGAGAATTAGTAGCACTCAGCAATCCAGATAAGACTGTACACGCCTTCAGAACATGTAGGCAGAGATATATCGGAAGTTGGGAGCAGACGCCATCAAGACCATGGGCAGAATCATGATAATTTTTAAGAGTTGATGACATTTTATTTGGTGAAAAGGGCGGTTTACAACCTTCAGTTATGTCAGAGGATAACTTTCAGGCGGAGTTTTCTTTGAGTGGTCTGTTTTTCAATAGAGTAAAAGATTTAGGCTTTTAGTGGAGGAAGAGGATTTTCCCCAATATCAGCGGACAACAGACTAGCGACAGCTTGATTATCTGTGGTGAGAGTGTCTACAATTTTCAGGTAATAAGCTTAGACGGAAGGATGGGTGTTTTCTGGTAGGCCTACTTGCACACAGGAAAGTGGGGTCGTGATAGCTTCATTTGCATATGACTCATCTCTTCCACCTGTGCCTGACCTCCAACCTTCAACATTTATTCCATCCCATCCAGGGAATTCTACCCCCCCCCCTCTCCTCCTTCCTCTCTCTTCCCCACCTGTGTAATAAACTGGTGTGCAGGTATTCAGAAGAAAACACGTAAATAAGCATATGTCACACACGCGTGCGCGCGCGCGCACACACACACACACACACACACACACACACACACACACACACACACACACACACACACACACACACACACATGACAAACATACACACAGACATATAACTACACATACACACACACGCACGCACGCACGCGCGCGCGCTCGCGCGCGCGCCACACACACACACACACACACACACACACACACACACACACACCACACACACACACACACACACACATGCTCACGCATCCGTCTATGTTATGCCACAGTGTGGCCCTATCGACTACACACCAAGGCCAAGACCAAGACCGCGCTCACACACACACACACACACACACACACACACACACACACACACACACACACACACACACACACACACACACACACACTCGTGACAGTTGGGGAGGAGGATTCATCAAAGTAGGCCGCCACTATCTTGCATTTACACTGTTGAGCTGAAGGCAAAAGGAGGCGTTCAATGTTTAGGGGAGATAATCAAAAGTGTGAAGGTGTTCAATTAATCAGAGTGACATAATAAACTTTAAATAACATTTTTATCAGAGACGAGGTCTCAGCAGACTTTATATCAGTGCTCACGACCTACAGATAGAAAGGGGTAGATACATGCACATTTCAAGAGAACATAGAATGCTCAGCATTTGCTGCGGTCAAAGATAAACCAGAAAGGACAGCTGCTCCAAGTGCAAACTGTCACGGAAATTTACAGAGAACAGCTGTTAAACAAAAAAAACAAGAGAGAGAGAGAGAGAGAGAGAGAGAGAGAGAGAGAGAGAGAGAGAGAGAGAGAGAGAGAATCGCAACTTATAATATAAAATTTACCCTAGTCAAATGCTTGGCAATTTCGCCTTAAAAACTACTATTGCAAACATGTTCACGATTGCATGGAATATGAAAAGGCAATAATGATGCTATACAGGCATACATACATTTTTGTTTAAACGTTTTTCATGATTTGCCATAACACTGATCATTACCATGTTGTGTCCATAGATTTTTTTAGGGTTCTCGTAACAATTAATGCCAGTCTCTCTCTCTCTCTCTCTCTTTTTCAAACACATTTTCTTCCCCCCATCTCTCTCTCACCCCTTCCAACACACACACACATGAAATTGTGTGCCAGCATATAGTCTTACATTATACACGTGTGTTAAATTAAACAAGTCTCTTCTTTGAACATTTCACATTTCCAACACTAAGTCATCATGATCATGATAGAATTACTCTTTGTATATTAGCTTGAGATACCATGAATTGTCTGCACGAGAATACTGTAAATTCAGACAATTATGGCACTCAAAAATTGATGTCTAACAGCATGTTGGCTCACGACAATTCGTCATGGAAATGCTATTAAGATTCCTGAGAGGGAGCATTCATTATTTTAGAATCCGTTTTGACGTGTAGCGTAGTGAGTGCGGGACAGAAAGATGGCAGTCTTCGGGATGAAGCCAACACGGGGCTTCAAGATAGTGTTGTTACTTCTTTTATTTAGCATAGTTTTTGCTGCAGATTCACAAATTTCAGACTTACGAAAATGTGGGGACAGAGCTTGTACAGGTAAGATATGGAGCTCTGTTTGAAATTTCAAAGCATTTTGAATGCGGCTGTTACTTTCGATTGGTTTGTTGCCTCCCCGTAGCTTGAGACGTGTCACTCGTTCCCCGATATCAGAACTATCACTTTTGATTGTCACTTTCCAAAAGTGACAGTGATTCGTCTCAAACTATCTTAGCACAACAGATCAATCAGGGTTTTTTTTTTCGGTCCAGAGATGTTACATTTTCTTAGCTGTGTTTACCTTACAAGAAGCCCATAATGATCACATTGTTATATTATATCCGTTCCTTCTTTCAGTATGGACACATTGTTATCCTCTCCAGTTTCCTTCCTTCACTATGGTCACATAGTTACCGCAGTCACAGCTGACAAATCAGTTGTGTATTATTTCAGGGGATCTGCAGACGGGAACTCAAATTTATGAAAAGAAAAGCGCTGGATAGAGTTCCTAACTCCTAAGAAACGGAAGTTCGTTTAATCAGCAGGCGAAATAATCATATTTAAATTTTTAACCCCACATACCCACCTCCTCCACCGCCATGCTGCAATATAGCTGGACAAGCTGACAGCCAGCACCACCAACTGCTGTACCTGTAGCTATACCCCCCCCCCCCCCCTCTTAAAAAGAAAAAGAAAGACAAATTTAGAGAGGGGGTTAGTTACCACCACAGACATAGACAAAGTACAGAAAACTGTTTATCTGTGTCCTTGGCGGTAACTAAGGAGGGGGGGGGGGGGGGGGGGTGGCAGTATATGGGGAGAGAGGGCACAAAATAAAGGATTCATTGGATAAAAGTATCTTTGCCCCTTACCCCCTTTCTCGGTGTTTACAAGGTGCCAGTCTAAACATATCCAGGCCTTAAACGAATGTTGCTTTTTCTGAAACTGTGATAGTGCCTATGAGAACAGCAACTACATTTAAAGATCAGGCAAAGGTGTAGGTTAACAGTCCCTCTTTGTCTTGATCGAAATGACGTGGCAGACCCCCCACCCACACCCA
Organism: Conus ventricosus; assembly: GCA_018398815.1. Taxonomy (NCBI): domain Eukaryota; kingdom Metazoa; phylum Mollusca; class Gastropoda; order Neogastropoda; family Conidae; genus Conus; species Conus ventricosus. Next base: position 18,890,303 of record CM031598.1, read on the forward strand.
GACCCCTAAAACAAAAAAACAAAAAGCGAAACAAACACACAAACAAACAAAAAACACCCTACGTACTGCCCCATATGTTTTGGAACACACATGTTTAAATGAGATTGCATCTGTGTGTCAAGATGAACTACCAAACACAGGAGAAGGGGGCAAGGCCCCCCTCCCCCAGCTCTCCTCCTCTCCCCACAGCTCTCCTCCCCCTCCCCCTGACCACTCCTCCATCCCCTACCCCGCTTTTTTTTTTTTTTTTTTTTTTTTTTTTGCACAACAGGGATAGATTTACACAAGCATATCTTGTGAGCAGACTCTATATTATCTTCCTACAGAGGTCTCCATTACCTCCAGCAGCTGAGGGGTTTCACCCCTCCAGACCCACAGACCCAGGATCCCACTGGGACCTCAAAGGCCCCAAGGCCCACTTTATTTGGACCTTCCCTACCTTTTATTAGGACTTGAACCGCTCCCATATGAAAATTGCTGTTTTGAATTAAATCTGTGTCTTTTTCAGCCTCCGTTTCTTTATTGTTTGAAATCTTACCGTAGGCCTCCCCCCTCCCTTTCGTCTCCCCCCCCCCCCCCCCCCCCCACCTGCCTCTTCCCGTCCTGTTCTGATGTCTGATTTGTCCTCCTGGCTTTAAATCTTCCTACACCTCAGGTGTAGGCCTTTACAGGCACTGCAGTCATGGATAGTATGTGGGAGTGAGGCATTCCAGTCTGGCATTGTATGTAGGAGTTGATCTGGGTCATCTGTTTTAAATGTGTAGGAGCATGTTTTTTGAAAAGGTGGTGGGATCATCTTCAGGTTCTATATTTGGGTGTGCTGCTAACCTCTTCAGGCAGTAGAGTAAATGTTCTGTCACATTCGTTTGGAGAAAAGAAAAGTAATAGTCATGGTTGGTAACATGGCTCTCAAATATAGGGTTGGTAGGTTGACTTGAACATGCACCATACACTGTGAAGGGCATATATGTTTTAAGTAGGGTCTGTGTATGGATCAGTGTGTGCAGATGTGTGTTAGCACATGAACACCCATGTGGATGGGTGATGGGTTATTCAAGTGGTGATGCATAGTGTTGAAACAAACGAACAAGTTGAATGGCTAGCATGAAATCATTTGTCATATACTTTGTAATTATTTGTCATATACTTTGCAATCTTGAGGACATTTTTTGTGTAGTCCAGTTAACAATACAAACTGAACACTCTTCCATTCCATGCTTCAAAACTTATTACATTTCTTAGGTCAGCACACGACCACAACAACTGCCGGAGTTTAGTTCCTTTGGTCAAAAAGCATGGGTCTGTGGAGATCCATGACACACAAAATGGTTGGAAACCCACAACATACAGAATGGTTGGACATCCATGATATTATACAAAATGGCTTTATTCCCTCAAAAAATGCATTGGTCTGTGGAGTCCCGTGACATGTGACAAGCCTTTATTCCTTCAACCTTCACATTAAACACATGGTTCCCTGGAGACCTATCACATATATAGCAAGACTTGGTTCCTTCCTTTTTTCTTTTTCTTTTCCTTTTCGATGAAGTATGGTGAAACTAAATTTGTATTTTTCTGCATTCCTCTGATTTTGTTCAGTTTTCGGAGATTGCTCTTCTGATCACAGTGGCTGAGTCCCATTGTTTCTAAAAAAGTTTTAATTGTGGTTTGGACAGTTGAGGAGAAGCCATATCAGTGTGAATGAAAATGTGTCATTTGTACAAAAAGTATGCTTGCATTATTGCATGTGTTGTTAATGAAAGACATATATTACTTGAGAACTGATCTCTTTTGTCTTTGAATTTTGATTGTTTTTACTGCAAGTATTGTAGAGTTGATGTGTTGGCTTCCCATTCACAACACAATTTGTGTTTGATTTTTCTGATTCAGAAGATTCTACACATCCTCTGCCCTTCCTCACTCCCTTCCCCTTCATCCCATCCCCCCTTCTCTCACCTCCTTCTCCACCACCCCATCCTCCTTCCTGCCCTTACCTTTGATTTTTTGCATGAGTTTGTTGGGGATGTTGGTCATCAGTTTGCTCATTTGTGCAGTTCATGCATGAATGGATAGGGATGTTCGTTATCAATTTACTCATTTGTATAATTAATACATGAACTGATCCTTTGTTAATTGTATCTTTCTGTGGTTATAGCAAACTTAATCAGTCAACTGACTTGCTCAGACTTGTCCAAAGGCTTGACAATGCAATTTTTTTTCAGTTCCCTACCCTCTTCATGCAGGCACACATGCACACACACACACACACACACACACACACACACACACACACACACACACACACACACACACACACTGGTAGATGTACATTACGCACAACTTTGTATGCAATCATGGAATGAACATCTTGAAACAGACAATGATGGCAATTCTTACTGTTTCAACTTTACTTACGGTTAGAGTTCTTTTTCATGTATTTTGTCTTCTTTTTCACATTCTTGATCAAATTCTGTAGACTGAATTGTTTCTGTTTTTGCTTTTTCAAAACTTGGTAGTTTACTTGTTGTCACGGTATTGATCAATCAGGCCAGTCATGAAACATGATTTTTGTGCATACACTTTTTCTCACCCAGATGTCAATTACGATGTGTTGTTTCTTGGTTGTCTGAAACAGTAACATTGTCACGAGCCACAGTCCTGGCCCGCTATCCAGCTAAGAGCCCCCTGCACCTGTCACTGAACAGAGGGGAGATTGTGGAGATAAAGAGCAAGTCAGCGGGAGCTAGGGTGGATCTTTGGGAGGAGAGGTATCTGTGTGCGTGTGTTTGTGTGTGTGTGTGTGTATTTGTCTGTCAAGGGGCCTGTGTGAGTGGGGAAGAGAGGTATCAGTGTGTATTGGTGTGTGTGTATGTGTGTGTGTGTGTGTGTGTGAAATAGCCTGTACGACTGTGCTTATGTCACTGGGGAAGAGAGGTATTAGTGTGTGTGTATTAAGGAGCCTGTGGGGTTGTGTGCGTGCTTATGCAGGCCCGTTGTTGTATATATATATGTGTGTGTGTGAAAAGGTGTGTCTGTGTGTTTTGTGTGAAATGGAGAGGAAGAGAATTGGTAAGTGTGTGTTAGTTGTTATAGTATGTGGGGAGAGAGGTGAGATGTGTGTATGAGAGGGTGTTGAAAGATGGAAGGAGGGGGTGGAGTGAGGAATGCTTCTGCCCAGTGTTTTGACAGTCAGATATGCATTGTTTGTTCATTGGTTGCAAGTTTGATGGCATTTTTTGGCTGACAGTGTGTCACTGACAGTCCAACCTTACACATCCAGCTGTAGTGTCACTGACAGTCCCACCTTACCAACCAGCTGTAGTGTGTCACTGACAGTCCAACCTTACCAACCAGCTGATAGTGTGTCACTGACAGTCCAACCTTACCAACCAGCTGTAGTGTCACTGACAGTCCCACCTTACCAACCAGCTGTAGTGTCACTGACAGTCCAACCTTACCAACCAGCTGTAGTGTCACTGACAGTCCAACCTTACCAACCAGCTGTAGTGTCACTGACAGTCCAACCTTACCAACCAGCTGATAGTGTGTCACTGACAGTCCCACCTTACCAACCAGTTGATAGTGTGCATAGCTGCCAACTGCTACGAGATCGCCGTAGTTTGCTACGCCAAGAGAATGCTTGCTACGACGCTACTACGATCATTAAATTGCTACGGCGAAACAAAAAAATTCGAAGATACTTTCGTTTTGTTCGGACAGCGCTAAGTAACGTCTCTATCGGTCTGTCGGAACTGCATTTCCGCTTTCGGTTTTACTGTAGCACGTAATTTTTTTTTTACAATTTGCCCTCTTCCTCTGCTTCATCTCTGTATAATAACATTTATAGATATACTAAGAGTACTGTAGCTTTAATGTGGTCCGTAAAACTGGTTATAGGCCTGATTTCTTTTTAGAACGCGCGCAAAATTAAGTTGCTACTGTCAAATTGGAAATGCTACTGTGAAAATTGTGAAATGCTACTGTAAGCCGCATGAGCAGGTTGGCAGCTCTGAGTGTGTTACTGACAGTCCCACCTTACCAACCAGTGGATAGTGTGTCACTGACAGTCCCTCCTTACCAACCAGCTGATAGTGTGTCACTGACAGTCCCACCTTACCAACCAGTGGATAGTGTCACTGACAGTCCCACCTTACCAACCAGCTGATAGTGTGTCACTGACAGTCTCACCTTACCAACCAGCTGATAGTGTCACTGACAGTCTCACCTTACCAACCAGCTGATAGTGTCACTGACAGTCTCACCTTACCAACCAGCTGATAGTGTCACTGACAGTCCCACCTTACCAACCAGCTGATAGTGTGTCACTGACAGTCTCACCTTACCAACCAGCTGATAGTGTGTCACTGACAGTCCCACCTTACCAACCAGCTGATAGTGTCACTGACAGTCTCACCTTACCAACCAGCTGATAGTGTCACAGACAGTCCCACCTTACCAACCAGCTGATAGTGTCACTGACAGTCTCACCTTACCAACCAGTTGATAGTGTGTCACTGACAGTCCCACCTTACCAACCAGTGGATAGTGTGTCACTGACAGTCTCACCTTACCAACCAGCTGATAGTGTGTCACTGACAGTCTCACCTTACCAACCAGCTGATAGTGTGTCACTGACAGTCCCACCTTACCAACCAGCTGATAGTGTCACTGACAGTCTCACCTTACCAACCAGCTGATAGTGTGTCACTGACAGTCTCACCTTACCAACCAGCTGATAGTGTCACTGACAGTCTCACCTTACCAACCAGCTGATAGTGTGTCACTGACAGTCTCACCTTACCAACCAGCTGATAGTGTGTCACTGACAGTCCCACCTTACCAACCAGCTGATAGTGTGTCACTGACAGTCTCACCTTACCAACCAGCTGATAGTGTGTCACTGACAGTCTCACCTTACCAACCAGCTGATAGTGTGTCACTGACAGTTCCACCTTACCAACCAGCTGATAGTGTCACTGACAGTCTCACCTTACCAACCAGCTGATAGTGTCACAGACAGTCCCACCTTACCAACCAGCTGATAGTGTCACTGACAGTCTCACCTTACCAACCAGTTGATAGTGTGTCACTGACAGTCCCACCTTACCAACCAGTGGATAGTGTGTCACTGACAGTCTCACCTTACCAACCAGCTGATAGTGTGTCACTGACAGTCTCAACTTACCAACCAGCTGATAGTGTGTCACTGACAGTCCCACCTTACCAACCAGCTGCTAGTGTCACTGACAGTCTCACCTTACCAACCAGTTGATAGTGTGTCACTGACAGTCCCACCTTACCAACCAGCTGATAGTGTGTCACTGACAGTCCACCTTACCAACCAGTTGATAGTGTGTCACCAACAGTCCCACCTTGCCAACCAGTTGATAGTGTGTCACCAACAGTCCCACCTTATCAACCAGTTGATAGTGTGTCACTGACAGTCCAACCTTGCCAACCAGTTGATAGTGTGTCACCAACAGTCCCACCTTATCAACCAGTTAATAGTGTCACTGACAGTCCTACCTTATCAACCAGTTGATAGTGTGCCACTGACAGCCCACCTTGTCATTGTTCTCTCACAAGCTGCCATGGATTGATCTCAGAGAACAGAAATTCTTGTAGTCTAGTAGCAGAGCTAACTTGCCAACCAGAGACCCCCCCCCCACCCCCAGCCAATTCTTTGACCTGTGGAGTCTGCACATGGCGGTGGCTTAACCATTTACAGCTATTTCACTGATTCACATGATGAAATACAGAAGGAATACCCCCCCCCCTCCCCAATACGGCATACTGATTTGATTTTCATTTGTCTGGTTGTTATCAAGGGAAAGATGGACCTTAGCATTCATAGCATTTGCTATGTGACCAGGCTTGTGGTATGTCTGACCCCTTTGCGTGGTTAAGTTTGTTGTGCAGTTTCAAATAACAAGCATGATCGCTGCCAAATGCATATTGCCACAAGTGATCACACGCAGTCTCGGTGCTACCATAAATCACTTGTAAGTAACACACAATGTGACTGTCCCTGATTAAATGATCGCCTTCACACTTTTGATGGTCTCCCCTAAACATTGACCATGTCCAGCTGCCTTCAGTTGACACAAGACAGTGAGCATAAGACACTGCTGGCCATCTTGAGTGTTCCGGCTCCATCCCTCACCCTCCTTTCCAACTATTTGTCCACAGTCAGAAGAGAAGCTCAAGGTCAAACTTGAATAGTGTGAACAGGACTTTTAGAAAGACTTTATGTGAAGGAGTTGGACTGATATGTGATTTTGTCCCCTTTTCTTTTTTCAGATAAATGGCAAGAGTGGGATTACTTTCCCAAAGCCTTTGTGAAAGAGTTTGAAGTCAAGATTGAAATCCTATGTTCGAAAGTTCCTACAGAGGTGAGTTAAGGGCATGTGTCGCAGGCAGAGCGGCGACCACAAAGCGTATGGTTCATTGAATTAATATGTCCGCATCATTGTTGTTTTCACTTTTTTGCTTTTTCCTTTGTGTTAAGGTGTATGACAGTGTGGTGTATGACAGTATAGTTTTTGTTCATCTTCTTCCTTCTTGTTGAGATTTGTAACAGGAAGTTTTCTTTCTCTTTCTTCTTCCTTCTTGTAAAGGTTCTTGACATGTTGACTTTATTTTCTTAAATTCTCTGTTCTTGTCATTCATATTCTTGTATTAGAGAAGTTAGATGTAACCATGCTTATATACATGTGTTTGTGCCGGAAGTTAGGTTTCTGTAAAATATTATCTAAGAACTTCTCCTCCCAACACCACACACACACACACACACACACACACACACACACACACACACACAGGTTAGGTTTCTGTAAAATATTATCTAAGAACTTCTCTTCCCAACACCACACACACACGCACGCACGCACGCACGCACGCACGCACGCACAGCACGCACGCACGCACGCACGCACACACACACACACACACACACACACACACAACACACACACAGAGGTAAGGTTTCTGTAAAGTATTATCTAAGAACTTCTCTTCCCAACACAACACAACACACACACACACACACACACACACACACACACACACACACACACACACACACACACACACACCAGAGGTTAGGTTTCTGTAAAGTATTATCTAAGAACTTCTCTTCCCAACACCACACACACACACACACACACACACACACACACACACACACACACAGGTTAGGTTTCTGTAAAGTATTATCTAAGAACTTCTCTTCCCAACACCACACACACACACACACACACACACACACACACACACACACACACACACACACACATGCACACACACACACACACACACACACACACACACACACACACACACACACACACACACACATGCACACACAGGTTAGGTTTCTGTAAAGTATTATCTAAGAACTTCTCTTCCCAACACCACACACACATATTCCGTGTGTGGGCCAATGTAACTTATAATTTATCATCACACACGGACACTTTATTTTTATTTTTCACATTAATTTATACAATGACCAACAATTACTGAAGTTAAATGGTGCTTAAATGTGTTTACATTAAAGAAAAAAAAAAAGATATGAAAGATATTTTGGTTCACAACTTTGTAACTTAAGGTTTCAAACTCGTTTTTTTTAATTAAAATCAATAAAATGTTTAATTAGAGATGAAATGGTGGCAAAAGTTGCAAAAAGAAGTAAAACAAAGGACTTTAAAATTCACACACACACGGATTTTTCTGTTATCCAGGACAACGTCTTAAACTATGTGATGTTCAACTGGTTTGATGGTGAAATTTACGTGGAGTCTACTTTACTGAAAAAATGTTGATAAAAATGAAACCCTTTGACCAAACCACTAGAAAACTTGTGGACATCATCTCTGGGGCATGTTGCACTAACCCACAAAAAGGCAATTAAATACTCAAAGGAGAAAGTTTATTTTTGATAAAATTTGAATCTTATAATTGTCCACACACGAAATTGTGAAATGTAACATAAGTGTTTCTTGCAACATTCTCTGTTATGATGGACAATTATGTTTGATGTTTTGGGACGGATAAGATCTTTCATTATATAGTTTAAAAATGTAAAGAGAAAAAAAAATTGTCATGTAGGTTTTATATGGCAATGTGATGCACATTATTAAGTTACATAACGACAGGATCACATTGATCTTCTGACATATACATTCGTGACTCATGACAATTATCTAAAAGATGTTTTACATTTAATTGTTATATCCCATGGATAAAATATTGTAGGGCATTTGGAAAATGTGTCGCTTTTGTTCTCGATAATGATCGATTTAATCGCTTACAAGTTACATGCGCTGGGATGCCGACATGTAATTTTAAGCTGCAAGAAAGTGCTTGATTCAGAAAAATCTGGTCATCCTATCTCAGCGGGTTGCAAGACCAAAATGAGCCTGGTTTGCGCAATTAAAAGTGTCAAGGACCCATTTTCCAATTGAAAGCTTAAACAAGCTACAAAGTTTGGCTCGAGATGAAGATGGGCCATGTGTCATGAGCAAGCTCAAGAAGAATAAAACATGGGGGACTTTAAAAAATTATCTAGTTGCTCTTGGGCATTTTGTTACCTTCATTGCAGTCAAGTATCCACATAGAAACATTGACAGTACATCACTGAGGCAGGTCTTAGCCCGCATCACAAAGACTGTCAATAAAAAGGTTGGCAGGAATCATCTGTTAATCCAAACTGCGTTTTAGAATGCTAAACGAACAGGAATTTTGGGTGAGATGACGGAAGAGCAGGTTTTCAAAGCTAAAACAGTTGGACAGAAAAAGATAGTCATTATAGGCTGTGGGAAAACTTTCCGTTCCTGCGGTGCTGCTAAGGTGCAATTTAGCGAGAGCAATTACAAGCAGTTGCGCTATTATTTAAGACATATTAAACCACAATCTGAATCAGAAGAAGACAAATATTTTGTGGAGATGATGCTTCTTTTGCGACTGATTTAAACCCTTTCATTCAAAATGGGCTGGACCATTTCCATTGTCAAACTAACATTCCTGTACCACACGTGACATGTTCATTGCTCAGAAAATCTTGGGTTACTACAACCCGAGAAAGTGAAATGACACGAGATGAACAGCTGCTTGTGGCGAAACATATGGATCATGACATCGCCACTGCAGATCGGAATTATGACATTTCAACAGGGCTAAAGGAAACTGCTCGTTTTGGAGATACTGTTTCTCGATTTGTTCCACACAATGACACTGAATCTGATGGCTATTCCTCAGAAAATTCTGAGAGCTCGGCACTGCCCTTGGAGCTTGAAACCGCTTCCAGTTCCAAAATGAAAAGGGGAGAAGTTCTGTTTGGAAAGGAGCTGGTTTTTTTCGCCAAATCACATTGCTAAGCTCAAGTCTTGTTGTAATGAGTACATTAATGAAAAAATGTGGTGGAGTAAGATCAAACGATCTGAAGTTATTGGATTGATTCAAAGGGCTGGACCCAATTTTCAGTGCCTGCTAGATTGTTACACTCAGCTACAACTTTACAGCCGAGTCAGAACTGAGGTGTTGAATGCTAAGAAACAGCTCAATTTGTCCAAAGACATCTGAGGCAAACATTAAGTCTGTGAATGTGACACTAGTGTATAATGTGGGGCTGCTCAATCAAAAGGAAATCTGTATTGTTTTTCAGTTAAGGGTTAACTATTTCTGTTCCCGACTGCATTGTTTCAATCTTTCTCAAGCCACTTTTTTTTTTGGTAAGAATCGGTCCAAGACTGAACAAAAATTTGTTTTCTTTATATTTTGGCATCTTTTGAACCTCAGAAAATATGGGTAGGCATATTACATGGGAGTTTGATTTGGATTGAGGGTGACGGTTTGATGTAAAGTTAGTTTTGATTCACACATCCCCAGTATGTCATAATACTTATTAATTCTATTTTTAAATAAAGGATACAATATCACTAAGTATGTATTAAGAACTGCTTAGTAGTGCGTTGTTTCTTATGCAAAGATGCTTTTTAACTCTGGTATAGTCATGTTAATTTATGTTTCTTGCTTTGAGAATTTCTTTGAGTTAATAATTTAAGCTTATTTTTTTAAGGTTTAAGTTTCTGATACAATGATAAGGTATTTGAAGATTGAATGCCATTTTTAGATTTGACTTTGTGCCCTCATATTTGACTATGATGTGGAGAACACAAAAGGGATTGGATCCAAGTTGGAGCATGGTGGTATGTCAGGATCCCAATGTGTCTGAAATAATGAAGTTTAAGGTTCTGAACTTGTACTCTTTCACTGTTCAATTTATGGCTCAAGGCTTAGGGTCAGGTTAAGGAAAGGGGGTGGGTGAAATAACAGGAAATATATTCAAACATAGTAGAAAATATGTTTTCTGGACACTAGGGACCGCAGACCCACTGCTTTTTTTAAAATTAAATAAACAGTCAACATCAAAGTAAAAATGGTTTCTTTTCTTTACCTTAGCCTTTACCGGGTGTTGTGTGTGTGCTTGTGTGTGGTTTAAATCTCTTAACATTAATTTTTTTTTCTGTGCGAGAACTTGAATCTCTCTCTCTCGCTCTCGCTCTCTCTCTTAATTGCTCAACAAAAAGCAGAATCGCTAAAAATGCAAAATAAGTTAAACATCTCTACACAAAAAGCATAAATGGCTGTGTACAATGAAAATATGGTCATCATAGACCAGAATATTCATTTCTTTGACTCTTAAAAGAATGAAATTTGGGGCGTTTTTCAAATAAGTAGCAACTGCTGAATTGGTGGAAAAGTGAGGCACAAAACCTGCACTCAACACATCAAGGAACTCTAGCAAAGGTTTTACTGTGCAAGATAAATGATTCACTAAATTTGATCACATCATTCTGACACCATAAACAACAACAACAAAACAACAGCAGCAATGGGTTTGCGACTAACTTAGCAACTCTGGTCACATTATCCTGACACCAACAAAGTAAGGGTTTTAACAGTTTTTGGTCACACGTATTGTTAACTGTGAAACCTTTGAATAAGTTATGTCCCATGGATCTGCTAGACTGTAGAAAAAATAGAGAACAAGGGTGTCGCAGAGCGCTGACATGCCCATCTCCACCCCCCACCCCCCCACCACCATGTGATTGTTATGCCCTGCACTTGTTACTTTTTACACCACATTCGTACACCATTGTCACATGTACAAAGTTTGAAACTTATCAGAAGTTGAAACTTCCCTTTTATGGACCCCTTCTACTTTCAAGGCCTAACAGTGTCCTTGACCTTTATCTTGACCTTAATCAGTATCTATTATTTGGAAAAGCCATACCCCAATGTACATACATACTAAGTTTTAACATTAAAAGTCCAACAGTTTGAAAGATATAGGCATTTTGGTTTTGAAAGTGTGAACCAAGGTCAAGGTCACAAGCCACTGAATATTTATACAAATGCTGTCCAACTCAGTATATTTGACCATGATGTGCAAATGCGGCATAAAAAGCAAGATAAATTCAGGTTCGTTTTGTGTGGACTCCACTATATATTAGATCAAAAGTTATAGCGAAAGGAAATTTTGTAAGGTGAAGCCGTTTCAGGCCCAGTTTTGGCAACTTTGGACAAAACAGCAATTTCACCACACCGCTACAGAAAAAAACTAATCATCACAGGACAATGAAATTGCAGAAAGTAATATTTTGAATATGTGAATGATGTCTTTTTTCAGATAGTATGATCAATTACTTTGCTTGGTACTGGTCTTCATAATTGAAAATTTTGTAAATTTTACACACCGCAAATAGCCCTTAAGAATAAAACGAGCATATTTTCTTTGTTTTCACAGATATTTTGATGAAATAAATTGATCTATGCTCAGGAAGTGAAGGCATTTAAATCGAGATATTTGGTGGACAGACAGACCCAAAAAACCCAAACCACTTCCCTTTTATGGACCCCTACTTTCAAGGCCTACCAGTCCTTACAAGTCTTGACAAATTGAAATCTGAAAGTAAGGCCTTACATGTGCTTACATTCACACAAATATCCTTTTAAGTCCTTGGCAGGTGCCTGAAAACTGCCATCAAAAGCAACTGAGCTTGATCAGTTGAGCACAGAGGCAACAGGTTTACACTTAAGAAATATCACCTCTCTCTCTCTCTCTCTCTCTCTCTCTCTCTCTCTCTCTCTCTCTCTCTCTCTCTCTCTCTCTCTCTCTCTCAACTAGTTGGCCGTATTTTGACACGCGTTCTGACTTCTCCCCCCCCCCCCCCCATTACCCCCACCCCTCCTATTTTATGAGTATAGAGGTTGGTCTCATCAGTTAAAGGCGCCGATTCATCCTGTAGACCAAAAATGTATTACGATGAGAATTAGCATGGAGTCAATGAACACAAGCAAAGCATTAGATGCATTGCACAGGATGAAACAGCACCTTTAATTTCTAGGCCAAGGACGGCTGCGGGGACAGTTGCCGTTGAGCTGTCAATCATCTCCAACAAAGGTCAAATCCTAAAAAGTCGGCTTTTAAATTTTTGGTTTTCAAGGTCATGTGCCAAGGTCAAGGTCACAAGCCAAAAATAATTTACACCAATGGCTTTCCATCATGGAGACCTACCACCACACCAAATTTGAAAAGAATCTGTCAAACGGTTCATGAGATATTTGATGGACAGACACAAAAAAAACAAGGCCTACTGATCTCCTTGACCTTCACCTTGACCTTGATTGGTATGCATCATTTGACGAGCCCGTATCCAATGTACATACACACCAAGTTTGAACATGGACGCCTACCACCACACCAAATCTGAAATGATTCTGTCAAACGGTGAAATATTGTTGGTGGAATGAAAACAATTTCTCTGTTTTGACCCCTATTTCTTTCAAGGCCTACTGATCTCCTTGACCTTGACCTTGATCTGTATGCATCGATTGGATAGCCCATACCCCAATGTAAATATACACCAAATTTGAACATTCTAAGAGCAACGGTTTGGAAGATATAGCCGTTTTATTTTTTTAGTTTATTTTTTAGGTTTTCAAGGTCATGTGCCAAGGTCAAGGTCACGAGCCAAAAATAATTTACGCCAATGGCTTCCATCATGGAGACCTACCACCACACCAATTTTGAAAAGATTCTGTTCAACGGTTCACAAGATATTAAGTGGGCATACAGAAAAACCAAGCAAACGAAGAAACAGACAAAGCAACCGCATAACCTGATTCCCCAGATTAAATCTGGAGAACAGCCAAAAATCGGCATCAAAGAACAAAGAGACATTGGCCTTCAATATATGCCTACTTCAGTAAACATGCCGACTAGGTTACAGTTTCACCTTTTAGGTTACAGTTCAAAGTTACATTCAACATTTCTATGAAGTTCACAATTTGTCACTTACAAGAATATAAGTTACAATTTCACATTTTGGATTTAAGTTACACTTCCAAACTGTATGTTACGAATCACAGCTTGTAGGTTACCGTCACATGTTGAACGTAACATATAAGGCTTATAGGTTACAAAACCTGTTGACAAATAAGTACACACACACACACACACACACACACACACACACACACACACACACACACACACACACACACACACACACAGAGGTTAGGTTTCTGTAAAGTATTATCTAAGAACTTCTCTTCCCAACACATTTTTTAAGCTGTATCCCTTGCCCGCTGCGATGTGATGGCTTGAAGATGTGCTGTAGTGTGTGTGGATCAGTTCGCAGGCAATGTCACCTTGATGTTAATTAACGTATCAAGGTTCAGGATATGGTTTGGTGTCCTTTCCTCCATTTTCCTTCTATCTCTGTCTGTCTGTCTGTCTGTCTGTCTCTTTCTCTCTCTCTCTCTCTTTCTCTCTCTCTCTCTCTCTCTCTCTCTCTTTTCATTATTTCAATACTTGGAAAACTGATAGCAGACACACTATATCCTGTTCTTCCCCTGTCTCCCACTACTTTTCCCAACCACTCCTCCCAAGCCTTTTTTTTCCTCCTTACATTTATTTTGTTTTCAAAAATGTATTTATTTATCATTTCTTGCTCGAGCATCTGTAGGTTTATTAGCTGAGAGTGATTACAAATTATGTATTTTTCAGTTTTCTCTCTCTCTCTCTCTCTCTCTCTCTCTCTCTCTCTCTCTCTCTCTCTCTTTCTCACTCTCTCTCTCTGTATATATATATATATATATATATATATATATATATATATATATATATATATATATATATATATATATGTATGTATCTATATGTATGTTTACACAACCATGTTTTTTCGTTTTTGTTTTTGTTTTTCAGTGTTATTGTTATTGCCATCTTTCTTTGCCCTGGTTTTAACTCTTTCCACTTAATGTCTGACTGCTGTTCTGACCATAAATGATAAGGACAGGAAGAGTATTTTGAAGCTGTTCCTTCTTGTATTATGTGTTGATTTGAGCAAGCAAATTTCAAATGATTTGTTGAGCTTTTTTCTCATTGTTCTCCTTACCACACCAGGAATTGAGTGGGGCAAATTTTAGATGAAATCATAGAGAACACTCTTAACAAATAACTCGGAAAGAAATAGTACCAGAGCAGTATAAATTGAAATGGTCACAGAAAATATGTTTGATTATAATATCAAGTTTTATGTGCAGTCACTGACAGAAAAGGAGAAAAAAATGGGTGTAGCCAGATGATGTTAGGTGACAAGATGACATGCAAGCTCATGCATGGACGCTTGTGCACACACACTTGCGCGTGTGCGCACACACGCACACGCACACACACACACACACACACACACGCACGCGCGCTCGCGCACGCATACATGCATGCACACACACACACACACATTCCATTCTCCTCACACTCTTACATGGACCAATACTCTCTCTTTAGTGAATGCGCGCGTGAATGCACACACACACACAGACCACACACACACACACACACACACACACACACACACACACACACACACACACACATACACATTCTATTTCCCTCACACTCTCATGTACTAATACCCTCTCTTTAGTGATATTAAAAGAGAGACTGAGTGGCCTATTATGTGTAAGTTACATATGCTGCTCCTGTTGTCTTCATTTTCAAGGGCAATGTTTGGTCAAAGCAGCCACCTTCATCTCAGCCAGAGCCACAGCAGCAGCAGCAGCCTGTTGACCAACCACCACAAGAATCACCGCCACCTGCTGCTGAGGATGGGATAAAGGATGAGACAGAAATAGACGAAAGTGAGGGCCACTTACGGTTTGGTCAGGACATAACTTAATGAGAAAGAAAAACTCGATTTTTTTTAAAATGAGCAACCGTTGTGGTGAAAGAGAGGCTGGTTCAATGTCAATTTTTAGAGAATTTTTTTCGGCAGTATTCTAAAAAATTTTTTACAGTAAATCTTGTCACAGCTTACCTGAAAGTCACATTACCTGGAGTGAAAAAGTGGAAAGCTGTTTGTCCTTGCTTTTGTCCATTGTGTTGTTATTGTTATAATTATTCTATTAGGGGTGATGACTCCATAGACGAAACATAAGCGGCCAACTTTCAGTTATTTAATTCTTTAATGTGTGTGGGGAGGTGGTGGGAGTGTAGGAGGAGAAATGGTGGACCGGGTGGGGAGCAATGGGATGGATGTGGGGGGGTGTACTTTGCTTGTCGGTTGATGGTTAGGTGTGATGCTATGTAACTGCTGAGGGACAGGATGTCCCCGCTTCAAATGCTTAAGGAAATGAAACCAGGCATAGAAATGTGGCTCAGGTTTCTTTTTCCCTGTTGTTGGGTATCATAACTTTTGGTTTGCAAGGCGATATGTTGGTCTCAAATTATTCAGTGAAACACCTTGTGTTTGGCAAACTCGGTGTGTGAACAAACCATGATGTAGGCAGCTAGCATATGAAGTCACCTGACGTATCCAGTCAAAGCAGCTGACAAACTCAGTGTGTGAACAAACCATGATGTAGGCAGCTAGCATATGAAGTCACCTGACGTATCCAGTCAAAGCAGCTGACAAACTCAGTGTGTGAACAAACCATGATGTAGGCAGCTAGCATATGAAGTCACCTGACGTATCCAGTCAAAGCAGCTGACAAACTCAGTGTGGGTATTCAGTAAAGACCAGTGAGACATGATGTGTTGTCAGTCTCCCTGTCTGTGTCAACGCAGCTCATGATTTGCAAAATTCATTGTAGGCAAACTGTGATGTATCCAACTGGCACGTGATGTGCAATCGCCTTCAGTGTTCGTGTCAACACAGCTCATGGCAATGTTCATCCTATCGTCCAGTGTACACATCAGTCAGGCCTGTGAAATTTCATTGGTTTCAGCCTTTTTAAGAAAATCATAGTTCATCACTTTTGAAAATCTGCTTAAAATACAAACAAAAGAATTGCCCAGGAATAGAAAAAGAAACAAGTTCCTTTTGTTTGATGTTTAATGCCGTCAGCTTTCATTGTTGAAATGATTATGTGTCAAGTTCCAGGACTTGTTACTTTTGAGTAATAAATTTGCAGCTTCAGAAGACAGTGCCTCCTCACTCCCACAGGGAGTCTGGTCCTGGACCCTGCCAAAGGCTTCTGCCTATATGGTTCACCCTGGATCCCTGTTATTAAATTCACCAGCTTGTTTGATTACGTTACGTTTTCAGTCTGAATTTCAAAGCAGTGCACTAGCGCAACAGGCGTACATATGCAGGCTTTGATTCTGATTGATACCAGTAACTTGACCATTGTATGCATTTTGAGTTATGTCATGTCGGTTTTAGAGCTAAAGTGTTTGCATTGTATGGCTGAAGTGAAATTCATATGGAACATCTGGACAATGATACAACCAGCAATAAAAAAGCAGATGTTCAGATTTAAGATGGACGTAAACAAGTACCAGGGGCAATAACTGTGAGGAGAATGGGGCTGTGGGGCAGAAATGGGGAGTTTGTATTATACTCCCTGTTTGGCTAGTATACTTACCATGTCCGGCTAGTATACTTACCATGTCAGACCATAGCATTCCACGGCAGTTAGTCAGCTCTGCCAGGCCGAGATTTTTTGTGGCTAATGCAGTAATAAGACCATCACGTGACACCCACACTACTTCCGCCAGGGAAGAAGCCGGTGTAGACTTCCTGTTCCTCATTCAACGAGGCCTATGCCCAAGGTAACCCCGAGAACCATAGCGCTAGCGGGGAAGGTAGGGTGGGCATTAGAGTCTGACATGGTAAGTATACTAGCCAAACAGGGAGTATAATACAAACTCCCCATTTTGGCGTCATATACTTTACCATGTCAGACCATAGCAGAATTCAAAGGAATCAGAGGAGGGCTTAGTGCCCTAATGGTTCTTGGGGTTAGCAGAGGAATAGATATGGCTGCGTTAGCCGCAAAAGAAGTCCCTAGAACCATCAGCCCTGGTCATGCGGACATCCCTAAAATATAGGCTTATGAAGGGATTTTCTGGATGCCAGTAGGCTGCCTCCAGGATGTGGTGTGAGAGGACAGAGCGCTGGATCGCTGTGGAAGTGGCCAGCGCCCTGCCCTTATGGGCCCGGGGAGATAAGATGGGGAGATCCTTATACGCCTGGGCGTAGGCCGATCTGCCCATCTTGGAAGCATTTAGGCATCTTGAGAGGACTGGGAGGAGACATGGAAAATGAAAGGCAAAAATGGGTGCTCAGGGCAAAGCACGAACAGACATGGCAAGTAGCATGAGCTTGTGCCAGGTTACGTAAATCTATGCATACAGTTTGATTTAACTTACCTAGCTTGGTCATTTTATGCATCCCATGGTATGGTATGCTTAAGGCTTGATGTGGGAAGAAAACATCTGTGACGATTAAGTTATCACTTTGTCGTGTTATCATGTGATGTAACCGTTGATGGAATGCTCTGGGCACTTCTGTTTTGGGGAGATCCTGAGTGCACACACTGTTAGTTTTGATGCTTGTTTGTTTGTTGTTTAAATTCTTGTACAAAATGAAATCTTTGTTTGTCTGTTTGCTTTAGTCTTGCTTGATTAAATATTGCCACTGTTTTGAAGTATTGTGCAGGAATGTGTTTAGTGTGTGATGAGAGGTGACACTGGTCGCTTTCAGGGAAGAAGTCTTGACTCATAGTGGATCATTTTTCTTCTGTTTGTTCTGCAGCTGACCTGACTGACATCAGTGATGACACAGATGCAGAGCAGGTCCCACAGGTAGGGAACGTATTTCAGCTGGAAAACAGTTTGGGCAGAATCCAACAAGTCGTTTGTTTTAAGGTGTTTGGTCACTGGCATTCCCCCACAATTTTTTCCCTCGTCTAATTTTTTATCACTTTCCCATATGTAGAGAATGCCTGTGAATGAGGTGTACAGAGAGAGAGAGAGAGTGAGCGAGAGAGAGCAACTTCACGTACAAATTGATTTGAGAGGGGAATAATTTTTCAGAGAAAATTTACTAAACCACGAATAATGAAATAGAAGTGGGTGGAGGCTGCTTGGGGTGTACGGTAATGAGAAGGGAGTTGGTTGCATGGGCCAGGGATGGTGGTGAAACAGATGGAAAACAAAACCAAAGAGCCAGCCAGTGTCAAACAGATGAGTGCTAAAATTGGAAAAAAAACAAAGGAAGGTATGTCTGTGGCAGGCTAAGGTCATTGGGGAGGTGTGGGGATACAAACACTTGATGTGAAAAAAAAAAAATTGCCTGTGTCAGGAGGAAGCCGGGGAGAAGGATCCTGAGCCAGCGGAGAGGAGTGAAGAGGACAAGACGGCAGAGGAAGGGCAGGGTAAGATTGGGCTGGGACAGTGTGTTCTCGTCGGCTATTGGCTGATTTGGGTGCAGTCACAGGGGTGCTCATTCTCAAGATTTTGACATCTGAAAAAAACGTACTGCTCACGACATTCAAGATTGGCATAGACTCACTTTTTTCTGAGTAAAGCAGTATGAGAGCTGTAATCGTTTTAAATCATTGAATGGCTTTGTGGTGCAATTCATTCTGGTATGACTATAAACATGAAATCTCATGTTGAGCCATGATCGAAAATGAGTGTTGGATTTGTGAATCTTGAAGTGTTAGCATTCCTGTGTCTCTTTCACTTATGTATTCAGTGGTGTTACACAGGTATAAGTTTTTGGTGGTGTCTTTTGTGGATTTTTGTTTGTTTGAGAAGTCTCTGCAGTTTGGGAATAGTGTGTGTGTGTGTGTTTGTGTGCACATGTGGGTGTTTGTGTGCACATGTGGCTATATTCACAGTAAAAGAATATGTATGTGTTTGTGTGCACATGTGGCATAATTCACAACATAGGAGTATGTGTTTGTGTGCACATGTGGCTATATTCACAGCAAAGGAATATGTATGTGTTTGTGTGCACATGTGGCTATATTCACAGCAAAGGAATATGTATGTGTTTGTTTGTGTGCACATGTGGCTATATTCACAATATAGGAGTATGTGTTTGTTTGTGTGCACATGTGGCTATATTCACAGCATAGGTCACTTCCCTGTTGGAATATGTTGCATATTTTTGTGTGCTCATGTAGCTATATTTCCAGCATTCCTTATGAAAATTGGGCCAAATGAAGGTAACGGCAGTGTCAGAATATGTGTATGTGAAAGTGCGGTTATATTCACAGCAGCTCAGTTTTACATACTCACAGACCATAAAACTTCAAATACATTCATGAGTGACCAAGCTGTTAGCACTTTAGGGTGCTCCAAGTTAACAAGAGAGGTGAAGAGAAAGAAAGCAGATGTCAGAACCATTTGTTCATAACCTGCCATCTGCTGATGAAATGAAGGTTCCTGAACAAAAGATGATCATCTGTTTGAAGTGTAATGATTGTTGCTGTTAGTGAGCGTTAGCAAACCAGAAAACAACACCCAGCGAACAGCCAGCCAGGGAAGGCAGTGCACCCACCGTTTTTAAAGGCACCAATCAGAAAAGGGAAAGTTCTCATGCCTTGATGTTTTTTTTAGGGTTGATTTTTTTTAGGGAAGAAGCTGTGTTTTCTGCAAAAAGATATTTCCATGTGGACACCTTAGTTATAGAACATCTTACTGGTCAAGGTCAGAAGGAACTACTCGTCATAAGCAAACATTAGTGTGAAAAATCTTGTGTTAACCAGGGAATTTTCAGAGTGGAAAAGACGGCTTTTGTTAGGAATGCACACATTGCTCCTAGGCCAGGACGTCATGTCATGCAGGCATGTGCTGGGCTGGCTCTGCAGTACTACTTGCCATCTCTAAGTTCACTCCATTTGTTTTGCTTTGTAATCTTTCTCATTTATTTTTCTCTCAAAAATTTCTGTTTGTCTGTTGTTGATGGTGATATAGAGGACGCATGCTTAAAAATATTGTTTTTTTTGTGTTTGGTTGTTTTTTTTTGTCTTGTTAGTGGAAGAGTTGTGGGGGGAAACAATACAGGCAAACAATTTTTTTTTTTTTTTTTTAACTCATTCTGCTCATGGTCTTAAATGTGTATTCCTGTTTTCTTGTTTCTTTTTTTTTTTTTTAAACGAAGAAGTGATTTGGATTTATCAAATGTGCGCATGTATGTGTCTGAGAGAGAGGGAGTGTGTGGTGTGTGTGTGTGTGTGTGTGTGTGTGTGTGTGTGTGTGTGTGTATGAGGGATTGAAGAGAAAGTGTGTGTTAGTATGTCAGAATATGAGGGGGGAGGGGAGAGAGAGTGTGTGTGTATGTTTTGAAATTGGGAAAGAATACTTGTATTAATGTAGAGAGAGAAGAGAGACTATTAGCAATTGAGATTAAGGAGTTTGAGTATAAAGGAAAACGTGTGTGCGTTTAAGAATGTATGAGAGAGACAGAAGATGTGTGTTTCTATATGTTATCATTTAACAATGGTGGAGTGTTTAAGGATAAGGTGAGAGAGAGGGTGTGTGTGCATGTTGTACAAGTGTTTAAGAGTTGAGTGTAAGCATACCCCAGTAAGCACATCTGTTCAACATTGAAAGAAAATCCATAAAGTTTTCATTGAAAGCACATTTGTACACTCTGTTCTAGTTTTGCCTATTCAATGTATTTATTTGTTCATTTATTTTGCTGTCCCATTTTTACCACATCAAACATTGCATTGGCAGCTCTCCCATATGCACAAACAGCAAGTCTTGTGTGGCAGTAACAGCACATAGATTCCACTTGGGAGTTTTGAGGTCATCATGGAGAAACACACCAGAGGAGACACTGCACTACAACTTCGTCACTTGGCAGGTGTCAGGCGGTGCCCGTTCTGATCCAACATACACAGACCAACATCTAGTAAGCCCTCTTGTGATGACTCTTAACTACTTAGTTCTGGAGCCAGCAAGAGAGAGATTCTCCCTGTGGAGGGGACAGCAGCCATGCCCACTCAACCACGATCCGTATGTGTTGACTGGTCTTTGACATGAAATCACTACAGATATTGGGGCGGATGAGAAACTCGAACTGAGGTCACCCCGAGTGCAGGGCAGGAAGGGGCAAAGAAATTGATTATTGGCGTTTTTAAATGGTTCTTTTCTTCTTTTTTTTTTACTTTGATTTTCGTGTGGTGTGTGTTTTTTATGTATATTTATATATGAGACACATATATATGACACACATTAAGTTAGAAAACATGTTGGTTTAATTCCTAAGTTTATCTCCTGCATCTCGTTCTGAAAATTGGGTGGTGGGAGGTATTGTGTTTTGTTTGCAAGATGTAAACAGCTCTTGCGCTTTATATGTCTTTTGTTTTTGCAAGGTATACATATCTTTTGTGTTACAAGAGGTATCCATCTATTTTGTTTGCATTCATCTATTATGTGTGCAAATGGTTGATGGATATATCTTAGAATTGCAAGGTATAGTGTATTGGTGTGGCCATATTTGTGTTTGCAAGTCAGAGACATGTTTGTGTTGTTACTGCATAGACTTCTTCTATGTTTACAGGGTATAGATAACTTATGTGTCTTTATTTTATTGATAATTTTTGTGTGTACATGATATAGATATCTTTCGTGTAAAGGTGTAGACATTTTTTGTCCCTGTATGCCTTCTTTTTGTTTGCTTCTACCTGTTATTACCAATAAATGAAAGAAGATTGTATGACCTGAATTTCATGTTATTAACTTACATGTGTAAACAAAGTGAGGCTATGTAGTCATCATTTTTCAGGTGTGTGTGTGTGTGTGTGTGTGTGTGTGTGTGTGTGTGTGTGTGTGTGTGTGTGTTTGACTACATGGTGAAAACCTTAAATCTGCAACCTTTCCAGCAATATTTTAAATGTTACAAAATTGAAATTTTTGTGTACATTTTGAATAGTTAAATTATGGCTGCGTAATGTGATAAATGAATGTTGAACAACATATATTGAAATATTGTACCAAAAATTGTGTAATATTCTCTCAGTATTAGACAACATATTGGAATCCCTGATCAAGAGTCATCTAGATCCAGATTAAAAATATTACTGAATACAACATTGGCCATGTAGGTAACATGCCAGATAGAGCTGAGTAACTGTATGATTTTATTATTTTTGGTGAATCAAGCAAATGAATCCAGATTAATATGAAAAAATTGTTGTGAAAAATGTACATATAATCTTAAGTTTGATGCTGCTGCCAAAATGATAGAAAAGACATGTTAATGCTTTTAATATCGCGATCGATCCCAGTGCTGCAAGAACCTGTAAGCAGGCCATTCAGTAACGGGCATCTTAGTTTGTTTGCCCTATGGCATGAACTCTTCTTCATAGTCCCTGTTGGCAGCTGGATCACTAACTAAGAGTTGGCTGTCCATTTAACTGGCAGCTTGATGTTCAGTGTATTGAGACCTAAAATTAGAGTGCTGGTCAAAGTCTGATCTACTCTCCATTGCTCAGAGTTTGAAAAATAGAGTGAAAATGACCAGTCGTGAAGAAATGGATCTCCTGAGAATGAAGTTGATTCCCCCTCTAGCAGGGAGTCTAGCTCACTGTGGTGTTATCAGGAGAAGATTTCCGCAAGTTTGTTAACTCTAAATGCTCGAGTTACTGATCAGCGCCTGCTGCATTTAGACCACAGGTCTCTGAGTTGTGTCCTTAGCGCCAATGGGTTTATTGTGGGAAAATTCAAGTGCTTGCATTGTGTTGAATCAGACATCATGAGCACTACTTAGAAGAAAACATTGTGTGTAATGTTGGATTTTGTTGATGATAACTGTAGGTCGAGGCAAGGGGATCTGTGACCAAAGCTTCTGTTGGAAAGAGATCACTGTGTAGAGAGCTGTAGATCCCCGGTGAAGGAGGAAGGAGGAGAACAGTGAAGAAGGAGAAAAGAGGACTTGGGGCAAGCGATTCGGAAGCGGTCTCTCCCTGCTGCAAGTGTCCGTTGTGTAATAGCCGCAGAGAGCAGATCTGGTTAGGGTCGGGACACTTCAGATGCTGCTGCTAGTTTACTAGTCATAGCAAGCAGTGAGCAGTAGGGCAAGGAAAAGAGGTTTGTAAGAGGTAGGAGAGAGAGGGAGGAGGGTGGTGGTGGTGGTTGTGGTGGTGGTGGTGTGTGTGTGTGTGTGGTGTGTGTGCGCATGTGTGCGCGCGTGTGTGTATGTGTGTGTGAGGGAGAGAGGGGGGAGGGAATGATGGATTTGGAAGAGGGGCAAGTGTGCTAATGGTTGAAGGGCTGGGCGGATGTGCAGAGCAGACGAGCTCTGGAGAATTAATCCTTTAGGTCAGGAAGAGATATGTGGAATATTTTGAACAAGTCTGGGCTAAAAGGCCTCGTGATTGTCGAGGAAAAGGGGGCCTACCTTCCTTTGAACTAGGTCACTGCGACCCCTTGGCAGTTCACATGTACTTTTCACCTCTGAGGGTAGATTGAAAGGAAGAAACAGATAGCCCTTTCCTCCACCATCCGTTATCCTCCTCTTCCTTCCCACCCCCCCTCATGTTCCCCTTCCATCCCCACCACATACACCACACCACCTACATTCACCACCATTTCCACATCCATCCCAATACCCCCACCCCTGCCCCCCTCTTTGCAACTTCCTCTCCTCCTCCAATCATTACGCACAATTCAAATTAAGTTGCTTTGTGTTGTTAAAGCTAGCTGTTTGTTGTTCATAATGGTTTGGACTTCAGTAGCTTTTCATTTATATTTGTGTTGTGGTGCTTTCTGCCGTCCTGAGTCTCACAGAATATTTGTCCATTTTCTTTTGATTCAGATGGTTGGTTTAGTGGTAAGTGTGTTGTTTTTTGAAAAAATATTTTCAAAAATGAGTTTACACTCAAATGTTTAGTTGCAAGTGCATGTTTGTGATCAAGAATGCAAAAGAAAACATCTTCTTGGACTGCAGAAAACTGTTATTCGTAGCTTAAAGGGCATGTTGTAAATGTTGAATTTCAAGTATATGTATTTTTGGGAGTACACTTGTTGCGGTTTTTGCTGGTATGTGTGTGTGTGTGTTGTGTAAGAAAGATTGATTTGGTGTTGAAAGAAGCGCACAGCCAGGAAGAAGCTGACCACTGTGCAGTGAATGTCCAATACTTAAGCAGTGGGGAACAACACCAGTTCATTGTGGTGTGTGTTGGTGAAAGTGTGATTGCTACACACTGTCAGGCTTGGATGACCCTTGTGGTCGGCTGGGCTTCAAACAATGTGAATTAAAGTATCAATTCAGTATACTCTAACAACATGACCACAGCTAAAGAGATAAATGAATCATTATCTCTTTAGCTGTGGTCATGTTGTTAGAGTATACTGATAACTTGTTTTAAGCAGTGAAAGTGTCATTCCACTGTTAAGATGAGGTCATGTTCATAGGTTATAGGACTAGTATGGGTTTACTAGTACTACTTTACTCTTTACCTGTGTCAAGTTGGTAGGTATTCAGGTAACAGGAATGAATCATGGTATCAGGAATTTATTAGTATATAGTATCACTTCATTCTGTACATGAGGTCATGCTCCGAGGTGAGGCAGTCAACATGAATTGATTAGCGCCACTCCAATCATTAGGTGTGGTCGTGTGGTGAGTTGATAGAACTACTCCACACCACTCATGTTGTAGATGGTCTATCCCTCACACATTTATGAAACCCAAAGCCCAGACTTACGTCAAAGAGTTCTGGCAAGAGAAATGAAACTTGCAGACGGAGAACAAACTTCCAAATCCCTCCAAACATGAAAGAGATGTTACCATGTTCCAGGGGTGGCCGTAAAGAAGAAACAGTTTGTGCCATTTGCGTACAGGCCACTCCTTTTACACCCATTCTTATCTTTTAAAAGGTGCAGAAGCTCCTTGTACATTCTGTCATGTACCACTCACAGTGAAACATGCTCTCTTAGAGTGTTGGGACTTGCATGATGCGAGACATAGACACTTTACAGCAGACTCCATGAAAACCTGATGTGATCTTTGGATTTCAGAAAAAGATCAACATTTTTTACCTGATCTAAGAAAATAGGGAAGAAAGACTGGTACGAAATTTCTGGGTGTGTTTTTAGATGGTGTATTTTAAACATTTGTGAGAATTGTGTGTGCGGTCAGCTGGGCTTTAAGCAACATTATCTCTCTCTCATTCTGACTCATGTTGTACAGTGGTATGTTGGCATTGTCAGTGAATCAGCTCTGCTTCCTCCGCAGCTCTGTTTTAAAGGCCCCCAGTTGCAAAACATTGAGGATCTGCAGAGGTCGTTGATGAGGGAGGAGGCTCCCAGGGACCCGCAAGGTTTACAGCACTAACACGAAGCTTGATAACAGTGTTCGGTTGCTTCCCTTCATCATCTGCCTCCTAGACTAGATTTCTAACACTAGTATCGCATCCGTCCCTTGTGCCTACCACAGGAACTGAATATGCAATAACACTCTCTTTTAACACATTTTTTTTTTATTGGAGATATTGGAATCTTTTTGGCCGTCAATAACTGTTGCCATATTCCTCTGGGTTTTTTTTTTAGTGAGAAACTGAAAAAAAAAAAAATCAGATCATGTTTGGTCCATGTTTCTTACTGACTCTTCCTGGCTTTATTGTTCTAACCTCCTCATGTATTTCATATTTTGTGTTAGTACTTAATCTAGCATTTTTGGAATGAACTGCTGTGGTTTTGTTATTATTGTTTGTTATACATGTCTGTCTGGTCTCAGTTTTGACATTGTAACAGGCCTGGCATGGTTTCCTGATTTGGCTGTGCTAACAGCAACATGAGACATGAAATCATCCTTCCTTTTTAACGGAATCTGTTTGGAGATTGCCAGAACCATTTTGGACATCAGCTCAAACTGAGGCAGGGAAATCCCAAGTGGAGTGTTGTGTTATGCTTCCCCACTGTGATGTCCTGTTCCTGTGGATGTCCCATGTATGAAGCTTCCCTCCTGTTGAGAAAGAGGGGCTTGTAGTCAGATGGTTTAATCACTTGTCCCATGGAGCTGACGGTTGAGAGTTTGAACCACTTGGTTTGGATTTTTACAGCTTGAAAATCCTCTGTCCATCAAGCAGTAAATGGGTGTTTGATTCAGGTCAGGGAAGGTTTGGGTGGTGGAAGGAGAGGGATGGGTCCTCGTTCCATCATGGTGTACCCCAGACACAGTGAACTTCTGACAGTTTATTGTCCCCATGAACCAAAAGACTAGGGGACCTTTTCTTAAACTCCTCGTGATTGACAATTCAGGATGCCCTAATCCTAGTTGAGTGCAGTTGGAGGGAAGGGCTGATGTCAGAAGTGGTAAAAGGCATCTGTTGGGTTCATACTGACTTCCTTATCGCCATCGTCATTTTTTAATTCTGCCATTGTGTGGAAAATAACATTTGTGCTGTCATTCTAAGTAGCTGGCATGTAGCGCTTTCGTTTTATGAGAATCTGTTATTGTTCTGTCAGATCTATTGCATGCAATTATTTCATCTTCTTTCTCTTTATTTTTTTCTCTGAAATGTTTTAACACTAATTTATGTGTGTGTGTGCATGTGTGTATGTGAGTGAGACAAACAAGTTTATATGTTTTCTTGTCACCCCTTCAAGATTGTGTTCAAAGCATTAACAGCAGCGGCCAGATCACAGTATTTTACAGTATGCAGGGCAATGGAGTGATCGTGTTCAAAGCATTAACAACAGCGGCCAGATCACAGTATTTTACAGTATGCAGGGCAGTGGAGTGATCGTGTTCAAAGCATTAACAACAGCGGCCAGATCACAGTATTTTACAGTATGCAGGGCAATGGAGTGATCGTGTTCAAAGCATTAACAACAGCGGCCAGATCACTGCATCTTACAGTATGCAGGGCAATGGAGTGATCATGTTCAAAGCATTAACAACAGCGGCCAGATCACAGTATTTTACAGTATGCAGGGCAGTGGAGTGATCGTGTTCAAAGCATTAACAGCAGGGCCAGATCACAGTATTTTACAGTATGCAGGGCAGTGGAGTGATCGTGTTCAAAGCATTAACAGCAGCGGCCAGATCACAGTATTTTACAGTATGCAGGGCAGTGGAGTGATCGTGTTCAAAGCATTAACAGCAGCGGCCAGATCACAGTATTTTACAGTATGCAGGGCAATGGAGTGATCGTGTTCAAAGCATTAACAGCAGCGGCCAGATCACAGTATTTTACAGTATGCAGGGCAAGGAGTGATCGTGTTAAAAGCATTAACAACAGCGGCCAGACCACAGTATTTTACAGTATGCAAGACAGAGGAGTGAACACATTCAGCTGACACACGGTGCACTGACAAAAGCAATGTATCATCTGAGTCTGTGTGTTACCATGTTGGTGAACAAGCCCTTGCTGCTGATGACCTGGTTTCAAAGCAGGGGACTGCAGGTGGAAATTGTAGATATGACCTGAATAGAATCCAGTGGGTTGGGGTGGGGCAGGATGGGATGGAGTGTGAGAATGGGGAAGGGGGTGTGGGGCGTCGGTCTCGTCTGCATGGTAGTTTGTTGTTGACTTTTTAACTTTGCATTTCTCCACCTGCTATGGTGCAGCATTGTGCAGTATTGCTTTGAAGGATCAGGTCCATTTGAGAAGGTGACGGCCTGATTTGGCCTTCATGTCAGCTGTTATAGATAACATCAGTTGAATTGCTCAAGTCCATTCAAATTGGCGGTGTGTGTGTGTGTGTGTGGTGTGTGGTGGTGTGGTGTGTGTATGGGTGTGTGTGTTGTGTGTGTGGTGTATGCGTGTGTCGTGAGTGTCATGTCAAGTCAAGTCAAAATTATCTTTATTGAAGGTTAAAGAATAAGCTTTACAGCCTTTTTTCATCCAGCCCTCACAAAAGAAAAAAAAAATCAATAACAGTAATGAAGAAAAGAGAAATGCGAGTGTGTGGTGTGTGTTGTGTGCGTGCGCATGCGTGTGTGCGCGCGCGCATGCGTGAGTGAGCGCGTGCATGCTTGTGCGTGTTTGTGTGTGTGACCTTTCCCGATGCAATGTTAAATCTGTTCTACACATGCGTGTGAAGAAGCTACTTTTCTTCCCCTTTCCCTCTGTTCTCTTGTACGCTAACATGCACAAGAAATGCAGCATCATTTCTATGCTGCTGTATAACCTTTTGCAGTGTGTCCCATAACGTGTAACACTTGCAGTGCTGCTGCCTCTTGGCTTTCTACTATGCTCTGATATGCTTGCTTCTCGTGTAAAATGTGCGGTGAATCATAAAGAAGAAGAGTCTAACCAAGAAACCTGAAAACTTTTGTATATGTATTTATTCCTTTCCTGCTTTATTGCTTGTAACTAACCATCAGTGTAGCAGTGTAGTTTCATCATGATTACACATCAAACTTTGTTTGAAATTGCGCTAACTTATAATTATTGACGGTTATAGTTAGTTAAGGCTGTTGGGAATTTACTTAACAGTAATGCTGATGAAATCAGATCTTTATACTGTATGTGAAAAGCAGGTGAAAAAGAATTTGATAGAATAATTTATCTTTGTTTCTGTCATTGCTTACAAAAATCGTACAGGGTTTTAGAGAATTAGTGTTAACTGCCCACTGTGTGCTCAGTTCTGTGATAGTGGTTCTTTTTTTTTGTTGTTGTTGGAAGGATTGGAAGTTCTTGTTAAGTTTTTGAAAATCAACCTTGAACAGTCAGTTTTATGTTCATTTCATTGATGTCAGTGTGGTGTTCTGTTACATAGTCTCTCTCACTCCATTCTTCATTCCCTCGCCCCGTCTGTCTTTGCCCCACATGCACTCTTTGTGCCTCCCTCTTCCCTGTTCCTCTTCCCTTGTCCCCCCTTCCAAACTCCCCATTTAACTTCCTGTCACTGTTTCCTGCCTCTCTACCTTTCCTGCTCTCCAGTTGTCTTCCTTTGATGAGTTGTTAGCGCTTAGGTCATAAACAAATCCATTTTGTTGTAAAGGCGAGAAATACACTTGTTGAAGAGCATGATACTGACAGAAATTTTCTAAGCAGTGAGTGGTTTTCATGATCCAAAGATACGTAATTGAATAAGATATTTAAAAAGACAATGAAAAGTGATGTTTTAAAATGCCAAGTTAAGGCTGGTAAAGAGTAATGCCTGAAGAGAAGCCATACTGTGTTGACAATTTTGTGTCTGTCATTTGTTTAATTGATGCTTTAAGCAAAGCTGTTTAGAGTAGTCATAGTTTGACACTGATAGTTCTGGTGTATTTCTCAAAAAGGTATAAGTAATAACATTGGAAAGAATAAACCAAATTGAAAAAAACAAAAATGCTAAGACGGAAAAAAAAAGTAGGATATTTGCATGAAGTAATGTTTCTGCATTTACAGCATTCAACGATTTCTTAGCGAAGCAGTTTGGGTCAAAAGTGCAGCATTTGCCTCTGCTCCATCATCGACTCCCAGTGAGGAAGACAGAACAGAACAAGACAAGGATTCAGACACACGAGATTTGGAGAACAGTGGCCCTGAAGTGGAGTCTGATGTGGACGAGACTGAGGTGGGCGACGGTGATGAACGCGCTCCCCCTGACAGGGAGGAAGTAGGAGAAGCAGCAGACACTGGCCGCGAGCAGGAAGAGGAGAAAAAAGG
This sequence comes from Conus ventricosus, assembly GCA_018398815.1. Lineage (NCBI taxonomy): Eukaryota > Metazoa > Mollusca > Gastropoda > Neogastropoda > Conidae > Conus > Conus ventricosus. The sequence continues at coordinate 18,920,222 of CM031598.1, forward strand.
AGAGTGACAGTGGATACATAAATGGCGTCATCGTGATGGATGATGACGAAGAAGAGGAGGAAGAAAAGGAGGAGGAAGTCCATCACACTGCTGACTCTGTCGAAGGGAGTCTTGAAGGGAAGACGGTTGAGGCTTCAGACAAGACTCCTGAGGAGAAAGGTGATGGAACTGCTGAAACTGAGGACCGAGAGAACAAAGAAACAGACACTGCAGAACTTAGAAAGGAAAAAGGCATGGAGTATGAAGACAAGTCTGACAAAGACAAAGATTATGAAACTACAGACACTGCCGAAACAGAGGCTAAAGCAAACAAGAAAACAGATTTCACAGAGAGCAGAAAGGATGACGACTTAAAGAGTGAAGACAAAGCTGTTGAAGATAAAGGTGAAGACGCAGTGCTATCTGAGGACAAGGAAAATACAGAAAAAGACATGGCAAAAAGTAGAAAGGATGAAGACTTGAAGAGGGAAGACAAGGCTCGTGAAGACAAAGGTGAGGAAACTACAGAAACAGAGGAGAAAGAAAAAGACCCTGTAGAAGATAGCAAGTATGGAGATTCAGTGACTGAAGGTGAGAGTTACGAAGGAACTGAGGACAAAGAGAGCAAAGAAAAGGACAGCACAGAGAGCAGAAAGGATGAAGATGCAGCTGAAGCCCACGCAGGAGAACCTGTGGAGGCAGGAGACAAGGCTGACACAGGAAGGGAACTAGATAAGATGGCACCCAAAACCATTCATCCATCTGCAGAAGGTGCCAGCCTGCAGACAGAGCCATCAGTAACACCCCTTCCTCCTCAAGACAGCCTTGTGGAAAGTGAAGGCAAGCTGTCCGATCAGAATGTGGTGAACCAGGTCATTGAAGACGAGGAACACGGTGATGGAGGGGAGCAGAAGGAAGGCACTGTGCGGACAGACACTGGAGACAAACCTCAGGACACTGGCAGAGAGGACGTGATATCAGGGACCAGTTCCGAGGGTTCTGAAGGTGAGACACAGAAGGTAAGCAGTCCTGAGGATTCTTCTACAGAGGCTGCTTCTGACCAGCAGAAAGAATCAGACCCCTCTCCTCCGCAGGTAGAAGAGAAACTAAAAGACCCTTCCACAGATTCATCAGACCAGTCAGGTGAGGAGGGAAACGAGGAAGGTGAGAAGCCTGGGATTCGTCCTGATAAAACAGTACTTGAACCACCAGCTCCATCTGTGGCAGGTCATCAACCGGTAAACATTGCGTTTGTGGCTGGGCAAGTGAAGGACAGTGGTGTTGCCCTGGACAGCAGCCAGTCTGGTTCTGAAGGTGTGCTGCCCACCAGCACACCAGCCCTGCAGGACTCTCCCTCCCTGCAGGCAGAACAGAGCCCGTCTCCAACAGCAGCAGATGATAGACCGGAGTCATCACCGCCTGCACGTGAGGACCAAACGGAAACCACGCTGATTGATGGCACAAGGTTCTATATTGTGGATGGAGAAATTGCTGACATTGTGCCCCAGTCTGTTGAAGTTGAACCTGCTTCAGAACATGCACCGGAAGTAGACACAAGTCCTCCACCAGCTCAAGCTACTCAGGACATTCATCCTACAACGACCACTCTCCTCCCTGATGTGTCCTCGCTGAAAGATGTGACAACCCCCGCCACGAAACAGCAGACTGAAAATGAAACAAGACAAGATCGGGTAGGTTCTCAGACGGAGCACCTTGAGCACCTGGGTGTTGATGGCGGACTTGCGCACAAAGTCAGTGTGGAGCAGTACCAGACCAATGCTGACACTCTGGGTCGCAAAGTCTTGTCTGTCAATACTCAAATTCCCCCCAAACCAGACGGTCTTAAACAAGTCCCTGCTGCACAACAAGCCATCAAACCAACCAAAGAAGAGGACACCCAGAGTATGAAAACAGCCTCCACATCATCAGCCAGTTCTGCCCCAAGAGATACCCCAGCTGAGGCTGACACATCAGACCATGTGAAGACCTTGACTCCAGACATACAGCCTTCAGCTGTTGTGGACAGTGCTGCCTCTGTCGTGATAGAGGGAGAAGAACCTTCTGATCCATCCACAGACAGAAAGGAAGAGAGTGAAAACATGGAGGGAGAGGGTGCCGAGGACAAAACTGCCCCAGCCCAGGAGGACCAGGAGAGAGACTCAGCTTCAGGTCATCAGCCCCTCCACTGGAGGAAAGCTGGGTAACCAGGTTGTCTTCTGATGCAGACCAAGAGCAAGCAGAGAGTGGCCAAGCACAGGCACAGCAGGAACGGGTGGTGGAGGGAAAGGATTCACAGGACAGGGCTGGGTCCCCACAGACTGGTGACATGCCGGAGGCAGTCACACCACCCTCGTCCAATGATGTGGCCTGGGACAGTGTACCTCCTCCTCCCACTGAAGACCAGAAGACGGCGGAAGAACAGCAGGTTAGTCCACACAATCATAGATTCTTTTTCTTCTGTGGTATTTGGTAATTGTTATGGTAATGATATATGTCAGGTCCGTCGCCGTTGGTCGCAGACCTCCGACGGTTGGGATCAGACCATTCCCCTCGGACCCTGGTTCCTGTGGGCCACCGAGGAGTGGCTCGACCCCGCCACCCTCACCCCGGGGTTTCCCATCTCCCTCCCAACCCACACCCTTCAACTCTTCACCGACGCCTCCAAGTCGGGTTGGGGCGCCCACTTGGAGGACAGTCACGCCTCGGAGTGTGGGACACTCAGACTGCACGCCTCCATGTAAACGTCTTGGAATTGGAAGCGGCCAGGCTGGCCCTCCTCCGCTTTCAGTCCCAAGTCGAGCACCAATGTGTTCTCCTCCTCACGGACAACACGTCGGTAACTTGTTATGTCAACAAGGGGTGGGGGGCTCACTCCATCAGCCTCTCCCTCCGGACAGAGGCTCTCCTGCGTTGTTGTCTGGCACACGGCGTCACGCTTCGAGCGCGACACATAGCGGGCACACACAATATCCTGGCAGACTCCCTCAGCCGGTCCAAATCTCTCCTACACACAGAATGGACGCTCAGTATGCTAACCCTAGCGTCGGTGTGGGATCATTGGTTCAAGCCGATGGTCGACCTTTTCGCCACCCGGTTCAACCATCGTCTGCCAGTCTATGTCTCTCCCCGTGCCCGATCCCCAGGCTCATGCGATCGACGCCCTGTCCCTGTCATGGTCGGGTCTCATAGCCTACGCCTTTCCCCCCTTCCCGATCCTCCACAAAGTGATCAGGAAGGCGAGACTGGAGAGACCCCGGCTGATCCTCATGAACCCCACGGTGGCCGACCCAGTCCTGGTTTCCGGACCTAAAGCCCTCTCCCATGTTCCCCCTCTGCAGTTAACTCCCAGGTGGGACATGCTCAGGCAACCCCGCTCTGGACGCCCTCACTCCAACCCCCAGATGCTTCGCCTCCATGCCTGGCTGCTGTGTCCACCCGGGTGCGAGCATCTACCCCTGTCTCCCACTCGGACAGATCCCGGTCCGTCCTAGACATCCTCGCGGGGGCTGGAGCCTCGCAGGACCTGCGAGATTTAGCCTCGGCCTCGCGCAGACCCAGCACCGAGTCCCTCTATGACTACCGCTGGGAGAGATGGGTCTCCTGGTGCTCGGACAACTCCGTTCCCCATGATTCCCCTTCTAACATTGGGGCATGGACCTGTGCCCGTCCAGGTGCCTTAGATACTACTGGGAAAGCGTGCGCCCCAGGCGCGCATCCAAATAATCCTAAGGACATCTCGGCGGGCACCATCTCCAGATGGCTGTCCAGGACGGTCAGATCTGCCTACGCCCAGGCATATAAGGACCTCCCGGCCATATCCCCCGAGCTCATGAGGTCAGAGCGCTGGCCACCTCTGTGGCGTTCCAGCATTCTGTCCCTGTGCGCCATCTATTGGGAGGCAGCCTTCTGGCTTCGGAAAACCCCTTCATAAACTTCTACTTGAGGGATATCCGAATGACACGGCTGATGGTTCAAAAGGGATCTCTTTTGTGGCGGCTAATGCAGCTATTTCCGTTCTGCCATCTAACCCCAAGAACATTAGGGCACTGCCCTCCTCTGATTCCTTTAAATTCTGCTATGGTCTGACATGGTAAAGTATATGACGCCAAAATGGGGAGTTTTTCTTATACTCCCTGTTTGGCTAGTATACTTACCATGTCACACTCTAATGCCCGCCCTCCTTCCCCTCTAGTGCCAAGGTTCTCGGGTTACCTTAGTGTGGCCTCAGAAGAATAAGGTAAACAAGCTCACCTCGGCCTTCTGCGCATGGCGGAAGTAGGGTAGGCGTCACATGACTGTCTTATTACTGCATTTGCCACAAAATCTTCGGCCTGGCAGAGCTGACTAACTGTCGTTGTATGCTATGGTCTGACATGGTAAGTATACTAGCCGAACAGGGAGTATAAGAAAAACTCCACATGTTGGTGTTAATCGGTATTCTGTAATTTCCAGGCTTTAAGCAGATACTGTTTTTCCTGACTGTCATTCCTGTGGCCACTACACTGGTGATGGCCTATATCTGGATTTTTCACAAACTCACATCCAGTGTTTAAAGTTCGACTGCTTTTCTTTGTGAATCCCTAGTTCACGTTCAAATAAATGTGGCTTGGTCACCAAATTTAAAAGTGGGCAACTGACTAGAGATTTTGACCAGTCCAGCTTTGTTGATGATGATCTGTAAAGTTTTCTTGAAAAACAAGTTCTGTGCGAAAGTCACAACAAATCAGCTCTATAACTTTGTTACTAGTTATATTTCCCCCAAAGTTTTTTTTTTAATGACTGGTGAGTTGATTTTAACGTGGTGACAGCCCTGATGTGGCCCTTTGCGGTCGGCTGGGCTATAAGCAACATTATCTTATCTTATCTTATCCCAAAGTCTGTTATTTCTGTGAAATTCATACCAATTTTGCTGCCGTTACAGCTTGACAAAAAGTCAGTGTTTAGCATGTGAAGACTGATTTTGTTTTCTTGGTAAAATTGTCCTTTCTTATATATTATTATCGTTACATAGGACAGCTTCATATCAAAGTGTTGCTGAACTATCCGTAGTTCCAGTGACATAGGCAGCAAAAGCATGTGACATACGCAGTTTGCGTTTCTCATGCCTTGTTAACAATTTATTGCACTGGTGTGACAATTTATCATTTTCAGTGCTAGTTCCTTGCAGATAATAAGTGGTTTTGGCTTAATGGTTTTTTTTTTCAGATTTAAAGAAAATTTGGTAGCTGTGCTTACATTATGGTGTGCTTTTTATCCCAGAAATCATGGCTGGTGTTTATGAAAGAGAGAGAGGATAGGAGAGAGTGAAAAGAGTTTGTGGCAACATGCAAGGGAAAAATATAACTGCGTTCAGTGTTTGGTGAAGACACAAGACAAGGTGTAAAGTAAGGCCAATTTGAATATGAAAAAAAAGGACAACCAAAATGTTCTACAAATATGTGCTGTTTAGATGTTGCAAACAATTGATGTAAATTATGCATAAAAACAATACTTCCCTGATAGCCGTCAGCAAGCATGTCTTCAGCTGTTGCAAACAGCAGGCATTACCTGTGCACAGAACAGTGGTCCTCTGATAGAAATATCTCTTCTTCAGATGTTGCATGTGACAGACAACTCAGGCACAAAGCAATGCTTTCCCGATAGCAGTCAGTCATGCTAGGGAAGTATCTTTTCGGTGCGCAAGTTATGTCTGTTGCTTGCAACCTCTGAAGGAGACAGATGAAAATTTACATATCTGTTTCATTTTCCTTTTGACGTGTTGTGGTTACTGTGACTGCAGTGTAGGATTTTAATGCTGAACTGTAGAGTTTGGCTTTTGTTGTTGTTGTTGTTGTTATGTTGAGTGTTTGCTTTATTTAGTCTCATCTTTCGTAGCCTATTGGGTGGCTTTACTGCCATTACTCTTTTACGGCCACCCTTTATGCAGTCCAGACTGTTTACCCATATGATTTTGCTATATTTTCTTCACGTATCTGGCAGAAACACAATGAATATGATGAGCTGGGGGCAGGGGGGGGGGGGGGGGGGGGAAGTCAAGAGTCAAAGTTCTTCAGCAGAAATTGCACTTGTGACAAACTTTGATGCCTTCCAGAGTGTCCAGGAACCAACGTCTATGGAGGGAGATCCCTACCACACTGACGATTTCTATGGGCGGAAGATTAGTGATGAAGAATTGAGCAAGGCGGACGAGGAAGTGTCAGGGTATCCCTCTGGGTCTACAGTGGGGACCTGGAGGCCCAGTCCAGAGCCTTCATTGACAAGGTGAGAATGGTTTGTGACCCAGAGCCTTCATTCACAAGGTGAGAATGGTTTCTGACCCAGAGCCTTCATTGACAAAATGAGGATGGCTTATGACCCATAGCCTTCATTGATAAGGGGAGGATGGTTTGTGACCCAGAGCCTTCATTGTAAAGTGGAGGATGGTTTGTGAACCAGAGCCTTCATTGACAAGGTGAGGCTAGCTGTGAACCAGAGCTTTCATTGTAAAGTGGAGGATGGTTTGTGACCCAGAGCCTTCATTGATAAGGGGAGGATGGTTTGTGACCCAGAGCCTTCATTGTAAAGTGGAGGATGGTTTGTGAACCAGAGCCTTCATTGATAAGGGGGAGGGCGGTTTGTGACCCAGAGCCTTCATTGATAAGGGAAGGGCGGTTTGTGACCCAGAGCTTTCATTGTAAAGTGGAGGATGGTTTGTGACCCAGAGCCTTCATTGTAAAGTGGAGGATGTTCTGTGAACCAGATCCTTCATTGATAAGGTGAGGATGGTTTGTGAACCGAGCCTTCATTGATAAGGTGAGGATGGCCTGTGAACCAGAGCCTTCATTGACAGAGAGGATGGTTTGTGAACCAGAGCCTTCATTGACAAGGTGAGGATGGTTTGTGAACCGGAGCCTTCATTGATAAGGTGAGGATGACCTGTGAACCAGAGCCTTCATTGATAGGGTGAGGATGGCATGTGAACCAGTGCCTTCATTGACAAAGTCGTGAAAGGGATGGTTTGTGAACCAGAGCCTTCATTGATAAGGTGACGATGGTTTGTGAACCGGAGCCTTCATTGATAAGGTGAGGATGGCCTGTGAACCAGAGCCTTCATTGACAAAGAGATGGTTTATGAACCAGAGCCTTCATTGACAAGGTGAGGATGGTTTGTGAACCGGAGCCTTCATTGATAAGGTGAGGATGGCCTGTGAACCAGAGCCTTCATTGACAAAGAGGATGGTTGTGAACCAGACCCTTCATTGATAAGGTGACGATGGTTTGTGAACCGGAGCTTCATTGACAAGGTGAGGATGGTTTGTGAACCAGAGCTTCATTGATAGGGTGAGGATGGCCTGTGAACCAGAGCCTCATTGACAAAGGTGAGGATGGTTTTGTGAACCAGAGCCTTCATTGATAGGGTGAGGATGGTTTGTGAACCGTAGCTTCATTGACAAAGTGAGGATGGTTTTGTGAACCAGAGCCTTCATTATAGGGTGAGGATGGTTTGTGAACCGTAGCTTCATTGACAAAGGTGAGGATGGTTTTGTGAACCAGAGCCTTCATTGATAGGGTGAGGATGGTTTGTGAACCGTAGCTTCATTGACAAGGTGAGGGTGGTTTGTGAACCAGAGCCTTCGTTGATAAGGTGATGATGGTTTGTAAACTAGCACCTTCATTG
>CM031598.1:18930357-18947857 GCA_018398815.1 Conus ventricosus
TATGCTCCTTATGGGTCATGGATCATGCCCCATGTTTTCTTTTACTGCTATAGCTGTTACTGACGGCTGTAACGGCCCATAACAGTTTTCTTCTTTATGGAAAATCCCAGAAAGTATTTGGCCGATCTTTCTGAAAATTTGAAGGTATGTTCATTATGGGTCACAGATGATGGCCGATGTTTACCAGAATAGCTTGTTACTAACGGCTATAACAGCCCAAAATGGTTTTTCCTCTTTATGGAATATCTCACACGTATTCAAGATAAACTGGGAGTACGTTTATATGCTTCGCATCTTGTTTTTCCTCCATTAACCCTGTCCCACTCTGTGTGTCTGTCTGTCAGTCTGCCTCTGTCAAATTCATCCCTCTTTTGATGTCTGAATGTCCTCTCTCTCTCTCTCTTTGTCTCTTTCTCTCCCTTTCTGTCCACTTCCATCCCCCCCCACCCCCCCACCACCCCCTGTGCTCTTTCCTGTGAAACAAGCTTTGTGTTGTAGCTCTGGGAAGTTGAACTTGGTCATCCCCTTGATTTCCATGCAGTTGCCACCATCCATTCAGTCGCTGTTGGAGCAGGAACCATTGGGCCTGTCGCCGGGGATGACGGTGCTGGTGACTGTCACCGCCTTGTTATCTTCCTCTCTGTCACCTGCTTCTCCTGTCTGTGCTCTGCGGTGAGTGTGGGACGGGAGTAGATGTTCGTGCCTTTTGATTGGTGGCTTCCACAACTGGTTTCAGGATGATTTGGTCTCTGAATCGGGAGGCGTTGTTGTTGTATGAGTGTGGTGTGTGTGTGTGTGTGTGTGTGTGTGTGTGTGGTGTGTGTGTGTGTGTGTGTGTTAGTGCTTAGTGGTGAGAATATCTGGCTTTTTCACAGGTCTTAGTCATACTCATACTCACACACACACACACTGACATACACAAACAGTAATACACACCACACACACAAACACAGGCGTGCACACACACACACACACACACACACACACACACACACACACACACACCCCACAAACACACTCACAAAGCAGAAGAATGCAGTCAAGCACTCAGACACAGTATGTGCATTGCACCTCATATGAACTCACACATACACATGCATGCATGCATGCATGTGTGCACACACACACAACACATGCAAGCATGCATGCACGCACACACACACACACACACACACACACACACACACACACACACACACACACACACACACACAAACACACACACACAACACACACACACACACACACACACCAATTACTCACACTCACACTGACACGTACACACACTCTCACAAGTACACACACACACACACACAAGACACACACACACACTCTCTCTCTTTGTCTCTCTCTCTCTCTCACTCTCTTACTCACATCTACACACACTCTCTCACACTCACAACATGCCCATATGCATACACAAACTTTCACACAGGCTTTTTCTCTCTTTTTTTTTTAACAGACGTTTTGTGTAGGAACTTCATGTGTGGAAAGACATGTAGAATATGATCTGTCAACTATTTTTTCAGGGTGGCAGGAAAGCTGGCACAAAAGATCCATTAGGTGAAGTGAATGTTCGGAGATATTTAACAATGCGAACTGAATCCTGCTCTGCGCAAGTGTATACACAGACACAACACACACACACCCTTTTGTCTCTCTCCCTCTTGCACCTCATACACAATACTTTTAGTATGCACATGTGCCCATATTTGAATACGCCTGTCATGAAGCACTGTACCTAGGTATTTCAAGCATCTATGATAATTGAGCTGCAGTGACCCCACTTCAGGAATGCCAGTGGATGGCATGCTGTCAGAGTTGTGCAAGATGCGGCGCAGTCCACTCTGCTCCACTGCACTGTCCAACCACATTGTGGAACTCCCAACCATGCTAGGACTGTGTGTAGGGCACAGAAGGGAAGTGAGTCTGGATAGTGGTCTGACTTTGCTGGTTGTAGCATGGGCGAAACATTTCCATCTGTTCCCTCAAAATGACTGCAAGTCTTTGGAAGAAAAAAAAATCAATAAAGATGCCCCCCTTTTTTTTGGCAGATTTGCATCCGATCAGTTTTCTGCTCTTAAGGAAAGTAGTTTATAATGTGCCTGTTTCTAGACCTCTGGCATCTTCCCAATCTTGCTTTAGAGCCTTTCCCTGGAGCGAAATTTGGCACAGAGTTTTGAAAATAACAAAACAGAGCCGACGATGATGGCAGTCAATACTGCATGCGGTGCATGAAAACCTGAAATGAACGTGGCTGGCTCCTGTTTCTGCATCGTGTGTGGGAAAACGATGATCTGAATCATGATCTGTGGAGGGATTACACCTAAAAAAGAACCAACTGAAACAAGCTGATCAGCCAATGCGCAAGAAAAACTGAAAAATAGTTTTAAAGTTGTGTAACTTTTTCCCAAGAATGTTACAAGTCCACAGTAGTTTAGAACTAGATAGGGATAAGGGGATGGAGGGACAGTTGTAAGAAAATGCAGGGGGGGGGGGGGGGAGAGGAGGAGGTAATAACTATAATTCAGAGTTGAATGTCAATGCAACTCCTCACAGTTACAGTTTCCAAGTGCAGCAAAAATATTTTGGACATTGGAAAAATGTGACTGCTTTTACTAAACTATTTGAAAGGAGAGAAAACAGGAAAAGATTTTGTTCATGACATTGTGAAAGTCCATTGTCCCCCTCCTCCGCCTCCCAGTCCTCCCACCCCACCTCCACGCCTCCTCCCTTCCCATTTGATTGAAACAAGATCATAAAATCTCTGTCACACACTCAGTGTGTATGTGATTGAGCATTTAACTTTCTCGAGCTTGTCAGATAAGCCAAATACTTTTTTTGTGTACGATGCAGATGGTAATTTTTTTTTAAAATGGTAAAAATACCTCGCAAAAGTGTGCAGTATTTAAGCATGTTCTGAATAGGAGAGGCAGCCCAAATGAATTCAGAAATCAAGAAAATCAATTTCCGCCAAGGGGGAGAGGGGAAGGGGTGGTGGGGAGGGGGGGGGGGGGGAGGAGAGCCAGCACAGCCAGAACCCCAGCCTCATTTCAGTGACATCAGGTTTTGAAAGGTGTGTATGTAGCACACAGAAAGGTAGCAGTCTAACTCAGTGATGGCTGTGCAGGCCATGGAGGGGTAGGAATCTGACTGGTGACTGAATGCAGTACATTGCGGGGTTGTTAGCAAACTTGGTGATGACTGAATGTAGCACACACTGTGGTAGTCATCTCAGTGATGACTACAGGTAGCACATACAGGACAAAGATGAACAGGAGAGAGGATAAGTGTCTGGTCTGGCTTTTCCACTAGTCGTCAGAGTCGTGTTTGCTGGCTTGCACAGGTCTCTGTTTCTGGGCACCACAGTCATGGTGTGAGGGAACTGTTCAGTTGGCTTGGTTGGGCTGTCGGGTAATGCCTATTCCAGCTCAATAGGGTCAGCCCACTGCACGCATGTAGTCTTTGCCCTTGCGTGAACCACTGTGATTGTGCTTCAGACCTGACAATTTGACACTTAGCGGCGAAGTGTGGTGAACAATGACCAACCAACAGAGAGCTGATCAGGTCAGCAGAAAGTGGTGAATGCCTTTAATGTGTGCAGTAGTATTCTGACCAGTGTAAGGTGAGATTATCCTATGAATACCTCTGCAGTGGGTTGTTGTCTGACCTTGAGTGGTGTGTGTGTGTGTGTGTGTGTGTGTGTGTTGTGTGTGTGTGTGTGTGTGTGTGTGTGCTTTCAGTGGTGGTGAGGGAGCTGGAGGAGAAGCTGCTGATGGCGGTGAAGGAGAAGGAGAACCTGGAGGACCTGCTGCAGGAACACCAGACCCAGGTCAGTGCAGGGAAGGGAAGTGGGGCAGGGGTGGGGATAGGGTGGGGAGGGTAAGTGTGTGTGTGTTAGTGATAGCCAGGACAACCCTGAGCCCACAAAGGAAAAGTGGTTCGAGCCCCACTCCCTGGAACCTGTGGACAGTCAGAATGACATCAACAGGCCTGACATCTCAGGTGTGTCACCCCTTTTTCATATAAGTTTGACATTTTGAAAAAAGGAAAAAAAAAAAAATCCGCCAAACGTAAGTGATGGATGTACAAAAAGAAAAGGTGCCTCCTAAACATTCCCATTTACTGCAGTGGATTTCTATTGTTGAAATTATGTTGTAACGTCCAGGGCATGGCAGTTTAGTGCGCATGAATTGCGAAACAGCTACAGCTTAAGGGTCAGGGACACCTCTATGCCACTGCTTCCTGACCCTGTCTGTGTGGCCTTCCTCTGACCCTGTCACTGAATGTTTCAGCCATGTTGGTTGCTGCCTGTGGTTGGACTGGCAGCAGCAGCAACGATCATGTCGCAAAATCACTGACTTTGTTGTGAGATACAGGTTGTGACCAGGACTTGAAACAGATTGTTAGGGTCTGTTGATGAACTCCTGCTAACGCTGAAAAGAATTGAAGAATCTGGTACGGTTATTCTCGTTTTGTGATTTTTCTGACTGTTGTGGTGTTTTGTTGACCAATTCTGGTTAACTCTGTCACTTGCTGAAAGAAAAAAAAAAGGTTTTTGTTATTGTTTGTATGGTTATTCACATCTGTGTAGCAGAAGATAAACAAGAGGTTTTTTTTCATTTCTTTTTAAGGCAAATTTTGAAATGCCATATTATTAGATGAACAGAAATCTGGTAATGTCGACTGCTATCACGCAAATTGTGCGTGCGTGTGTGTGTGTGTGTGTGTGTGTGTGTGTGGTGTGTGTGTGTGTGTGTGTGCGAGTGAGTGTGTGGTGTGAGTGTGTGTGTGTGTGTGTGTGTGTGTGTGTGTGTGTTGGAAGTAGTTGGGAGTGAAGGTTGCAGTGGTAGCACTGTTAAATTGCCTGTCCCAATCTTCAGAGGTTTGTTATCGTTTTAGGCATTGTTGTGATGTGACTCACAAGATTAAGTTTTACACTGTAGAGGCGTTGTTTGTGAGGAACTTGTTTATGTCGATGTTTTGTCATTTGATTACCATCATGTAGTGATGACTGCCACCCATTCCTTCCATTTATGGGATATTATCTGCGCTGTGCTCAGAGGTGTCCACTCAGACCATTGTCAGTGCACAGGATGTATTCTTTGTATATGCGTGTCATACTCACCATTGGCCTACGGGGGGCTGTGTTTCCAGTTCTCTACTGTGTTTGATAAAGATGGCGTTGTTACTGATTTGTGTTTTAATGTTTTTTTGTTTGCCATCTTATGTTGTTTGTGTTGTGTTGTGTTATGGTGATGGTTTATTACACTCTGTATGGTGTAAGGGAATGAACTGAGGCATATGGTTCATGTGTAGGCATGGCACATTTATTTCACATATGGGTAAATCATCCTCTAGTTTTTGCAACACAAGCCTTGGATGGCATGAGCTGATTATAGAGGTTGGTTATACATGTGTATGAATTTAATGTTTCTTGTGTGGTTGGTGTTGAGAGAAAAAAAAGGAAATATTATGGCAACATTATAACTTTAAAATGAAATCTGCATCTCTGACCTTTTACTAATTTATCTTACAGGAGAGCATTATACAGTTGACTAAATTGGAAATGAGGATCTTAAGATCTTCTTTTTCTTCTTTTTTTTGTTGATTCTTTTGTTGAAGCCAGTAATATCATGTCAGAATTCTTTTTAATGGTTGATAACAGACAGCTTTTTTACGAAAGGATTGCTCAGGTGATGGTTCATATGCATTGAATTCTTTGAAATCGACAGAAGAAATCCATCATTATTTGAGAGGTAACCTCCTGGAAAACCCTTTACGAACAGCGTTTGACGGTCAGGAGTCACTGGCTTGGGGGCTCGGCCTGGCTAAGTGATTGGAGTGGAGTCATGAAAATCAAATGGAAAAATGTTTTGTATAACATTGTGCCATATGACAGAGGAGGTCCTGTTGATGCCCATTTTGCATATGATGCAAAAAATATCTTAGATATGTGCATCATGCATCAGCTTTTTAAAATTGAGAGGCAATAGTACCTTGACCTTTAGAATTCTGCAGTGCATAACCTGTGCAGCCACAGATCAAAGTTTGTGTGAAAGAGCTGCAGACACAGACACATATAGCATTGCGCATAGTGCCTCTCATTGTTCTGTGCTGAGTTGTTTTGAGAAACATAAATCTGATAAAATTCTGTTCTCTCTCTCTTCTCTCTCTCTCTCTCTCTCTCTCTCTCTCTCTCTCTCTCTCTCTCTCTCACGCAGTGTGTGTGCATGTGCATTTATCTCTCTCTCCCTCTCTCTCTGTGTCTCTCTGTCATGCAGTGTGCGTGCATGTGTATGGAGTAACATACCAGCTTAAATCACACGAGTTGTCAAAAAAAGAAACAACATCTCATGTTCATACAAAACGATTTATATACATTTGCGAGTATATTGATTGATTAAAAAAAAAAACAAGATAAAACAAAACGAAGACCTTGATTCTACAAAACACACAGAAAACTAGCCATGGTATATCGACACAAGAGGCAAGATCCTATAAGAGCAGAAAGTGGAAGTTGATCTCCCCAAATCTGGCCAAAATACAAATTAAACACACAAAGTGTAAAGTAGTGCAGATTTTATATACAATACCAAACAATTTGATTTTGTTACAAATGATTATGTCTTCTTCGGATGGTACAAACAGAAACACAAAAATGCATGGAACAGATTTCCCATGACAGTAGTCGGCATGAAAATGAAAATTGTTGTAACTGTAAGCTACTTGTATATAAAAAAATACCTGTGTGTCTTGTATTGTAATAAAATCTGCATTTTGTTTTGTACATTTATTTGTGCTTTGGCTTGTTTTCCAATAATGCTGTAGTCTGTTTCACTGTCTGTGTTGAGACTCGGATGACTGCTCAAAATAATGGGGTGGTGATATTACATAATCTTATTACTTAACACTGATATCATGTGGCTGGCAGCCTAGCTGGCGGATGGTGGCGACATCAGAGTTTGCATATAGTATCCACTGTAGCTACGTTTAAGTTGTTATTGGTATGTTTTCAGGATGTGCTCAAAACTATATGTTTCCACCTAGTATCCACTGTAGCTGCGTTAAAGTTGTTCTTCGTATGTTTTCAGGATGTGCTCAAACTATATGTTTCCACCTAGTATCCACTGTGCTGCGTTAAAGTTGTTCTTCGTATGTTTTCAGGATGTGCTCAAAACTTATGTTTCACCTAGTATCCACTGTAGCTGTGTTAAAGTTGTTATTCGTATGTTTTAGGATGTGCTCAAAACTATATGTTTCCACCTAGTATCCACTGTAGCTGCGTTAAAGTTGTTCTTCGTATGTTTTCAGGATGTGCTCAAAACTATATGTTTCCACCTAGTATCCACTGTGCTGCGTTAAAGTTGTTCTTCGTATGTTTTCAGGATGTGCTCAAAACTATATGTTTCCACTAGTATCCACTGTAGCTGCGTTAAAGTTGTTCTTCGTATGTTTTCAGGATGTGCTCAAAACTATATGTTTCCACCTAGTATCCACTGTAGCTGCGTTAAAGTTGTTCTTCGTATGTTTTCAGGATGTGCTCAAAACTATATGTTTCCACCTAGTATCCACTGTAGCTGCGTTAAAGTTGTTCTTCGTATGTTTTCAGGGATGTGCTCAAAACTATATTTTTCCCAAACCTAGTATCCACTGTAGCTGCGTTAAAGTTGTTCTTCGTATGTTTTCAGGATGTGCTCAAAACTATATGTTTCACCTAGTATCCACTGTAGCTGCGTTAAAGTTGTTCTTCGTATGTTTTCAGGATGTGCTCAAAACTATATGTTTCCACCTAGTATCCACTGTAGCTACGTTTAAGTTGTTCTTCGCATGTTTTCAGGATGTGCTCCAAACTATATGTTTCCACCTAGTATCCACTGTAGCTGCGTTAAAGTTGTTCTTCGTATGTTTTCAGGATGTGCTCAAAACTATATGTTTCCACCTAGTATCCACTGTAGCTACGTTTAAGTTGTTCTTCGTATGTTTTCAGGATGTGCTCAAAACTATATGTTTCCCCCAGTCATGTGTTTCATGTCATGAGGCAGCGGTCCAAGGAAGAGATAAGTGCAAATGAACGTTGAACCAGGTTCACATCTGTCTCCCCCACAGCTATTGGATTTTCATAAGAACTAAACATAAACGCATGTCAAACAGAAAAGCTTTTCATTGGCTTATTACGTCACCTTAAAAAACCTTGTTTCACAAATTTAGAATATGTCATAACATAAGAAAACACTCAAAACTGCTTATAAGTCTATTTTGGATCAAGTTTTATAAAATGGGAAACACAGAAAACAGTGTGTTGTGTCCTGAGCATATTTGAGTGTAAAATTCTGTAGATTCGCTTGTGATATGGACCAGTCATAGAGTATGATAGTGTCTTGAACTGTGATGTCATTTTTTCCTCCAGGCTGATGCTGGTAATGATTGGGTGAGGAAGTGGGTTCTACTGGGTGAATGCTTGTCTTTATATATCCACTGTCAACTTATTATATGAGCTGTAGAATGCTTGGATCCTGGTTTCCTGTGTAAGAACTGTCTCAGACTTATAATCGGGAGATGAAAGTCGACTTTTGACAGACGGTGAAATGATTCTTCTGTCAAGACAGACTTTGATGGTCCAAAATCTATTGCTTTAGACAGATTTGATATTTACACTTTAAAGCCTCTTTTCATTTTATTTTTCTTCCCCTACCCGTCTTTTCATTTTTCTTTCTCTGTTAATCTTTGGCAGACTTTGTCGAAATGATGAAACCCTTGTTTGGTGTTTTCATGTCCCAGCAATGTAACCAGGTGATATATTGCATGGTTTTTCTGCTGTTTTTACTTATGTTAAAGAGGTAGTTTGGTGCCGGCTGTTGACAGTTTCAGGAGGGATGCACTGTATCACATGTGACTTGGGACTAAACTCACAGGGACACTTTCCTGAGGAAGAGAAGCAGACTGTTGCACATGACAGGAAGAAGGAACGGGAAGAAGAGGGTCATGTCTTCAGCTCGGGCCATCACCATGGGTTGCCATCATCATAGGTTGCCATCACCATAGGTTGCCATCACCATGGGTTGCCATCACCATGGGTTGCCATCACCATAGGTTGCCATCACCATAGGTTGCCATCACCATGGGTTGCCATCACCATAGGTTGCCATCACCATAGGTTGCCATCACCATTGGTTGCCATCACCATAGGTTGTCATCACCATAGGTTGCCATCACCATAGGTTGCCATCACCATGGGTTGCCATCACCATAGGTTGCCATCACCATCGGTTGCCATCACCATCGGTTGCCATCACCATGGGTTGCATCACCATAGGTTGCCATCACATCACCTTGCCATCACCATAGGTTGCCATCACCATGGGTTGTCATCACCATTGGTTGCCATCACATCAACGTAGGTTGCCATCACATAGGTTGCCATCACCATTGGTTGTCATCACCATTGGTTGCATCACCATAGGTTGCCATCACCATTGGTTTGCCATCACCATTGGTTGCCATCACCATAGGTTGTTGTTTCTTAAAACAAACACTTTGGACTTTGTCTCTATCTCTCTTGACAGAAGAGGAGAATGCACTGTGTAACTCTTTAGGGTTAGAAGGTAAAGTCCCTTAGCTTAATGGCCACAGGGGCAGTGAATGTTGGAAGTTGTTTATGTCCGGGCCATGGCATGAGGGAAGGTGGAGTCCAGCCCCTCCTTTGGCTGCTTTAACCGCCCCTGACCAGAATCAGGTCCCCATTTACTGCTGGGGGGACAGAGAAGGTGTACAGACCACAGAAATCCATGGGGTTCAAACGAGTGACTGTTAGCTGTTTAACATCAAAAGAACTAGGTGGATGGGGAGTCTTAATCTCCACCCCTCCCCCCCCCAAAAAAAAAAAAAAAAAAAAACAAAAGAGAAGAAAAACTAGGCATGAGTGTGTGTGTACTTTTCTGTCTTATGATCGAAGTGATGTTGAGAGGTTTTTAGATAGACCAGACCCTGGTGCATCGTTCTTCTGTGAGGTGGCTGTTAACTCACCAGAGAGTTAAAGGAAGGAGAAGATGAAGAGAAGACCCAGTAATGATAGAGTGAGCTGAAGGCATGACCATCGTCGCATGCAGGGTATTGTCTTAATGATAGAGTGATCTGAAGGCATGGCCATCGTCACATGCAGGGTATTGTCTTAATGATAGAGTGAGCTGAAGGCATGACCATCGTCACATGCAGGGTATTGTCTTAATGATAGAGTGAGCTGAAGGCATGACCATCGTCACATGCAGGGTATTGTCTTAATGATAGAGTGAGCTGAAGGCATGACCATCGTCACATGCAGGGTATTGTCTTAATGATAGAGTGAGCTGAAGGCATGACCATCGTCACATGCAGGGTATTGTGTTCATCTCAGGCTGAATTGTCTGTCACAGAGAGTGGAATGATAGTGACGATAGGTTCATATCAGGGGAGTATTTTGCTACCATTCCTTGCATGAGGGCACCTCTCCTACCCCCACTGTGAATGCCAAAGATGCCGACAAACAGATTAGAGGTGTATTGTCCTGCAATCTGTTTGTGTCTTTGGCGGTAACTAACCCCTTTTCTTTCTAAATCTTGCTTCATTTTCCAGTCTCAGACACTTTGTTTTGAAACCCACTGTGAATGTCAAGTTTGAGAGAAGTAGTTTGGTTATCATCCTGTGGTTTGTTCGGATCTTTGTAAACTGACTTTTGTGTGTGTGTGTGTGTGTGTGTGTGTGTGTGTGTGTGTGTGTGTGTGTGTGTTTAGAGACATGTGATGTTTCATTCATCTATCAATAGGGTTGTTTGAAATAATCATATTTCCTAATTAACCTGTCTGTATTCCTGTGTATACAGATTTTACACTCATAGGAAACACCTGACTGTTCCTGTGCATACTGTCTTTATACTTTGCATTTCAAAGTTGTCTCTCTGTGTTGAAAGAGGGCAACAGTGCATATACATGTTGACCTCCTTTTTTGATCCAGCACCACTCTTGTTTGAATGCTTACCATTTCTGATGTTCTTTTCTCGCTGTTTTATTTCCCATCAGTATGGAGACCTTTTAGTCTGTGACAAATGGGACAGGAGGGTTAGCAGTATTAGTATGTAACCCTTTTAGAGCATGGGTTGAAAAAAAAGAAAGAAAATATTAAAAGATTTCTTTACTAACATTCGTAATGCATGTACTGGTGTGTGTATATATATATATATTTTTTTTTAGAAACTGGGATTCAAAATTTTGTCCTTTTATATCCTCTTGTACTTTAATCAATGCCACTGCAGACGTAGTCTTTGTGCATTTGTACTGGTCCAACAGAGCTGGTATGCCAAGTATTATGGTTATAAAAATGCAAGAAAAAGACCCCACAATTTTGAAGGGTTTTTGAATGGAATTTTCGTGCCATATTCAACCTACAGGGTTCATACCAAGTCCTGGAAGTCTGGAAAAGTCTTGGAAAAATGGGAAAGGCTTTTCCAGGGATGGGAAAGGCTTTTCAGGGCTGGAAAAGTCTTGGAAAATTTGCTTTTACCCAGCAGGGTTTGGAAAAGTCATGAAATTTCCAGATTGCTGATCATTTGTCAAGTGTTGGGGGTTCAAGTGAAGTGACAATCACCAAAAAACTTCTTGCTTATGCAGCCAGTGCTAAATCAAGATACAATTCGTATTTGGCAGAACAGAGAGAAGAACAGGAGAAAAAAGAGGCTGCAGGGAAGAGAAAGGCAATGCTTGATGAACTTGAAGAAGTGAAAGCAATGAAGAGAAAACTGGAAATTTGTGTCAAAGACCTGCTTAAGTCTGCTGATGAGTTTGCTGAGAAAGCAGAAAGAACACAAAACTTCACCTTCATAGCAAAGTCAAATGCTCTCTGTAGATCTGCTAAGGACAAGACAGCTGAAGTTTCTGTTCTTGAGGCCCAGATAAATGAGAAAGTGGAAGAAATCAAAATGTAAAACTGGGATCAAGATACATTTTCAGGTGTGAATGGAATAGTGTAAATTTTACATTACATCTAAATGGCTACTCTTTGCATGGTAAAGGAACTGTGACTGTTAAATGATAGTGTGATTCAAGTGCTGGCAGTGTGAGCAAAGAAGAGGAAACTGGAAATTTGTGTGAAAGACCTGCTTAAGTCAGATCAATGAGAAAGTGGAAGAAATCAAAAAGTAAAACTGGGATCAAGATACATTTTCAGGTGTGAGTGGAATTGTGTAAATTTTAAATTGCATCTAATGGTAAAGGAACTGTGACTGAATGATAGTGTGATTCAAGTGCTGGTAGTGTGACCATGATTCATTGATTGGTAAGTGAATTGTTCATTCTGTTGTGTTCACTTGCATTTGTGTGCATGAGTGTGTGTGTATATAATGTGTTGTGGTGTGTGTGTGTGTGTGTGTGAAGCGTGCATATATAATATGAAGGTTGAGGGGTGCGGGTGTGAGTGGGGGGTGAGTTGGGGGGGGGGGGGGGGGGGGGGTTTAGTCCTGGATTTTGGTCCTGGAAAAATATTGCTGATGTCTTCAAAAGGTATGGAAAAAGTATGGAATTTTGTTTTGACTAATTGGTATGAACTGAAAGACGATTTAGAATGGGGCGGTAAATCTATTCAAAGACGAAAATGTGGAAAAAACACAAACTTATGTTTTTGGAGAGAGTGAAAGAGAGAGAGAGAGAGAGGGAGGGAGGAAGAGAGAGAGAGAGAGAGAGAGAGAGAGAGAGAGAGAGCATGCTAAGTGTAAGGTTTCAGTGTACCTAAAATGAGCTGTCTGTCACTGTGTTCCCAGTTCTCTTACACTTCAGTGACACTGTCTGAGAACAACTCTATGCTGCCAGAATGGCAGTCTCAATGATGCAAAAAAGACGGCAGTACTGTAATCAGCTTTCAACTTCCTTGTCTTTCTTTTTTATTGGAGAGCTTGTTTGGTATAGATCCCATTGCTGGTTGATGGCACTTGGCTGGTATTCTTCTGTTACTTATAACCTCTGCCATAGTCAGACCTGTTACTTATACCTTGCATATCAGACTTGTCATCAGCAGATGCTTTCTTTGAATTCCATTTACATGGGTGAAGGGGGAACTTAAAGGGTGTTGGTTTGTTTCCTTTCAGAAATTTCGTCTTTTTTTCTGGGTTGTTTGCTTCAGTGGAGATGTGGTGGTGTACATATGTGCTATGTAGAAACTGTGCACATGGTGAGCACCTGGACATTAAGCAGAAAAAAAAAAACAACCCTTGAGTCCCATCCCTCACACAGGTCTCATCATCACTCCTCTATTTCTTATCAGTTCCTCCTTCCACTCTTCCTTTCTTCATTTCCCCTTCTCCTCACTTCCTGCTCCCGAGGCCTTTCACCCTCACTCAACCCTGCACCCTGCCTCTCATCTCAGTCTCTCATTCCCTTGCCTCTCTGTCCCTTCTTTCCTCAACTTCATCCCCTTTGTTTCACACACCCCAAACTCACACCACACACACGCACACCACACACACACACACACACACACACACACACACACACACACACACACACACACACACAACTTCCCATCCCACTCTAAAACACATACAGGTGCAGGTGCACACTTTGGATAGGTTATGATACGATGAAGTTGGGTTCGAGTGTCCTCAACTCTTGTCGGTCTCATCCACTAACCTGATGTGCCTTGCCGCTCCTCTTAGCAATCATGTATCTATCCTATAATCACAGCTGGCAGGCTGTCTCTCTCTCCAGCAGTTTTCTTTGAAAATCACTGTAATTTCCTGATGCTTTCTCGTCTCTTTCACTCGCTTTCATTCTTTAACTTCATCAACTCTTATTTCTGTAGGTTTTTTTCTTTAGCTCGGTGCATACAGTGTAAAACAAATTCCATGTTGAAATAAAAAATTTACATTCCCAGAGACACATTTGTTAGAGGATAAGCTCAAAGTTTTGTCCTGATTTCTAACAGAGACTAGCAACCTGATCTGAGAAAGGCGGACAAGGAAGACAAATCCCACAAATCAAGATGGCATCGAAGAAATAAAACCTACAACCTCCCGCCTGCAGTAACTTCATATACCAACAGCGACACCTATGTTCCCGTTCAGTACTCTTTGTTGCCTTTGTTTAAGACGATACATATATACACACTAAAACAACAAAAAGTTCACAGATGGGCAAAGCTGCCCATCTAGTGAACGCTTTTTGCTAGAGCTTTTGGATATCAAATATATGTACGACGGCTTAAAAAAGGACGACATTTTCAAGGTTAATTGAAGTTGTAATGGTGGCCATATCATCATATCATAGTAACTTACATGCCAGGCTTGTGGAATTTTTTTTTTCCTTAATGCTGAATAGTTTACTTTAGTGTTTTTCTGATGACTCTCTCTAACAGGTTATCATTCTTTCTCATGAAATATACAATTTAATCATTATCACGAAAGAAAATTTTCTGATCACACTGCAGATATAAGACTCTTTTGAGTCTGGTCGATGCTTGGATATATTAGGAAGTAGCGTAGAGTACAGCTCTCTCATTCACACTTGCACTGGAATGGAGCTCCATGACATCACTTTCATCACCCTCATCCTGTGGTTTTTGTGACCGCTGATGCCAGTGCTCTGGGGTTGACCTTAGTTTTGATTTCTTTCCACGTCGATGCTATTGGCAAGTTCATGTTGGGGTCACTGATGTTGGCGAGTTCATGGGGCCCATCACTGGGTAGACATGATGGGATCCTCTGGAGGGGGACACTCACACATGCTAGCTCCATGAGTAAGCAATTATTGTCTAAGCCCCCTATGGCTTAGAGGATGGTGTCTTGCATATACTGGTTCAGAAGAGGCACCACTGGCACCTCCAAAGTGACTCAGCAGTAGCGCAGTGTCTCCTCGGGTGGGTTGCCTCATGGCAACTCACTTGACTGCATGCAATGGATTGCCAGCATCTGGGTGTGTGACGGGACAAGCCAGGACTGAAAAGGGAGCCAACTTGAGCAGTGTGGAGAGAATGCTACTGAAATGTTATGGAAAGATGGAAAGAAAAAGGGAAAACAAGAAAAAAAGAAAAACAAACAAACAACCAAAAAAACCCTGCAACCCCCAAATATTGTGTCATCTTTTCCTTCTCTTTCAGAACAAGAAGATGAAGATTGAAGTGGGTGACCTCCAGTCGAAGTCTGGGACCCTGACGACTGACCTTCAGAATGTCAAAGTGAGGACCAGGGTCGTGAGCTTCAAGCAGGAAGCTAAGTGTGGAACTTGGGTGTGCTGGAGGGTTGAGTGTATTTATGTGTTTTTGGGGGGACAGAATTGTGTGTGTGGTGTGTGTCGTGTGTGTTGTGTGTGAGTGGGGGGGCATGCACATGCACTCATGCTTATATCTGTGAGTATTTGTATCCCTTAAGACACATCTAAGCCAGTTAAGGACATGATAACAGTAGAGTATGCTAGGGGCCTGGTTTGCATCGTGGAGAAAGCACCGTCTCTGTGTAACAGAAGTTAAGGCTTTAGGACTCGTTTACCCTGCATTGTATTGTAGCGTGCTGTGTCGCACTGCATTGAATTGTATTGTTGTTGTATGATACGCTGACAGCAGCACAATGAGGAGCTGAAGAACCAGGTACAGAGAGAGAAGTCAGGGCTGTAGGACCGGTGTGCATCACATTGTGTTGTACTGGTTGCATTGCACTGTTTTGGTGATATGTTGTTTTGTAATGAGTTGTATCATGTTCTTCGATGTGTGACAGCTGCACAACGAGGTGCTGAAGAACCAGGTGTCCTCGCTGCAGACGGAGAAGTCAGATCTGCAGAACAATTTGTCCAAAAAGAGTGACGATGCCAGGACCAAGGACAAGAAGGTAACACCACCTCCAGTAGTTTCCTCCCCTGAAGATAGCAACCATCTCCAATAGTTTTCTCCCCTGAAGGTATGAAGGTAACACCCACCTCCAGTAGTTTCCTCCCCTGAAGATAGCAACCATCTCCAATAGTTTTCTCCCCTGAAGGTAATAACCACCTGCAACGGTTTTTCTCCTATGAAGGTAGCACCCTCTGCGACAGGCTTTTTTTTTCTGCTGAAGCTGGAACCACCTCCAATGGTTTTCTCCCTGAAGGGAACAGCCATCTCCAATTGTTTTCTCCCTTGAAGGTAACAACCACCTCCAATGGTTTTCTCCATCGGAAAGTGACAACCACCTACGATAGTTTTCTCCCCTGAATGCAACGACTTTTCCAATAGTTTGCTCTCCTGAAGGTAGGAACTCTTTCCAATGTTTTTCTCACCTGACCAGTTGAATTATTTTGCATAACATCTGCCATTAGCCACTTGACGCTCTTCCATCACACCACAGACAGAAGAGATGACATTGTGTCAGCAAGTGCTATGTGTGTCAAAATAATTCTGATGTTGCTGCCTTTCTCCTGCTGATTGACTTGCCCCACCTCACTGCCTTGAGGGCCACAGCAGAAAGTGCAAGGACCAGCAGTGTCACTGCTTGGAATCTCACTGTGCTAGGTGATGATCGGCCTTGATACCTGATGATTCCATGTGCATGTGACAAGTGCGTTACCTTATTGTCCAGTTGCAAGTGCCATGTCTTGATGGTCTGTTTCGGACATGTGGAAGCTACATGAAAAATGTCAAACAAAAACAGTAGTTTGAATAAACATCAAATGATTTTCTGGAAAAGAGCTGACAGACCAGTACTTTGTTTTATGGAATATTCAACTGGCTACTACTTTTATCTGGATTTTGTTGTTTTCGTCCATAGTGTATATGAATGTGTATGGGAAGATTTGTCTGTTAGTCATTTTACATTTGTTTTACACTCATTTTACACCCATATCAGAAGTGTGATTGTCAATGTCATTCATTAAAAAAGTAACAGGCAGAAAATGTTGCATGTGATCTGAATGTATAAATGGCACATGTATAATGTTTGAAAAAAATGTTTTTCATTTGTTTGTTTGTCTGCTGAAGGCAAAAGATGTTGAGAAGGAGATTAAAATGCTGCGGGAATCCAAACAAACACTGGAAAAAAATCTGCGAGAAGTAAGTTCTGTGTATGTGTGTGTTTATGTTTCTTTTTTTTTTTTAATCCAACAGACCTATTTATCCATGAAACTTTTCCATATTTGCCATGGAAAATTCAGTCAGAATGAGATTGATGAATAAAATACAAAAAAGAACTTGGTTAGAATATGGAGGCAAACTGGCCCATTTATGAATTGATCTTGATTCGGCAACTCATTGACTGTGATTCAGAACTCGATTTGGTCAGTTGTTTACGCCAGAAACAATTGCAGATATGTATTGGGTCTTTTTTTTAAATTAAATAAAAATTTTTTTTTAATAATTTTTATTGATTGATCCATCTGTGCTACAATCTTGATTTGACATGCCAATTTAGCAGAATTTGACAGCAGTTTTATGGCCATACAAACTGTGGACACTTTCACAGCAATGAATTCTGAATAGTTACAAAAAGGGAAAACAGATCTGAAATCGGTCCCAAATA